>JAJHPF010000010.1:8239283-8550583 GCA_024447775.1 Carex cristatella | reverse complement strand
GGAGATATCATTGTGAAATCAGCTTTAAGCATTAAAATAAGTTTATGATAAAATACAGGGAAAATTTTTTTTTGCCACTCCAAAACTTCAAAATTATCAAATTGCCACTCCAAAATCTGAAATTATGAAATTGTCACCCTAAAATCATTGAATTTACGAAATTGCCATATTTATACATGTAATATACATTGTTAATTAAAATTAACATGAAATGAAGTGTATACAAAATGTATTTTAATAATTCCCATCTTACCCCTTCAATCTAATTCAATCCAACGATGAGATTTACTTCTTATGTCTCCAGTAGTAGGCAACGATGAAATAACCCCTTCGCCAAACCCTTGAACGGCTCCGCCAAACTCTTGAACGGATCCACCAGAAGAAGCTTCCTCCGCCAAGAGAGGCCGGCCAGAACATTTGTCAAGGTTTGATCAGAACCTTCCTCCACCACGGTGTGATCAGAGAGGCCGCCCCAAAGCATATAGTCTCTTCCTCAAGGTTGGTTCTTTGCTTATTAATCTGGTTATTCAGAAACTGTATGACAAAATTCAACCTCTGATGGTGCTATAATGGTGTTATTCAGAAACTGTATGACAAAATTCAACCTTTGCTTATTAATCTGGATTTTGAAGCAAAATTAAGCATTCTCTTTATAATTTTGAATTTTGAAGCACTTCTTAAAGCTCAACAAACAAAATCAGATAAATCAAAATTCAACGTTGCATTGTTTAAGCCTAAGTAAACAGGAAATACTACCAAACCTCCTGTTGAATTTTTTTTAGAGTGTCCATATTGCATTGTTTAAGCCCAAGTAAACAGGAAATACTACCAAACCTGCTAAAAATATACTGGTAAGTATAGGTGTATCACTTCTTTTTAGTTTTGTTTTTTACAATGTGAAACAATACCTTGGTGAATTGTGCCTAATCTGGTACAGTGGATTACCAGTAAGTTCAATTCCAATTAAAATTTACTTTACAAACATTATTTGTTTCTTAATGATTAATTTTTAATGTTGACATGTTGTATAAATTGAATACAGGGTGTAAAAGTAGTAGATGAATCGCATGATCAGGACACAACAAATCTGCACAAATGTGTTTGTACAAGTCAATAACTCAACTCCAGTAGAAGAATAATCAAAGGTATATTTCATGTATACCCTTCAAAAGCTTCAAAATTATGTATTTCAAGTGGGTAAGATTTCTAAACTACATGTAACAGGAATTTTTTTTATAAACTACAAATGGTGCATGCTTTAGGGAGGGCATTGGAGGTATGAATAAGATGGACAAGTCATGGCTTCCAAGTGGGTAAGATTTCTATTTCTATTTCAATTTGAATGGATGTTGCATTAGTGCGTAATCTAATATTATTTCTACAATTATGTATAGGTGTGACCCAGAAACTTCGTTTAGGATAGAGGTCAAGATTGAAGCATTTGTCAATAAGCAAATTGATGGTCGAAAGGATTATGTCAAGGGAAAGACATTAAAATGGATGGTGGATTCGGATAGATTCTCTTTGTGTGATTTGAGGAGTGACTTATTTGACGAAGTAGGTTGGGGGAGTTGTCAAACACCAAAGATATGGATATTTGACAAAAATAATGGTAGAGAAGTGGAAGTAATGTCCGAGTCACAAATATTAGAGATGTTTTGGATGTTCCAAAATGAGAGAAAAATCTCACTTCTTGTAGTAGTTTGTGATTTGGATGGAAGCTTGAAATGCAGTGGTACGAATTGCACTTATCCATGCACTCCATCCCAACCATCACCAACTATAGCACTTGGTAGTCAAAGTCATATAGGGAGCTCCCAGGGAATGTAATATGTTAGGTCAACCTGATCAATCTGATAACCTTGAAGAATATGTGGGATTCAATTAGGAGGGCATGTATAGTTCCGAGGCTATCGAGGGGGTACATGTTGATCCAGAGGAGGTTAATGTCGATGAGGAGCCAACGGTAGAAGCTGGTGAGGATAATGTGCACGAGGAGCCACCAGTAGATGATGTTGCGCAGTGCGAACCTATCTTTGCGTTTGACCCTGAAAATCCTAGAATCGAGGTTAATGCACTATTTCCTGATGCCGATGCCTTCAGAAAGGCATTAAGGCATTTTGCCATTAAAAATGAGTTCGAAGTCAATACACTAAAGTCGGACAAGACAAGGTTCATAGGAAGGTGCAAACATCCTGATTGTCCTTGGAGAATTCGTGCTTCTATACTCCAAGATAACAAAACCTTCATGGTATGCATGCAAAATTTTTATGTATATTTACGTGTAATACAAATTTATAATGTACCGTGTAATGAAAAATGTGAATTTTTGTAACTGTAGGTGAAGTTATTACCAGCTGAACATACATGTCCATCCACTACCATGGTTAACGGGAAGATGGCTTCTAAGTCTTGGGTTTCTGATAGGGTACGATTGGTTACGAAAGCACCTCTCAGCTGGAGCAAAGGAAGTAAAGAATAAGTTAGAGGATGGGTTCCATGTCAAGGTGACGTATAGAAAAGCTTGGTCGGGAAGGCAATTTGCTCTTAATCAAATCCATGGGTCGTGGGAGGAGAGCTTCCAATTGTTATACAATTTTAAGGCAGAGTTGGAGAAGAGATGTCCCGGTAGCATTGTTGAGATAGATGGCAGAAAAGATGGCAATAAGATGTTCTTTAGCAGGATTTTTGTGACTCTAAAACCTTGCATAGATGGGTTTGTACAAGGTTGTAAACCATATTTAGGGTTGATTCAACTCATTTAACGGGCAAGTGGAAGGGGCAACTAGCAACTGCTGCAGGTATTGATGGGCATAATTGGTTGTTCCCAGTTGCATATGGGGTTTTTGATACAGAAACAACAAAGAATTGGACGTGGTTTATGAGTTAGTTAAGGAATGTAATAGGAACTCTGCCTGGGTTGGCTATCTCTTCGGATGCATGTAAGGGATTAGAACTGCTATTGCAAGCATATTTCCCGATTCAGAGCATAGGGAATGCATGAGGCATCTGATGGAGAACTTCAAAAAAAGATACCATGGTGATGTCTTTACTACTTATATGTGGCTTGCAGCGAAGGCATGCACCATAGAAAAGTGCCAGCACCATTTGAGTGAGATTAAGAAAGTATCACCCGAGGCTATTACTTATCTTGAGAAGAATCACAAGCAACTATGGTTTAGAAGTAAGTTCTCGGAGCTATCAAAGTGTGAGTATGTCAATAATAACATATCAGAGAGCTTCAACAATTGGATAAAGGATTTGAAGGATTTGCAAATCGTTGACCCTGTTGATCAGATTAGGCAACGATTAATGGTGACATTTGACAAAAGGAGGATTGTCGATGCTAAGCTTGAAGGTGTGATTCTTCCAAATGTGATCAAGCAGTTGAATACAAAAAGCAGGAATGTCGGGAACGTGAGCATTAGTAGAGGTGGTGATAAGTGTGCAGAAGTGAGTGGAATGGACTCGGATGGCAATGCTTGGAGGCAAGCGGTGGAGTTGGATAGAAAAGAGTGCACATGTAGAGAATGACAGATCAGTGGATTACCTTGCATTCATGCTATTGGATTTATTTGCTCACTTAGAGGAGCCCGTCTTGAGAATTATGTACACGACTATTATTCACTTCAAAGATTCACAGTTGCATATGCCGGTGTGATCAGACCCATGACTGACAAATCACAATGGATCAAGCATGATCCGGGGTTCACGGTTTATCCACCCAAGACGAAGAGACCACCTGGGAGGCCTAGAAAAGAAAGGATTCCCAGTTGTCTTGAGAAGAAGTTTAAAAAACAACACCAATGTAAGAGATGCAAGCAATATGGCCACCAAGAAAGAACATGCAAAGCTCCACTTCCCGGTGATACGGAAGACGCCTTCTATTCTGGACCAAGCACCAACAAGAGGTATTGTTGGTGCTTTTTTATTTTTTGAGTTTATTGTGTCAATGTACTTTTCAAATAAATAATAAGCAAAATATTTTTTTATGTGCAGGAAGAGAACAAGAAAGACCGGATAGACACAGAGGGTTGAGAGTGCTTTGATACGGTAGCTGTGTCGGATGAACATAGAATCTTGATGCTTTTTTTTATCATTTGTTGCTTTATCATTTAGATATTTTTATTGCTTTGATTTTGCAGCTAGAACTTGGAAGTCATCCTACAATAGTATTTAGTAGTATTCGGATTTTTAGTAATCACTGTAAGGGTACGAGATGGTATTGATTTGGCTTTTGCTTTAATTTTCTTGTTCCTACGAGATGATAATTTTCTTGTTCCTACGAAATGATAAATTGCTGAAGCAGAAATAAGAAGGGATGGTTCCATGTCCGATTACACTACTCACTTTAGTCACTGCTTCCACTTGCATAAAACATAACCCTACAAAGTCTAACAACAATGCTTAAAATAGCATCCAGTCAAACATATCAATAACAAATTCAACAGCAATGCTCAAAACATAACCCTACAAAGTCTAAAAGAACCCTACAATTCTAACATCCATACACCAATGCTATTTGCATATCATTACAATTAAAACACCGATCACCACAAAGACAATGGTAGCAACGAGAAATTTAATTTACTGTACTAATTTAACAAGGCGAGAGTTGTGTTCCTTTCATTCTACCATCTCAACGTCACTTGGTGGTGTAGATTTTGTGCTTAAAGAAAGTTACTGATCTATGTAACAGCTTGATGAAACTTGAGCAGTGCATGTCATTTTTTTTATCTTGTTTAATTTTTTTTTTTCAAACAGTTGTAAATTTTGTTTAGGAATTGTGTACTGAATATTTTCATTTGAAATGTTAGTTCAAGGTGACAAGTCATTGATCATTTTTATATTTTTGAATTACTGATGTGTTAAAAAATTGGAATAAAATTGTGTCAAATTTTGGATTACAGCTGGCTGATGTAGTGATGTATCATGGTGAATAAATTTTGGATTAAATTTTAATTAATTTTATGTTTATATTTTATTTATTTATTTTAGTTTTCAATTTTATTATATATTATTTAATTTAATTCCATTTTTATTTCTGAATTTAATTTCATGTAATTA
Organism: Carex cristatella; assembly: GCA_024447775.1. Taxonomy (NCBI): domain Eukaryota; kingdom Viridiplantae; phylum Streptophyta; class Magnoliopsida; order Poales; family Cyperaceae; genus Carex; species Carex cristatella. The sequence goes on along the minus strand of JAJHPF010000010.1, from coordinate 8,545,516 downwards.
TTATTTTTTATTTATTTATTATAATTTTCATTTTTGTAATTTTATTGCTGTTGGGTAATAATAAACAAAAATAATATGAGTGAGTTCAAACTTAAAAATGCAAGGTAGATATCTTTGAGTCAGCGAGTCTAACCACATTAGTTGTTAATTTAATGGTAGATATCTTAAAACAATCCAAAAATTACATTTTCAAACTTTAGGCAATTTTTTTTTATGAAAACATAATTGTAATTGTGAATTTTATATGATTTCTTCACTCCTTCAATGTGAAATAAAAGTTGTGGACCGTTAGTTTTCAGACGACCGATCAACGGCCGATCTGTCATGAAATGATCTAAAATTTATTTTTGAATGATCAAGAGAAAGTGTTATGCGTATCCAATCTGAACTTTGGTAACGTTCGAGCCTCGATCCAACGTGAAGTCTTACTAACCCTTCGATGTTTTGATATTTCGTCAACTAAATGGATGGGCAAACAAAATTAAAACTCCATCAAAACTTATGGCAGGTAATTAAATTAACTAATCTTTGATTTCAACGGTCCCGATCAAACCACGGACCTTTGATTTTCGTGCGCATTCACTAGCTCACATAGCAAGAGTTAATGTTCCATGAAGTTTGATGGAGTTTTAATGGAGTTTTGTGTTAACTAATTATTGTATTCACTAGCTCACTGCCGTAAATTTTGATGGAGTTGTAATTTTGTTTGTCCATCCATCTAGTTGACGGAATATCAAAACATTGAAGGGTTAGTAAGACTTCACGTTGGATCGAGGTTCGAACATTATCAAAGTTCAAAAAAATTATGTTGGATACGCATAACACTTTTCCTTGATCATTTCAAGATAAATTCGAAATCATTTCACGATGAAAATGAACTGTCCACAAATTTTATTACACATTGAAAAAGCTAACAATAAAGAAATTATATAAAATTAAAAATTGTAAGTATGTTTTTACCATGAAATGTTGAAAACAGTTTAAAAATATTTTTTTATAATTTTTATGCCTAATTTTATTTATATCTCTTTCATAATATTTTTGCAAAATCCTAAAAAAAATTGTTTCACATTTGTTCATCATTAATATTTTTTAAATAAATTTGCAAATACAAATAGCTAAAAGCGGGAATCTTCCCGATAAAAATTTGCAAATCCCAATAGCTCAATGTTTATGTGTTTGACGTGTACGGTGAGATTTTGGTGGTAGCACATGGGCAATATTATTTGTACTTTTAGATTCGTGTAGAATGACTACCAATTGTTGAGATTAATCGTAAAAAACACTCCAAGCTTTTGAGATATTTTGACGTGTGAATTGGCACTACATACTGGCACGTCCTAGGCTAGCTAGATCCTAGATGACTTGGGCGGCCCCACATGCAATTATATGTTTCTGTCAGAGAAGAAAAATCAAACTCGATCGTCAAAGAGCAAAACTTCTCATGAGCGAAAAGAGTAAAACCAAATAGAATTTTCCAGTGCTTACCAAATTTACCCTTTAAACAATAAACGGTTCTCATTAATTCTGCTCCTGTAGCAGCTGTCCATAGAAGCATCACTATAATTTTAATACGGGTTTTCATAGCACCAAATCCAGTCCAGTTGGATTTGTAGAGAATTTGTGACTTTGAAAATTATGGTTTCAATTCATACTTTAATTAATGATTTCTTGAGAAAATTTTGGGTAGAGAGAAAAAAAGAAGTCAAATGATTGATATTTTTAACAACAGAGTGTTAATGAGCAGTATAATTTAGAATTTTGCAACAAGAAATTTAACGAGTTTTGCATGAAAATTTAAAAAAAAAAAATGAAGTTAAAGATTGAGGATCGAATCTATGAGAAAATTAATAAGCTGAGGAACAATTAGGAACTTAATGAGCTTATATGAATACGTTCCGTTGACCCGCTAAAAAAATGGGATGATTGGGATCCGTATCCTCTCCATTGCCGCAGAGGATGGGCCTCCCTTTACGGTTTGAGATTAAAGAGATTTGAGATTTGAGATTTGAGATTCGTGCCAAGTAAAATGAATGGTCCAGATTCACTAATTTTAAAAGATTCTCTTTTCAGCACTGTGAATTCAAAAATATGGATCCTGTTTGCTCGTTTTAGATCCGGACCAGAGCAGCGATGAGCGATCCGAATCTGAATCCTGTATAAGTGCGAACTTGGTGCTGGAGTTCCCAAATGTCTGGCGCGCGCGCGGGGTCTGCTTCTCACCCCGCCACCTGTTCGACATTTTGCTTCACTGAAGTTACTCTCTGTATAAGGTACACCAAAACCTTAATCAAAGACCCCCGCCCCACCAGGTTTGGTGCTGGATCGATGCTTCTCGTTCGCTAACAGGTGACTAACCTTATTTTTTTTTTAAGTTCCCTCTGTCTCTATCAATCTGTTGGTTACGTTCCAACCTACAGTTTTAATTTTCTAGTCCTGGGTCGGTTGTTGCTTCCGTTGTTTTTCTTCTTTTTGTTGATTGTCATGCTCCAACTCACCAAACGGGTCAACTCATCATGTTGTTATTTGATTGAATGATTGGTAAAGCGAGGTAGAGACTAGAGAGAGAACAAATGGGTTGTTGGTCTCTTAGGTGTGGTTCCACCAGCAGATCTCCTGCTTATATATATATATATATTTAGAGAGAGAGAGAGAGAGAGAGGGAGAAGAGGAAAATCCCAAAAGCTCTGATTGTGCGCAACAACTCACAATGGCTGTTTTTGTCTGAATTACACTAGTTTTTCGGTCAATTGATAGATGTTTTCTAATAGAAAGAATTATCATGGGAAAACAAAGATTGTGCCACATGGGAAGAGAAAGAAGGAAATATGGAAGCAATTCGGGCTGTTTGTTTTTGCCATTGGATTGATTTTAGTGTTTCTCATACTTGATTCTGTGATATTTTCTGCTATTCACTGTTTTCAGTTTCCTTCAAGGGAGCTACAGGTACAAATTAGCTTGGTTTGCAATTTTTCACCTATGTATGTTACTTGGGGATTGGATGCACAACCAGCTACATTAAATTTAGATTTTCATATTTGAAAAAAAAATTGAGTGCTTATTATTACATTATTTATTAATTATAGGAATTTAGTGGAGTTTAAAGTTGTTTCATATTTGGAGCTTTGATTATGATGAAGTTCAGAAAGCAAAGTCCAAAAACCACAGTTACATCAATATTAAATGTGATTTGTTTGGAATTTTCCCTTTTTTTTTCCTCAAGAACTAAGAAATACTTTTCCATCTACTTATTCTCTTTAGGTATCCCTGCTTGTAAATCTAGACCAATAAACATATCTATGTTATATTTCTTTCTTAATTTCATGTATCATCTAACTTTCGTAATGATTAATGCATATTTATGAAGGATGGCAGACGAAGATTTATTCAAGAAGAGACAGGAATTATTATGTATGGCCGGCTCCTGTCTTTGGCTTCTTCATCATCTCTTTCAAAGGTAGGTAGCCTTAATTTGACAACATACGACACTATATTACTGTTCCATAAGATGGTTCCTATCAACATTTATGAACCGATCATGTCACATGGTGGGGATATAGGCCATTCCCATTGGGCTTCTACCTATAATTGTGGTCTTTGATTTTGGTATAGAAACAATAATGCTCGGTATTGTACTGATAATTCATAAATCAGTATTTCTTTTACAGAATCACTATGCACTTGAACAGAATAATACTGCAGATGGACAGTTTCTATTGTTGGAAGAGTCTGCTGGTCAGATACCTGAATGGACACCTTGTGCTGACAAAACAAATATTGCTAATCAAGGTAACAAAACATAATCTTGTTAGATTTTTAAATTTCTCTAGACGTTAAAAAGAAAATTAAAATAAATATTAGTTTTTCTGTTACTATTCTATTAGGTTTGTACTTGATCCATGCTAACTGCTACTGTTAACATATTTCTTTCTGTTGATATTAGTTGGCCTTTCCAATTTGTCATCAATGGATTAGTTAGTGGCTTTTAATTATGGATTTATTATTTACGACTTGTTGTGGTTGTTGTTTCTGCTTCAGTAGTAAATTTTCTAACTTATCATTTGATGTACAACAGAGCAAGGAAAGAAGCATAATGGGTACATATTGGTCAGTGCAAATGGTGGTTTGAATCAACAAAGAGTTGCTGTGAGACCTTCACACAAAATTGATCTATTATTTTTTCTCACGTTTTCCCATATTTTTCCCTTATTTGTAATGTCAAATCTTTTCTTAATAGGTATGCAATGCGATTGCAGTTGCATCTCTTCTGAATGCAACTCTAGTTCTGCCGAAGTTTCTCTATAGTAGCGTGTGGAAAGATACTAGGTTAGTTTTCTTGCTGTGAATTTCCAGTAATATGTGCAAAAAAACATTTTCATGAGGTAAGTAGCAAACTTTTTGAGTCGAGTATAAAAAGGGGGAAACTCTGCCTTAAATTAAACCTAAGACAACTTAGCATGAGAGACTTTCTTCTTGCTTTGTTTTATACTAAAATTTGAATTTCTAATTCTTTATTTTTTTCCTCCCAGCCAGTTTGGTGAGATTTATCAGGAAGAGTATTTCTTGGAGTATTTGAAGAATGATGTAGATATTGTTAAAGAATTGCCATCTCACCTCCAGGATGTAGATGTTGAAGCAATTGGTAGCCAAGTAGGTAAAAGGCTCTTGTTAAATAAATCTGAGCTTTGAAAAGGGTAAATAGACTGATTTCAGTTCTTTTGGGGGGTCCAAATTGCAATTAATATATCTTGAGGTTACTGAGGTAAAAAAATTTGGTTTCATGAACAAGACAAGCAAAAGAAATTTCTACATGTCTTTATTTTCCCTATCCCCATTGCAGATAACTGATATGGAAATAATGAAAGAGGCTACACCTTTGTATTACATAGATGTTATACTTCCCATACTTCAAAAAAATGGCATAGTTCATTTTCTTGGATTTGGCAATCGATTGGGCTTTGACCCTTTACCTCCTTATCTTCAGGTGAGAATCTAATAGCTTTTACTTGTGTGCAACATGCCTAATCTTTATTGTTGTACTTCTATACTATGTCTGTGTATAATTTTCTTTTTTTGAAATCCCGATAGTAGCTGTGTGTATTATTTTCATTAAAGGACTTGCTATAAGTACTATTATAAAATACTAACATTTAGTTTGGCCATAATTTAGGACTAATAAATGCCTTTAAGTGAAAGTAGCTGTAACCAAAAGGGATGCTGCCAACCCCTTCCTACCTATCCACCTCCCTTAATGATGTATTATTTAATTGTATAATAAACTAAACGTATTTCCTATCTGCTCTAAAATAATGAGAAGCTTGCTTTATGATTTACTAAAAGTTGCTTTAAAAAGGTTAGGCAGAGTTTTATGTGAAGAAGAGAACAACCCAAAAGCAGCTTTTTGGTAATTATACCACAACACTCCTCAATTGGTTCAAAGCACTATATCTAACAAACAGAAACCACTATGCCAAGAACATCCTAGTCTGGTTTTTACCTGGATAAATTTTCCATACCAAGTCTCATATGGTCCATTTGAAACTTTTATGCTGTATGCTGATGTTTATACCTGAACTACTCAAAAAATAAATGCAAAAAAAGAAGAAGTGAAAGATGATCAATCAAATGGTAAGATATTGGGATTATAAACCAAGATGCCAAATTGCTTCTTGTATTTATTGTAGTAGAAGACATCCATGTATTCAATTTTTGAAAGTTATACTTATCTCCTTTTCTAATAACAGAGACTAAGGTGCAAGTGTAATTTTCATGCATTGAAATTTGTGCCAAAAATCCAAAAACTTGGCTCATTGTTGGTGCGACGCATCCGCAAGTATGAGTCAAAGTTAACAGAAATCGACAAACAATTATTTGGGAAACACATGCCAAATTATGAACCTGCAATTAGAAATAGGAGATTAATAAGGCCGGTTAAGTATCTAGCTCTGCACATGCGGTTTGAGGTGGATATGGTGGCGTATTCTCTTTGCAATTTTGGAGGTGGAGAGAGAGAGAGGCGGGAGTTGCAAATGTACCGGGAAGAGCACTTTCCAACTCTTATTGCACGAATTCAGAACATGTAAGTCGAATTGCAATTATGTGTTGTTTGCTTGTAGGGCCATGGCATGGAATCAATTGAAGATCTCTTTGGTGTTTATTTTGGGTAGAAACTTATTTTGTGGATCAATTAAACATTTACAAAAGAAACTAGTAAAAAGGGTAAAAACAGCCCTAAACTGTTGAATACAAGGTAAGTCCATTGCATTTTTTGGTAATTTTACATCAGCAATAACTACGCCAGTTCTAATGTTTATCAATCAAATTTTGAACATTTTATGGAAATTGTTAAATTATAATGTATTTATAATTGCACTAAAGGATAATAACCATGGGATATTTGTCACACTTCTGCAACATTTAGTTTGTCAAATATTGGTAATGTAGGAGGCGAGCATGCAATTTATTGCTATAAAGGTTTTTTGTAAAATTTTAAACAAAGAAGAGAAGGAACTATATTTTTTACCTTTTTCCTTTTCATTTGACTGGAACTACCACAGCTCTATTTCCTCAGAAGAGCTACGCATTTCCGGAAAGTGCCCCCTAACACCTGAAGAGGCTGCACTGATGTTGTCGGCATTAGGATATAAAAGTGAGACGTACATCTACCTAGCCGGTTCCCATATTTACGGTGGCTCATCTAGGTTGCAACCTTTCATGCAATTGTTCCCAAATGTAGTCACTAAAGAAGATCTTCTCTCTCCTGAAGAACTCTGGCCTTTCAAAAATTTCTCCTCTCAGGTACTGAAGTAATCAGTATTCTTTTTGTTTGTGTGGGTCCGTTAGTGCATGTACAGTATCAGGGGCAGATTTAGGGGGGAACTGGTAGGGGCCACAACTGTTCTATTGAGTTTGACACTGAAAGATTAAAAAACAAGTGTTTCTTTATAGTTATATAAATTTATTAATTTATATATTATCGTGTTCATAGTGACCTCTAGTCTACAGATGTAGGCATATGCACAATTATTGTCATTTTACAGAGGTCTATATGATACTATGACATTTTACTGGTAAGCATGGCTAATAAAGTATGAAACAAATGAATGAATTATTTCAATTGATCTAAATTGGTTGGTGGGTACCTATTTCAGCTAGCAGCTCTAGACTTCATTGCATGTGCATCCTCTGATGTGTTTGCTATGACCGACTCTGGAAGTCAGTTGTCATCTCTGGTAACGGGCTACAGGATTTATCATGGTCAGGGTCAAGCCCCAACCCTTAGACCCAATAAGAAGAGACTTGCGAGGATTCTGACGGATCATGCTGCCATTGATTGGGGTGAATTCCAGAGAAGAGTAAAAAATATGATTGAAGAGAACCAACGGGTGACCCCACGTGGCAGAGGCAGAAGTGTGTATAGGTTGCCTAGAACACCTGGTTGCATGTGCAAGGGTAGTTAGCACTTTAGCATACATCTTTGTTTATAGAAAAGAAAAATTAATTGTAGGGTCCATTTTTTATTGCTCTTGATAGGAAACCAGCTTACTATGTTAGATTCATTGGGGTAAATTATAGCAAAGGATGAGAATTATAGTATTAATAGGAAATTGATTGTTACAACTTGCAAGGTTCTATAGATTTCTTAATAGGAAATGTTGCAACTTGGGGTAAATCATAACATTTTATCACATGTACAATATATATATTTCTTTTTCTTTTTCTTTGACCTTGAAATAGGAATTATAAATTTCTTAATTTGATTGCCCTTTGTTGACACAAACAGTTCAATTACCAATGACTCCCAGGGTATTTTTAGTTATGTATGAACTTGATGATTGATACTGTGGCCAAACTTTTCAGTATTCAAATTTCATCAATATTTACTTCTCAATTAATTCTGAAATCTTCTTTTTCCAGACCAAAAAAAAATGTTTCTTTTAGGAACGTTCTGTTGGCGATCATCAGAATGTTATCACCTTCGGTACAAAGAAATTTGTAGTGTAAATCTGAACTATTCTGTACTTTATCAAGATACAAGTTGCACGAATCTTAATAAAATCTTAAAAATCATCGCATGTGAGAGAACTTGTTAACCTGGTGAGTTTGTGGTGTTCGTCTCCAATCATCTCACTTTGATAACTATTATACTAGATCGTTTACTTTTGATCACAGTGACAAATGAATTATTCGGGTTCGGTTCGACGAGATTAAAAATTCGTAATTCGAGAATAATTTGGGCATAATTCGAAAATTATTCGGATTAAAGATCTCAGTCCTGTAAAAGAACAAAAAAAAAAAAAACCAAGAAAATATTTTGAGAAAAGTTCAGCATCACTAAAAAAACAAATTATTCGTGAATTTTGTGACTATACTTCTGATTACTAAAAAATTCAATTGTTTGATAACGAAATCCATAAATAAATTATTACCGTTGTCCAAAAACGCCCGGAAATCATTGCTGACTACTTGATTTGATTGAGGATCACAACATTTTCCTAAACTGCCTGTCTAGTCTTTTTCTCCTGAGGTACAAAGAAGACTATTAAAACTTTTTTTTTTTTTTTTTTAGAATCATTGGTAGTGCCTGTCGACTTATGTAAACTTTTAAAATAATCAATTTTGACAAAAAAAAAAAATCATCTTAGTATTCAATATTCTCACGTAATTTAACATTTTATCCATATCTCATTTTATTTATATAACATTTCACTTTAGTTATTCTAAAAATTGACAAATATACTCTTTCATTTCAAATTCTCCTTTATTTTTTGTTTCGTTTCCTTCCTCCGTTGAAAGAATATGAATCAAACGTAAATAAAGAATAATCATATACATTTTTCATTTCGAGAATGAGAATCAGTATTTTTTAAGACCAATAATATTTTATTATAAAATACATAAGAAATTATATATAAATAAAAAATAAGAGTCAGTTGACCCATTCATTCTACAGATCCGACTCCGCTCCTCTCTAAATAGAAGAGCAGGACCTGTTATTCAAATCTCAGCAGTTCATCAGTGCTGAGATTCGTGTATGAAAAAAATTCAATAGCTAAAATTTGAATAATAGGATCCTGCTTTCGGAGTCAGTTCCTCATTCTACATACCTTTAGCCACATGTGAAGAAGGGGACAAATTTGGGTCCGATGGGTTCCATAACCGTCCGATCCGCTTTAAGATTTGTGCGCACTGATATTGAAGAGAATGCGCACGGATATGACAGCGACACACACATATCTTAAAGCAGATCGGACGGTTATGGAACCCATCGCACTCAGTTTGAGTCCGATGGACATCGGACCCAAGCTGCTCTCGTGAACAAGAGATTTGAACTCCGGATCCGAGTGTGGAACTTACATAATACATGACCTGAAGAGATCAGGTGATTATGTTGAAATATTTCATTCAATGGAAGGGATAACAATTATTCAATACAGCAAAAGAGGGGAGGAGGATTTGAATAAAAGTGAATATTTGTCAATTTAATTTTTTTTATATAATTAAATAATTAAAAAGAGATATTAAATAATATATTTTTTGTGAATATATTTGATATTATGATGTTTTTTTATGAAAAAATTAACTATTTTAATATTTTAGTTGGCTATATTAGAATTTTTTTCTATTTCTTTAAGAGAAAATGAAGGTTTAGCTTTTTAAATATCAATGTTCATAAAAAAAAAATTTTAAAGTTTGAACTCATGAAGTCTCGGTCTCTCGCGCATAAAAATATTATCTTTTATTGCTAAATTGAATATTGATTCATAATGTCTACTTATTTTCATTATCTAAATCAGTATTGTAAATAACATTATGTGTTTGTGAAATGGACGGGCTATTGCTATGTGATTAATCAGTATGGAGTCGATTAATCAGAATTTTAAACCTGACCGTTTAAACGGATGATTAATCGGAACAATAAGCTGATTTGACATTCTCACCCATTAACAACCTTCTGTACTCTCTGTTCATGAAACGACTTAACCGTTTTTTACAACACAGATCCAAATTACAGAATTAAAAATGATCACAGAAAGGTACAAAATTAACTCTAATTACTTACTCTAAGTAGACATGGCAATGCTTATGAGCATTATTAGTTAATGATGAGTATTTAGTTGTAGATATAGTTATTTATTAAGAAGGGTGTGTTCGATACTTCGATGGACAGATCAAATTCAATCTGATGTCCGATTAGAACTGTCTGATTAATTTTAAAATTTGTGTGTCGCTTCAAGATTTATGCGGATCTTAACGTTAATCGGACAACTTGACCCCGTTCCGAGATATCTAATATACTGAAAATATAAGCACTTTACTATCTTATAATACATTGGTGATATTTTGTTTACACATAAGTTGCATCATTTATCAAGTTTATAACATCAAATTAACTTCAAATGATGTTCAAATGATGTATTCAAGCCGTTAATATTATTATATTTGACAAATCCAACATTAACATTCTGAATTTCTATCTTGTGATTTTTTCTAAAAGTATAAGACCAATGTGCTAGAAACATGAATTATTTAGGCGTTCTTCAAATACAGTTAATTGGTAATTCGAATTAAATTAATAGTTAAAATTAAAATAATTTTTTTGAATTGTGATTGGTAATTATAATTATAAGTCAGAGCATAAAAAATTACAAGACAGACCATTATAACGTATAAGTTAAAACATTAATTTTTTTATCGAATACCCAATCAGTTAGTAAATTTAAATTCGGTTAGCTATTTAAATCCGATTCGATATTTTTTTGTCTCCTCTATACGAAAACCTTGAATCCGCTGATAATATTCACACTAGTTTTCTAATTTTACGGGTGACACTTGGCAAGCATCTATTAAGAATTGAACTAGAAAATAATATATAGATCTACTTCTTTGGTATTATCTGAGAAAGATGAGTATTTGAATAACAACAACTTGAATTTGAATATGAACAAATTTTCAGACTGTGATTGGACCTCTAACCGTTTATACGATGGTGATATTATTATTGAGATACAACAAAAAATTCAAGGATAATTCGCCTTTTCATTGCTTGGTCCTCTGTTCTTCTTCAAGGCTTGAATTCAAGGATATTATTATGGGGCTGTGAGGTTTTCCTTCAATTCTATTTTTCTGGCAATTTTTTTTATGACTGTTTTTTCAATTTAAGCAAAGTTGTCACTGCTTTCAATTTAGTATTTGCCACCTTTGACTAGTTGACTAAAACACGATGTACCAACAGCACTACCAGATCGGATCGGAATTCATATCCTAAGATAACTCAAATTTTGCTATTAGATCTGGACTATTCGATCTGATTTAGCACGAATATTCATAGCTTGTATTATGATCGAACGGTCCAGTTCTGAACGCTAAATTTGAGTTACTTGAGAGGACTAAGATCGGATCGGTTGGGCATTATTTCCGCATTGATTTATATACACCGTCATTTTGATATGTGAGACTTGAACAGTGTTTCCCCACTTGTCAGTGTGATTGGTGTAAATGTTGTTTGTCTACCTAACAAATTTTCAGGACGACCAAACACCAAACAGCCAGACCCGGAGGGTGAGAGATTTTGATGTCATGTACCGCTTCATTTGTAGCGTTTTGTATAACAACCATTGAAATATGTTGTTTAACGAGATCCTCATAAGCCGTATTTTTTCCCTCTTAGAATCAATTGTGTTGATTTTCTCCTCCCTGAGTACTAGTTTAATTTCAAATTTAATATAATTCCACTTGATATTTTTTTAAAATATATTTGATCTTCTAATTTTGAAATTGATTGGTGTCACTCAAATTTATTGTTTAGATTGAGAGTGAGTTTAGTGAGAATAGCATACTAATTAAAATTTTGAATAGTCGCTAACCCAACAAAATATTAGATTAGCGAAATAGCACACTAATCTGAGCTAACCCAAGTAATAAAAATAGTTATTTTTTCATTCAAATGCCGCTAACTCAAATTTGAAATTGTCGCTAATCTAACTAACTCTACTATTCCTTAGCGCCCAAACACATCCATATTTGTTAATTCTCTGAGTGCCTGACTGATGCCTAAGGCACAGTGACAACTCAATGATTCTGAAAAGGTTCAATGAGATCAAAAATTCATAATTCGGATATAATTTGGGATAAAATTAAAAAAAAAATTGTTTTTTTTTTCGCACTTTTTGCGAATAATTCATGATTTGCGTTTTATTCACGAATAAAATGTATTATACGTTTTTTTGTGTTTTATTCAGAGTTCAATTTGAAAACAGTAAAACAAAACGAATTAAACGTATTTTATTCACGAATATCTCGCGAATATTGTCACTGTGGACCGGAGGAGCGGTGGAAGCTACTAGGTCGCCACATGATGGTCACAGAATGATTGGCACGGTGAATCAGAGCTTCGAAGGGGCCGTCGCCAATCGTTTTGGTTTGGGGGCTTTGGGCGATGTGACGAGCGTGGCGGTGCTAACCAAACCCTTTCCTTTCCTAGACTATATTACTTTACCACCACACACATATAGATCCATCGAAGATCCCTCTTTCAGTCCCTCTCTCGTTCGCCTCTCTTTCTCTCTCTCAAACCTAGGAAAGAGAAAAAGGGTGTGAAGAAATGGCGGATGCGAAGCAACAACAGTTGAAAAGCCCAGCAGTCGGTGTGTGGTCCACCGTCAAGCCCTTCGTCAATGGCGGAGCCTCTGGGATGCTCGCTACTTGCGTCATTCAGCCAATCGATATGATCAAGGTAGCTTTCGTTTTTCTCTCGCTAATCAAACCTCTCTTCCTTTGGTTGGTTGGATCGATTGGATCTGTTGGATCGTGGTTTGATTTGTGTGAAATTTGTTTGGTTTCTGGTTTGTTAGGTGAGGATCCAATTAGGTCAGGGATCTGCCGTTCAGGTCACGAAGAACATGCTTGCTAATGATGGTATCGGAGCTTTCTACAAGGTACCGTGTCCTTCTATGCTTAGATTGTCGTTGAATTGAACTTCAGTCTTTTGATACAAATTGCATGTATATCTTCAATGATTTGGGTGGTAGTAGTCACTTTGATACAAATTGCATGTATATCTTCAATGATTTGGGTGGTAGTAGACACTTTGATGCAAATTGCATGTATATCTTCAGTTTTTGAACTTGTTTACAGCTGTTGCATGCTAGATTGAAATATCATTTCAATTGTGTATGGTATCTTGGTAATGACATCATTTGATATGAAACTTTCCACTCGTGAGCCCTATTTCTGTATTTAATCAAAAAATGAAGTTTCAAGTCTACCTTCTGTCATAGTTTCTTTATAAACAGCTTAATTAAACTGCTAGAGGTTTGAAAATTAATTTGATATTTCTATTTTTTGTGATAAAATCAACCTACTGAATAATTTGTATGCCAGTTGAAATGTTCAACATTTTCCACAGATGGTCTTTAAATTTCATGTTGGCATTCTTAAATGGTTGCTGTTTTATTTCTTATTATGTTACATATATTGAAACATGGTGCAGGGTCTATCGGCTGGTTTGTTAAGGCAAGCCACCTATACCACTGCTAGACTGGGATCTTTCAGGTATTTATCTTCCTTTTTCGTTGGAAGTACTCTAGATTGCCTGTAGAAAAAAATAGATTCTGTGATCAAGCATGTATGTTTACTAGACTCATCTCCCCAACTCTCAAGCAATCACTCTACCGCCCAAAAGAGACATTCATGATCACCTAATGAACTGGACAAGCCTTTTCTTATCTTTTATTAGTAGGCACAAATGACAAGGAAACATTGGGTTGATTGGAATTGTGTTTGTATGATGTGGTCTTTTAATCCAGCATGATTTAGGTTCATACTTGATTTAAGTTCCTTTTACTTTGAATTCTTTTTTGGAAAATTTTTGTATTTGGTCCTTGCATGTTTACAAATCAACTTGGTCCTTAAACTTTCATCTGCACCAATTGTTTTGTAATTTTCTTTGCATAAAGTTGGTCCTTGAACATCGAAAAAGAAAATGCAGTCCTCAAATTTGTGGAAGGAATAGAACAAAATGGGTCCCTGAACTTTATTTGCACCAAATTGGTCCTTGCAGAAACAAATTAGTTCTCATAATTCTCTTAAAATTTAAGGACCGGCTCTTTCTCTGGAAAAAGTCCCAAGGACCAATTCGGTGCAGATGAGATTTAAGGGGACTACCTTTTTTCCAAAGTTCAAGGACTTGGTTCCTTTTCAAAATTTAAAGGACTAATTTCTGCAAATGAATGTCTATGGACTGTTGATTTTCTTCATTTAATGAGTTTGGAGAAACCTGATTATTCCCTTTTTTGGGCAGCAACTAGTTGGTTAAGGTGTTACGAGAGGATCACTCTACAAGTAACCATCACATGTAGGGTGTGTTAACAATAGAAAGCTAGAAATGTGGCACAATTCTCTAGTTTATCTTTTGTATGATTGGTTGGTCAATAGATTTTTTTTTTAATAAGCAGCATTGCTGCCAGTTTCTATTAACAAAAACTTCTTGTTACAGAACATTAGATCAGAATAAATGATAAACGACCCAGTAAATTCAGAAATAAAGATGGATGCTCAATACCCTTTGAACTGTTGATCTCAGCAATAGGGAGGATAATTGGTTTTTTAAAGCTGATTAATGGCTTGCTCTTTTTCTTAGGGTTTTGACAAACAAGGCAGTAGAGGCCAATGACGGCAAGCCACTTCCGCTACTCCAAAAGGCTGCAATTGGGCTAACAGCTGGTGCTATTGGTGCCTCTGTAGGCAGCCCAGCTGATCTGGCACTGATCAGGATGCAAGCTGATGCAACTCTTCCTGCTGCCCAGCGACGTCATTACAAGAATGCCTTCCATGCATTATATCGTATTACTGCTGATGAAGGTATCTTGGCCCTTTGGAAGGGTGCAGGCCCCACTGTTGTCAGGGCCATGGCACTTAACATGGGTATGCTCGCATCGTATGACCAGAGTGTTGAACTGTTCAGAGATTCTCTTGGATTTGGAGAAATTCCCACTGTAATTGGTAAGCATATCAGTCTAATTAGTCAATAAAACAGATATCATGTTATAAAACAACAGTGAAGTTCCAGCATTGTTACTTTCGGAAAATTATATGAAACCATTAGTTCATGTGAAGTCATTGCTATAGTAATTTTGTGTACAAGAACTCATGGCATGCAAAAAAAAATGTCCACATACTTAATATGAAGCTGCTTCCAATCTGCTAAGTTTGACGTAATGTAGCAGAATAATATTTTATCAGAAGACTTAATTGAAAGCTGACTTGTGTAAATAATTTTCCTATATATTATGTTTTTACCACGAGTTTATTTCCAGTCTTCCAGATTGCTGAACCACAAAAGGAAGATAAGATACTGGGTGTGGTTTTCCATTTAGGCCCGAACTTGTGTACCAGAGACTTGACTTTGAAAGTATCTTTATACTTGTAGGTGCCAGTGCTGTATCGGGTTTCTTTGCATCAGCATGCAGTTTGCCATTCGACTACGTCAAGACCCAGATCCAGAAGATGCAGCCTGATGCCAATGGTAAATACCCATACACCGGGTCTCTAGATTGTGCCATGAAGACCTTGAAAAGCGGTGGTCCATTTAAGTTCTACACTGGTTTCCCTGTGTACTGCGTCAGGATTGCTCCTCATGTCATGGTAATTCCACACTGTGTTGAATTTAGATTTCCAATATAGTTATAAAGCAAGGATAGTTTGTTGCTTGGTAATATGTAGGATAAATATTTAGGACCCAAAATAAGCCGGGCAAGAGCCACCCTTTGGCTGGGTAGGGCACTTGCTCTGCCTCTGGAATTGATGCTCGTCTTACTGAAACTGACTGGTATGAAATGATGTATAGTTACGTAATCTTTGATTGCTGGTGCTTAAAGGGCTTTACCTGTGAGATGGTACTTGTATAACACCGGTTTTGTTATTGTTGCAAAAAGTTGAAATTTGTTTAGTTTGTTAAATATGAGCCTTTTTTAATTCAATTTTGGTCCAGCAAGCAATTTCTCCACCTTATTTTGACATACCATGGACTTTAGATAAACTATTATTTATTTAACCAGTTTGTATTTGATAGATGACTAGCAATATATCATGCATTATTTTTTTTAATAGGTTACTCGTTTAAAGAAAAATCATTGTGTATAATAGATAGTTGTTTTGAATTAGTTCTTGAGTGAGACAATTATGGGAAGGTAACATTTACAGTTACAAAATTTATTGTGTGGACAAACTAAGACATTGCATAACTCATTTGTGTGAATAACCTATTTTCTTGTCATTTCATTCTAAGAAGAAAATTCCTCTTATGTCACATTTGCAAAATCATGTATGGATTGCTGTTTTCCATTCTTCTCTTTTGAAGGCACTTAATTGATATTTTTTTTCTTTTTCGCTTTGCAGATGACTTGGATATTTTTGAACCAACTTCAGAAGTTTGAGAAGAAAATTGGGTTGTAAGAAAAGATTCAATCAAGAACCAAATACTGAGATGATTTTGGCTATTCGGCTTTTCTAAACTAGTAGGCTGTTTTGTGTTAGATTGTCACAATGCATAAAATATAGGCATTTGAAATTGTTGTGCGTCATAATAATCAAGGAATCTCATCTTTTTCATTTTGTGGGAGCAAATTCCCATGCAATTTTTTTTACTGGGAGTAGCATGTCATTCGATAGGCTGGTGCGTATTATGCAACCGAGATTTTATTATCTTTTGTTGTTGTTTCCGGAGAACTTGCCAAATGGATTTTTCATAAAGAATCGTTTTGAACTGCGTTTTGTTCCCTTTTTTTTTTTAATCTTGGATGGGAAATTGTGATTTCCCAATTTTTTGGTCTAAAAATTGTTATTCGTTAGCAAAGAAATTAAATCGATACCGACAACGTCGTATTATAAAAATTTAAATAGTTAGTTAACTGAGAATCTTTGGGCCGGATTAATTTACAGAAAGGGCCCAATCGGAACACCCGACCCATATTGGAAACATTATGTTTGTTTTTTTTTTTAATTTTCTCTACTAAATTTCTTTCAAGCCGACCATGTTTCCTTTTATTTTAGTTAAATTATATTATTTTTTTACTTTCCTGAGACATGAGATCAGTGGTCCATCCTCGTTGCTTGATTTTATAGCTTTCGTACAATATAATATGTTGTTTCTCTTTACAAGAAATCATGGGGAAAGGTTTAGAGCAGCTTTATTTGCTACATTTGTTTTGTTTTTCCCTATTGCTTTATTCTGAATCGGCTGTGCACTGCGGCCCGTGGGGCAAGCTGAATATTTTTCAGCTTAAAGCGATGTCCATTTTATTTGTTTCAAGTGTCTCTGATACCCCATTTTAGAGATATCGACAGTCTTGTCAGAAACCCATAATATCTAGTTCTGTATACGCCTTTAGATGATCTCAATATAATAAGCAGAAATAGAACTAGAATGTACTTAATCAAATTTTCTCGGTAAAGTTAACTTAAATTTTTTTCGAATTAATTTTAAAAGATAAATTTAAAAAGTTAGAATTGATGTATTTCATGAGTGATGCACAAATATTTAAAAAAATGAATTTATTTAGTATAAAATTAAGTATTAAAAAAGAAGTTAAAAAATAAATACAGAAAAAATAATTTATACGTCATTTGATTTTTTTTACTGAATTAATTCAAAAATTTACAACTCTTGTATATAAATAAGTCACTTGTGATTTGTGAGTAAATTAATTCTACTAATTTAAATTTATTATTTAAAATTAATTAGATATATTTTTAAAATTAAGCTCACTATAATAACGATGTACACTCAAAATCAAGCTATGTGGCTGTTTGGCAACAGGAGATTAAGAGTGGAGTAAGAGCTTAAAGAGCGCTAAGGAACTGATGTTCAGTTGTCTTAATCTATGGGTAAAAAATTAAGAAAGTTAAAGAAAGAGGTAAATGTCCTTAAGGTCCGGACAAATGATTAGAATCTTGAAAAAATGAGACTAAAGAGCTAGTGTTTGACATAATTAAGTAGCTAAAGAAGCTAAAAAAACTGAATTAAATTTTAAGAATATTTAATCCGTTGTTGCTAAAATTTAGTGTTTGAAGAAAAAAAATGGAACAATAATTTATTGTTGAAGGCATAGAAATGGCATGGAAATTGTGCATGACAATTATGGATTCTTAGAGCAGAGCAGGACTAATACAAACTGCCAAAACTGACTCCTTGGAGTCAGTCAATAACCACTAGCCAGCCACTGTCATATGTAAAACAACACCGGTTTGAGACCGTTGACTTGACCGTATTGGATAGGATTGGATAACAATCGGATCCTGATCCGAACTTGCAGTTACCAATTCTTAATTTGTAAAATTTATAGATCATATAACAAATGTTTGTTAAATATTTCTAAGGTGCAAATTTTTTTATAGGTGAGCTAAAAAAGGTAATGTAAAGATAAGGAGTAGAACAAGGTGTTTTTAAGTTTATGAAGTCTTTTTTTGAATTCAATTTTAAAATATATTGAATTGGCTTTAAATGATAAATTTTAACAGTTGAAATTCTTCTATCTTACAAGTGGTGTATCTACATATGAATTTTTTTTAATTTTAAATTAATTTTGTACAAAATCAAGTCACAAGTGGTCAAAAGATGTCCTTCTAATTTGGGCGGTGCTATTTGCAGGTCTCAAAACACTATATTAAGGGCTGAGAAATCTATTTTTATCTCATTACCAATTCTACCCTCAATAATTATCTTCTATCTTTGCTTCAGATTGTCAATAAAAGAAAGTTGATTAATTTGTACTAATGCATTAAAAAAAAATAGCATGAACGGTACATGGTTCTTATCAAATATATCATTTTTTTTTTCCATATTCACATATGATTCTAGCTCCATCTGGTTTAAAAACTATCTACGTGGCATAATCAGAGATTTGTTCCATTAAAAGACATGACAAGATCGAGTCCCTTGATCTCAATATTAAAGCAAATAAGCTACGATTTTGGTTTTCTAGTTTGAGTAGATGAAAGATATTTAATTGTTACCGTTAGTATTGAATATTTTAGGAGGTTGCTATTTAAACATTCAATTTGCAATTTTTAAGGAGGCTGCTATTTTAAATTAATATCATTTTGATATTTGAGTCGATTTAAAATCAATTAATAATTTATCATAAAATCATTACAATTACACTGTTAAAAAATTAAAAACATTTGATGAAGGGGTAAACATCTTTGAAATCGGTCATAATGTAATAGATGTGGTTTTTATAAAAATGAAAAGTACATCTACAAATTTAGTTTTTCAATTTGAATAATGCTTGATATTTTTTAAATATCAATTAAATGTATTTTTGAAAAGAAAAAAAAATCATATTACACAAGTGCTAGTTAAGTAGGCTATGTTTTAAAATTTAGGTTCAATTATTGATTTGGTTCAACTTAATTAGTTTCTATTTGTTAAATGATGTGTGCAATTTGTTTGCTATAAGTTTCTGATTTATACTTATTAACATCATATGAATGTAAGCCATGAAAGATAAAGTTTGTCTATGCCAATTTATTTAATTCCATAAACAAAGAGGCCTAAAGATAAAGTTTGTCTGATTTATACTTATTAACATCATATGAATGTTTGTTATTTCTTTCACCTTATTAAATAGTTTTTCTTGTAAAGAGTAATTAAGTTTAGAACATAGAAAAATTTAGGAAATCATTCATTAGGGGCAAAAGTGGTATAACAGAAGAAAAAAATTCATTATGCCCTCAATATTTGAAAGTGAGCCCTTAGAATAGCGCTACCCTCTAATTTTGAGGTTAAAAGAGGAGGGACAGCAGCATATAAGATGAAATGGGTTCAATTAATGTCCAATTATGAAATCTTAGTAAAAGATTATATATACTGTTGAATAAAGTAGACGTAATAATTTACACAGTTATTATCATACAATGCAAAAACAATTAATGCATATCTCCAGGTTGGAATGTTGGATGAGTAAGTACAAAAAATGGGTCACGGAGCGGAGATATTAAATGAAACAGAAAAGGAAAAGAGAACCAACAAAATTATAAGTTGCAATGTTTTGTGGAGAGGAAGGGAAGGGACCTGGTGGAATTAATTAAGATTCCTATGAACAAATCACAAAATGACACAAACCACCTCAAGACAAATATATACACGACTGGACCCGTAGATGAAATCGTCTACTCATATTCATGTGACTCAGTTTCGTCTCAGAACTGAGAACAAGAGCCAAAGCGAGAGGAGGATGTATGTGTTAGCATATGGATGGCTGCTTCTTATTTTTGTTTCTTCTTTTGCGTGCTTGACCGGGTACAGTCAGTCTAGGTCTCTCTCTCTGGAACTGGGCTCCACAACCCTAAAGTTAATGCAGGGGGCCCCACCAACCGATGGCGACTTACTATATATTGATCGTAGAAGAGAAGCAATTATGATTGCATGAAAACGTGTTTTTGAAATTATAATTCAATGCACGGCTCGGCTAATGAATTAATTAATGCAGGTAGACGGACCTAGTACGAAATTCATTTCATTTAATGTAATTCTTGGTTACTGAGTTTGCTCCTATTTAGTTCCCAAGACAAAAACATTGACATGCCTAGCTAGGAATCTCATTGGCTCATATTAATATAACGTCAAATTCTTCTTTTATCGTAGAGTTACTCCTATATAAAAATTCGAGTTTCAATGAGTCGAAAAACCGTAAAATATACGAAAGGATTCCTATTCATAATAACAAATTAGTATTTAAAAAAAAGTGTTAAGATTTAGATTCATCTTAACCAGGTGTTATTCAATTTTCTTTTTTTAATTTCTTTATTTTATGGTTTTTTTTTCTATCTTTTTAAATTCCAGAAAATCTCATTGACTCATATTAATATAAGGTCAAATTCTTCTTTCATCGTAGAGTTCCTCCTATATGAAAATTCGAGTTTCAATGAGTTGAAAACCTCTAAAGTATACGAAAATAACTCCTATTTTTCCCAAAGAAGAGAGGAAAAAAATTGTTTAGTACTTACGGCCAGTCTTTCGTTAGGTCCATAGGGGTGAAAACATTATGAATAATATTCTATTGGTATTCGATCTTTATTCAAAAACTTAAATATGAATATCTGAAATCTGAATATCTGTGGGTAAGAATACTGATATGATTTTATGTTTCAATTATCCCGTATCCGAATACTAGATATATACCATGTATCTTAATATATATTATGAAAAATTTATGTTATTAACCATTATAATTAGATAAATATTATGAACTTTAATATTTTTTAATATTTTGTTATATTATTTTAATAAATATCCAATCTGATCATGATTTGCATTCGTATCCGTCTGATATATCTGATATATGTTTCGTATCTGTATCTGAAAAATAAGAAAAAGTATAGACATAATTTTACCACTATCCACTCTGTTTTCACCTCTACATTTGGGTCATCAAAATAATTAACGCACGTATAGTGTTCTTTGGATCAGTGTTTGAAAATAGTATTAGTTCGAGCTAAAGTGCTAATTTTGTTTAATTTCAAATAATATAAATGTTATTTGAATTATATTATCCGAACACATGCACATAATTTTCTAAGAAAATAATCTAAATAATATTTTAGTTTTTTGAATCTCAAGAAAATCATATTTTTCTCACACTATTTATGTCGTATTCTTCCGCGCTAATCTGAATAAATACATGGCGCTGTTCAAAATTTCTACTTTATTTTGCATTCAAACATACTCTTAAATTTTTATGAGCCTCACATAAGAGTCCAAGGTCTCATATATCTAGTAGAGTAGAAAAAACATGCCGTGGTGTAACTAATATTTCGTAACTTTGGTTTCGTACAGTGCTGTGATTAAGTTAATTTTTCATGTGTTATGTCGCGATTAAAATATCAAGGAATTGTCACGGCATGCAAATAATCACACCATGTGGGTCATACCGTGACCAAACGTGACTCACGTGACTATTTGATTATAATTTAGGTAAATTTATGAGATTCATCATTTTGTCAAAAAAATCTAATGGTCCTAATTACATGTGACTGGCGTGACCACGTGTCGTGTCATGCTAAATTTTCTAAAAATGATCACGGTATGGGACACATGAGTTACAGAACGTAACCGACACGCATGCCGTGCTGTATTGTACTGTAACAATGTTGTTCTATGCAGGAGCGGACCCAGGATTTTCGTCAAGGGAGGCAAAAACATATCGAATCGAGCTAATCGGGTTCAAATCCATTAACTAATTAAGTACTTAATAAAAATAATGCTTTAATTTATATTTTTGAATGCCCTGACTTGTAATTTCTGATATTTTAATCTATAATTCTAATTATTAATTATAATTGAAGAAATTTATTTTAATTTTAATTATAAATTTAACCCGAATTACAAATTAAACATCTATCGGGGGGCAAAAAATTTTCTAGAAAGAGACAGAGTCGATCAAAACGTTCTGACTTCCACTAAAATGCAAAATCTAGAGAGGCAGCTGCCCCCTCTGGATGCACATGGGTCCGCCCCTAGTTCTATAACAGAGTCTGCTCCGCCGTACTATTTTTTCCACTCAAATATCCGGTATAGATATTGGATTTCGATTATGCAACTTTTTCCATAAAGAGCAATGAATTTTGTAATAGGCGAAATTTGGAATTGTTGAGATGATATTAATAGGATAATATCAATGACAATATGATAACAAAAGCTCCTTCCATTTAATTTTGTATTAAAAAAAAAGGAGTGAGTGAGATTGCCTTACATATGTCATTATCAATAGTCTATGCTTGCTATTATATATTCTCACTCTCAATCATATAATAGTACATAGAATAATATTAGTCACACACATAATTTTTCAGGAAGACTGAAGGCGTCAACGGATCCGGGTTAGTTGTGCCACGTCACCACATTAAATTTCTCTTTTGATCAATCGTTCACTCACACATAATTTCTTATTTTTTTTAGATCGGTAGAATATAACTATTTTTTAGATGTTTCATAATTTTCCTATCAATCTAAAAAATAATAATTTTTTTTCTGAAAATATAAAATTTAGTTTAGAAGCACATATTCATATGGTGACCATATTAAATGTTCGAATAGATCGTTAGAATATTCAAACCAAAGATTTGAGTTCATAGTGCGAGCCAATATGCGCTATGCATAAGTAACATAGCCTCACTCTTATATATATTAATTTGGAATGACAAATATCTTTAATAGAATAGAATCATGTTTAGTTAAATGAGATCATTAAGTGACGAATAACATTTCTTAAATGAAATAAAAATAAAAAATAAATAAAGATATCACCAATCAATTATCAAACAATTCAAAAGTTTCTTAAATAACATTTTAAAAATAGAAAGAAATCAAAGACCAGTTTGAATATCTAGTATTTGACAATCCAATAAGTGTTATAAATACATGTTTAAATAAATTTAAACCTCTACACGATAAAAAATATATATATATATATATAAAAGATATATATAAAAAAAAGACAGACTTTGATCGAAGAGTTGATACTCAATCTGAATTTTTTTGTTTTAATCACAGCTGTTGACATATCAGAACATCTACGTACTTGATAAAAAAAAAAAGTGATTAAAAAAATTAAAGGTGAATAATGTCATTTTCACGTTGTTTTCATACAGGACTCAATCGTAACTCGTAAAGCACGACTAATAGGAATAGTGGCAACTTGACCAGAATGTGATGGAAAAACAACTGTACACGCATCTCATTGATTTCACCTCAGTATCAGAAATTGACAACATCGTTGGGTCCCACTCCAAACTCTGATGAATTCATTCATATTCAAACTTTCATGTGATACATTTTTCCGAGCAATTAACGTTACAAATCTAAGTACATTACGCGGTGTTCTGAAACAGTGTTGTAAATAATAGTACGTACTTACTGTTTTTGAAAAAAAAAAAATATGGTTCAGGATTAGACCGGACTTATTGTGGACCAAACTCATACCGGATTGGATCGGAGTTCAAATCCGTGGTGAACCGGATTGTTCAAATTGATGGGTCTAGCACGGTTTTTGGCCGGTATTTTTCACTACACCAGACGAGTCTTGATTCGTGGATCGTGACAAAATCAGACCACATTGGACCTAACCCGTGGTGGACCGGACCCAAACCGTGTAGAACTGAACCTAAACCGCGGTGAACCGGACCTAAACTGGACCCGAACCACCTAGACTAGCCTAAAATTGCCTAAACCCGCCCAAACCTGCCTAGACCGAAGTGGACCAGACCTAATATGGACCTGGTAGTCGAACAGATAAGGTACCACCAAGTGATTAATAATTCCCGGCTATATTTGGAAATAATCACATGAAAATAATCGCCTAAAACATTATTGATCACTGCCAACAACTAATCGGCCTAAACGGACGTTTTTTACAACACTGTTCCAAACAATTCCACTTCCACAAATATGTACGTCAGTAAATTGTGTTTTAGAAAATATAATGTCTATAAGAATGAAGGTTTTTAAGTAAAACAACATATGTATGTAGATTAAGAAGAAATATAATGCAAATTTCTTGTACTGTATGGAATCTGTTAACATTATATAAACAAAGAACAACATATAAGAAATTATGTAATAAAAAAATGTGCAAAAACTTTAATAGCTAGGCCCAAACTGCCTGAGTTATTTATTTACTTGGCATTGATATATAGTAGCCATGATAGAAAATTATCGTTGATTCCTTTCAATTTATTTATTTTAAACCAATTTTTTAATTGTCCATGATCTAGGAGTGAAACGGTATGGATAATATCCTATCCTTATTCGATTCGTATTTAAAAACTTAGATGTGGATATCTGGTATCTGAATATATGTGGATAAGAATACTGATATAATTTTACATTTCAATTATCTGTATTTGAATAGTAAATATATACCATATATTTTAATATATACTATGAAAAAAATATGTTATTCACCATTATAATTGGATTAATATTATTATGAACTTTAATATTTTTAATATATTTTTTATATTATTTTAATAAATATCCGATCTGATCTGGATCCGTATCCACATCCATATGATATTCGCTCCGTATCCGTATCCAAAAAATAAAAAAAATATAAATATGATTTTATTGCTATCTGTTCCGTATTCGCTCCGTTTTCACTCCCTACATCCGAGATTCTTTTCTTATAAAAACATAACAATAAAAGACCAAAAAATTATATAAAAAATAAAACTTTTTCGTGTGATCGATCAATAGCATTCTTAATTAGATAATGACACTTTGACAATAATTTGATAAGAAATAAGGCTCTGAAAGAACAAGACACCATAAATTTATATACATTAGCAAATAATTCATACAATTAGCATTTGTGTAGTGATAAAGAAAACCTTTTATATATGAGAAGTCGTAAGTTTAAAATTCAGATGAAATTGTTGTGGACACAAGTGTCACACGCACGTCACAAACTAAAGTTAAATTAAGTTTGTATTAATATTAGAATTATTTTTTGGGTTTTGCTTTGATAATTTTTTTTATTAATGATAAAACTTACATCTCTAAAACTAGAAAGCTTTTATAGATTTTTTTTTTTGCATTTAGAATAATTGTAGCCACGAACAGATATATTTAAAAAAAATTAAACATCTATAATGGCAAATAATATGATTTATCATGCTGTAATTTATACAATGGAATATAAAAAGGGTATTATTATTTTTTACATTATATTATATTGTAAACACATCAAACATATATTTTTTTTAAATTGGGAAGAGAAAATTAAGATATTAAATTGTCAGATCAAAATAAATTAAAAAATCGAACGGATGAAAATAAGAATAACGTTACATACTTGATAATTCAAAGGCTTATTTATTACGTAGAATGAGGCTATGGTACTTTTGCACGTTTTATACATTGAATTTATATCTATATTTTTAAAGTTCAAATAGTCGATTCAAACTGCTCAACATTATTATTATTATTATTATTATTATTATTATTATTATTATATTAAAAAATAATCTTCGAGAGCAAATTTTATATTTTTTAAAATTTTTTTACTATTTTTTAGACAATTAAAAAATCACTTGAATCATCCAAAAATAGTGATTTTCTACCTAAAAAAAATAGTAAAAAATTTCAAAAAATATAAAATTTGGTCTTCAAGTATAGTTTCATATGATAATAATGTTGAGCAGTTCGGATCAACTATTTGAACTTTAAAGACATAGATATGAATCCAATACACGAAACGATCCGCGTAGTGCAAAGTACCATAGCCTCACTCTATTACGTATATACGTATCAATTTGAATTTTGAAGTCTCCACAGTAAATGACTACGGTTCTGTAAACGGACCACTACTAAAGTGGTAAAAATGTGCCGTGTCGTGACTAACACATTGTGACTTTAGTCTTGTGGCGTGCCATACCGTAATCAAGTGAACAATCACACATGTCGTGTCGTGGTTAAAATACCGAAGGTAGTCACAGCACGCGAATAGTCATGACACGCAAGTCACACCGCATCCAAATGTGATTGGTCAGGTTTAACTATATTTTTTTTAACCTAATTTATTCAAAATTCACTATTTGATCAATATTTAATAGACCTAATTACACATGACTCACGTGACCACTTGGAGTGCCGTGACCAGATTTTTCAAGTGACATGACAAATTTTAAAAGAATGATAATAGCATGCGACCGCGAGTCACAACACGTAAGAGTCGCACGTACCACACGGTTCCGTGATGAAGCCGTCTCACTGTGACATTTTTCCTACTCTTTGAGTAATACGACAACAAAAGAAGAAGACATATTGTCATTTTTTTAGATACACGTGAAAGTGATATTATATCGCACTTAATAATTAATTGTTTTTTATTATTAAAATTTTAATTTTTTTTTTCTCGAGCTTTACAAAAAAAAGGCGAAAACTACTAAATTTATCTTGATACCATGGCAGTCTTTCGCCATCAAATATTTGTTTTTGTGTGGTTCTTTTTTATCTTGTTTCTTTTGTTTTGCTCTTGTATTCCTTTCGCCCCGTGTAGGTCCAAAATAAAGGATACCTATGGTTCAAACTTCGAACAGCCGAAAGTAACAATGGGATTTGAAAAAGGCAAATCAAACAAACCTAAATGAGAATGAAATATATACATGAAATCAGTGTTGTAGAATGCGTTTCTTGCGGTCGCATATGCAGCCATATATACTTATGTGTTTTGATTCTGCATGAAAATATTCATGCAATCTCATATATGCGGTTTCGCATAAAAATTACATATTTCTGATTTAAAAAGACATTGATTTTTAATCATGCAATTATTTACATCTGGCATATGCGATTTTATCACTAAGTGTTAATTAATTAAATATTTGCATCTGATTAATTTAGTGAGTTACTTTATAATCAATGTTCCTGCTCAGACCCAATTCTAATATGCTCATACCCAATTTACTCAATGATTTTAATATGATGAAATTCAATGTAATTCTTACTTTTAACATGTGACACAAGTTATTTTTAATGAAAATATATTGCATGTTTTAAGTAGAAATATATTAAGAGGAGGGATCCAATTACACCCTTTTTTTTTGACACATCATGACATTATTTTTTTTATAGTTTAATTTTGCGATTTCAAAATCCAAATAGTCGATCCAAACCATTCAACATGATTGATATACTAAAATGTGCTTGGAGATCAAATTTTACATTTTTTTGAATTTTTTTACTATTTATTAAGATGGTTACAAAATCTCTGTTTTTCAATGGTCCGAAAACAACAATTTTGTAACCATCTTAATAAATAGTAAAAAATTCAAAAAAATGGAAAATTTGATCTCCAAGCACATTTTAGTATATCAATCATGTTGAACTGTTTGAATCGACTATTTAGACTTTGAAAATAGTACGTGTCAAAATGTGTCAAAAAAAAAAAGGTGTAAGTTGACCCCTCCTCATATATTAATATGTAATTTAAAATTCTCATATATAAATCCGCATTAAAATTTGTATATGCAGTATGCAGTGATCTTCTGCACGCATAAATTTTTCCGCTATAAAATGCATGAAACAAATCCAACCAAGATAGAAAAAAACAAAGACAGAGCACATGAGGTGAGCATGAGATGCTGCTAATCACCAAGTTGCTTCCAACAAAAATACAAAATCTTTCTCATTCCTTTGCATCTACCTCTCAAATCTCAACCTCTCCCACTACTTTTTTGACTTCCAAACTCTCAAATTTCACACCGAAAAGTTCAATTTGTAAAAAGGCGGTTAAAAACTGAGATTTTCTGACCCACTTCATCCTCTCTCCAAATACAGACCAAAACTGCTCCTTTCTGCACCACTATGTTTTGTCACCTTCCTTTTGTAGAAATGGTTGAATTTAATGCCTTTGCAAGCTGCAAAGGCGGAATAAATATACATTCAATTCAAAATTAACAATGTTTACTTCCATACCGCTAATTCACACTCAACTATACCGCACTAACAACTTTTACAAGATCATAGTTCCAAAAATGTACTTCCTTTTGATCATAATCTGTCATGAATCATGATGCAGCAGATGACGTTGCGATAGAAACGGGTCGAATGTCCTTAACAAGACCAACGACTTGCTGCATTGTAGGCCTCTTCTCGGGTGATTGTGCCGTGCATAGATAACCCACATGCAGACAGCCGACCATCTGTCGCTGCCAATCGGGCTCTACCCCCTCGATCAAAAGCCGGTCATCCAACAAATCCAATTCCTTGCCTTCCTTGAACAACCCACGAACCCGATTCACCGATGCTTCATCCCAACCGGTTCGACCCGTCATTAGCTCGAACAACACCACCCCAAATTGATACACATCTCCCTCAGGTGTACCGGCATTGTCCAAAGGACTAATGTCAGCGATCCGCGGCTCCAAATCGTCCCCAATGAGAATGTTAGAGAGGACTAAATGGCCGTGAGTAACTGGTCGGCCTGACCCGGCCCAACCCTGGTGGAGAAATGCCAATCCACGTGCAATGCCTAGTGCAATGTGATGCCGGGTGGGCCAGTCCCCTGCGACTTCCCACGTGTCATCGTCCCATTCCTCAGGATTGGGTGTGCCGGCTGGTAGCTCGTGCAGCCACCGGTGAAGGTCTCCTCTCTCCATGTACTCATATATCAGTAGTTTCTCCCTTCCTATAATAATCAAAATAATATTTGTAAAATGTAATTTTCTGACCTTCTCTTTTGCTTTGCCTCAACAGTCAACACATTTTAGCTTACCTAATGTATGTACAAAATGTACCAGAAAAGAAGAACAAAAGGAAAACCAAGTACCCTTTACTGCAAATTTTTATTAGCATTCACATTTATTGGCTGGGGCTGGTTATTTGGTTAATGACATGACATAAAACAAAACATTAAATTTTGGCCATTTAAAACTGAGTTGCATTATAAGTTATTTGCATTCAATTTCTTATGATCTGGTGGGAAATGGGAACAATGGCTCTGCCTTTCCACATTTGCACAGTGCAAATCATTTATTCCACCTCTGTACTTTCTCTTTTTTATGTTAACGATGCAATTTGAAAAGAATAGACTACTAGCATTTAATTTGAATTGGCCATAGAATATAGATGCAGAGCAGAGCTAAATTAACTTTTATAAAAAGACTCATCAATTATGATTTGTTTAAAATTTCTAGCTCTTTCCAAAGTTCCCTTTTCTTAAAAGCAACCCCCTCTTATTATTTCCCCTGTTCATACATGCCATCATATGCGCACGTGCCCTACTATAGTTTACCAGTATTATCAAGTAAACAAAGCTACTGATAGCACAATAATACTGTATTACTACTTTTAGTAGTACTATCATAGCCTATCAGACTACTGTAACCACCATCAAATGCATTTGTAATTGATAACAGTATCTTTTAAGCATAAGCCATTCTTTTTTTAATTTTCTTAAACCAAATAGCAAGTTATCAATTTGGCATGTTTTCAATTACTGGCAAGACAAACAGAATAGGTTTTTTAAAAATTAAGAAAAGAAATGAATCACATACCAGAGATGCAATAGCCAAGAAGAGGCAATATGTTAGGATGCCTTAACTCGCCGAGGTTGCGAAAAACCGTAACCGCCTCCGGGTCAGACATGTTACGTGCATTCTCTACCACACGTATCACCACGTGCATATCGCCGGGCAAAACTGCCCGGTAAGCTGGCCCGCTCTGACCGCCTCGTTCGGCCAACTGAGACTCCCGACCAAAACCCGAAGCTGCCACAGCCAGATCAGAAAATGTCAGCTGCATGAGTGGTTTCTCTATCATCACAACTGGAGCCGTCCATTTGGCCTCGGCCACCCAGCCTGTTTCTGAGTCTTCTATTGCTAATGCAATGGCATCTTTGGCTTTTTTCTCGGTTGTTTCAAGCTGTTGTTTCTTGATTTTTTTTGTAATGAACATGCATAGTGTGCAAAGGAATAAGGATAATATAATTGCAGATATGGGTATAAGAATTGCTAGCAGAAGTGTTCTTTTGTTCTTCTTCGGGTGTCGACTGATACTATTCGTGGAAGAAGAGTTGAGAAATTTGATATTTCCAGCTTTTATAAATGCCGATTTGCCGAATTTCTTCAAAATTGACGCATTGACCTCGCCGGAGAAGTTGTTGTAAGATATATTCAAAAATCTGAGTGCCGTAAGAGGCGGTAAGTCTCCCGGTACACGACCATGCATAGAATTATTAGACAAATCCAAATGTTTTAATTTCGTCAGGTTCTTCAACCCAACTGGTACCAAACTTATTTTGTTGTGAGATACATCGAGCAATTCGAGAGCCTCGGGATAGGATATGTTGACCACACTGGTGAACCTGTTTCGAGAGAGATTTAAGTACATGAGAGACGATTGACCTCTCCGTACCGGACCAAGCCGAAGCGCTCCACCTAGTTTATTTCTGGCAAGGTTGATATGTTCAAGAGAAGGTATAGACCATAGTTGAGTCGGTATAGAACCTTGCAAGGAGTTGTTCGACAAGTCGACATAGCGAAGAGAAGAGAGGTTACCAAGAACCGCCCATGAAACCGAACCTGTTAGGTTTCTGGAAGGAAGGGTTATGTTATAGATTTGCTCACATCTGCCCCCCTGAATCGGCTTGAAACCTGAGACTTGTCGAAAGGCGAGAGAAAGGATAGTATGGTCGGAGCTGTTGCATATAGAGAGAGAGGTGGGGAAGAAGGAGAAGGAGAAGCAGAGGAGAGAAAAGAGAGCCAAGAGATTTCTCATTTAGGTGATGGGTTTTTTATTTTCTTCTTTAATTTTGTGGGTTTTAGATTGAGTTCGAAAGTTTGGAGGGAGAGGGAGGCATTAAAGGAGGAGGAAGACCAGAGAGAGAGAGAGAGAGACAGAGAGGAGATGAGAAGAATAGAATGGAGTAGGTTTTAAACTTTTAATAGTGTAGAACTAAGGTGTTCTTAAGCTTATTAAATTTTTTTTGTGAGCTTAATTAAAAATATCTATTGAATTGATTTTAAATAAAAGTTAATTTTAATAAACTCGTTTATTATTATTTTTTGACCGCTTGATTTTATACTAAATTAGTTCAAAAAATTACAAATTTGACATATAAATGTATCAATAGTTGAAACAAATCAACAATAATGTATTATTTGAAACGAATCCAAAATTTTTTTAAGGGAAGCTCACAAGAGAAACTTGAGAAATGAGACTCGTTTTAATACGTGGAAACTTGAGAAATGAGAAGTAGAGTCGTCAAGGTGACGGCACAATGGGCAAGAGGAGCTGTTAACTAACGGCGCATGATTTTAATGCCCCGAGGGATTTACTGTTTATGGGACCCACACAGTTACAAAAAGTATTTATCATTGTTAACGGCGTCATAAGGGAAACTTGGAGTAGTTTTTTTTTTTTTTTTTGAAAATGAAACTTGGAGTAGTTGATTGGTAATAAATGAATAATGCATGAGGAACTGGTGAGAGAACAACTCCTTTGCGAGAAATGAAAGACAAATGATGTTTCTTCTTTTTATTTCTCCCTTGAATTTTCTATGATCATGACTCGTGATGGTGAACATATGATTTTAATTATTGTGCAGATTTTTTAAAGAGCCCACCAACTAAAAATCATTCTAAAATAATACTATATTGGCATGCCCCATGATAAATTTCATCCATCTACTACACCACTACATCAAGATTGTTGCCTGATACGGACCGGACCAGTGTTTGCTGGTACGGAATAGTTCTTTCTGATATGGAACAGCGCCCCGGGTACGAAACTGGTAGAGCAGCAGTTCGGTACCAGTGTTTTCCGGGACGAATTAGACTGGTACAAATCCGATACCAAGGCGTTCTGATTCTGGTGGTAGGAATGTAAAATTTTCTTGTTTTACTTTGTTTATTTTTTATTTAAACTTTACCATTTAGCTTTCTTATTTTAGGTTATAGTTTACATTTATTTTAATTTTATTTTGCTTCCATCTGTAGCTTCATTTTATTTTTGTATTATAATTTTGTTGGTTTTCTTTTTTTAAGTCCTTATGTAAATAATGACACTACTTGTGTCTAGCGTTGCAAATGAATTAAACCAAATCAAACTTATTCGAGTTTGAGTTTGAATTTGAATAAAATTTAAACTGAACTAAGAACTAGTCTTTAGTCTAGTGGCAAATGCACATGGTATCTATTTGAGAGGTTATAAATTCGAAACTCAGATGAGAAAAAAATATTTGTTGTAATAACAAGAGTATTAAATAGTTGAGTGGCTTGACCTCCAACTTTACTTAAAAAAAGATTTAAACCGAACTTGTTTGATTTGTTTCAGAATGAACTTCAATCGAACGAGTTAATTGCGATTTTTTTTTAATCAAAATCAATCAAATCACGAACTATGAGTTTTTTTAGGTCATGAACTCTTATAAATGAAAAGGACAATTGAGAGCTTGATCCTCATCTTTCATTAAAAAAAAAAAAGATTGTTGCCTGAAGTTGGTCAATTGTAAAAATAAAAATATTATTTTTAAAGAAGTATGTTTCTAGTATAATGGATTCATAACAATTTTTCTCGAATATAGTTCGACTTCTTTCTACTTTTAGAGATGCACTCGCTTATAAATTCCAATCAAATTTAGTTACAACAACAACAACAACACAAAAATTGTTAAACTTATTTTCTGAAAAAATTAAACTTTCTCATCTTTTGTTTTCATGGAGCGCTTTCATTTCCTTTTCTTTTCCCAAATCGCTTACGGGCCAGAATCAGAATTAAACCAAAATGATGGACATTGATGGCCCAATAGCCCGTTGAAGGGAACGATCAATAGCCCATTAAGAATAAAACTCAAATTAGCAAATGGCCGAAAGGAATTAATTAATCTCACTAGTGCTTCAGGATTGTGAAATGAATTTGGAGAAATTAATTAGCCAGCTGATACAAGCAATTTGATTAAAAGATCAATTTTATTAACCGCTCAAATTATTTTTTCTCAAAAAAAAACCAAAATCAACAAATATTTTTCCCATTGTTTTTCTACGTTTTCAACTACCTCCGATTCCACGGGTCCAGATCCCCTAAAGTAACTCAATTTTTGGGTTTTGAATCGAGACTGTCTGATTCGAATCTATCGCTTGAGATAGTCTCGGGATTCAAATCCATCTCTCGAGATGTGTGCACTCCACTTCTGGATAGATGATCTCGAATTCGAATTGGACGATTCTGATCTAAAACTCAATTTGTGAGTTACTTCACTGGATCCGAACTCCGATTCCACTCATCATTTGTTAAAAGTTCCTCAAGTATGTTTATTAAGCACTTTAGTTTGGGTATTGAATAGAGCGGGAAAAGACAGAAAAAATAGAAAGGCGAATGCATACCACCAATGTTGTATATACCACAATGTTGTAAAATACGGTTTTGTTTATGCATGCGGAAAGTCAATGCATATCACATATGCATATTTTAATGCGGATTTTAAACTATATATTAATTTATTTCCACTCAAAACATATAATATATTCCCATGATGTCAGAATTGAGTTTGAGCAGGAGCATTAATCCTAAAGTAATTCACTAAATTAACCATATGCGAACAATTTTATCTGAATCAGATGCAAACAATTAATTAATTAATACTCACTAATAGAATCACATAATGCCAGATACAAATAATTGCACGATTAAAAATTCGTACCTCTCTTTAAACCAAAATGCCCTTTTAAACCGCAAATATGGGACTGCATGAAGATTTTCATACAAATTTGAAATTCAAACGCATATGCGGCTGCAAGAACCGCATTTAACAACACTGTATACCACCAACTCCAAAACTCATCAAATCGACTTTAAACTACGAATCCAAACTGTTCAAACCGATCTACTTCATTAGTTGTGTGTTTACATGCAAAATTTATAAATTTTCAAATTTATTTAGTGTCAAGCAAGCGGTAAAATTTGGGAGTTTTTAAGTTAATTTTAATGCTTTCATTTCTCAACATTTTCGACCAATTGACTTGGTACTAAAATAACTTGAAAAAAAATATAAATTTTGCATGTAAATACATCACTCATAAAGTATATCAGTTTGAACATTTTGAATTCGTTGTTTTAAGTCTATCTAATAAATTTTAAAATTAATGTTATATAATACCGATGTCATACTAATAAAAAATGGAGACCCGGTTCACATCATGTGCACCAGATGTGGACCTATGATTTGTTTTTATTTAAGATTGTTTGATTTTATCAATATAGAAACTTTCATACGGTTATTGTGCTATTTTTTATTATATAGATTTAAGTGTTATGAAAAATAAATATTTATATTAAAAATTTGTTTGACTATAAGATATTTTATAAAATTTAATATTGATAAAATTCAATTTATGTGCGTACTCTGAAATAACCATTATTTTCTTCTCTTTGATGGATAATTTTACTATCAATGAAAATATAGAGAAAATTGGGACATATTTGTAAGACTAAGGTGCTGAGAGTGGAGGATAGTTGATACAACCCCTCTCTACATTGTAGTTTTATTCAATTAATATTGTATCAGATAATCTACACGACCTTTATTTAAAATACTAAAATTACACTGTAGTTTTATTCAATCCTCTGATTTTTTATCGAGTACAAGCTTATCAAGAAAGATGAACATCTCTCAACCACTCTGTGAAAATAAAATTAAGAATACTTATTAGCAATCTCCATGAGAATATTACTAAGCTCTTCTGGGGCTGACAACATCGCCATGTGATCAGTTTTAATTGTTTTCACTTCTTTTACTATATTGCTACTGTTGATCATTGATTGCTAATACTCTTGTGTGATGCCTAAATCTTCACTGCACACTATATAAACAGCATCAACTGACCCGTACCGCGCCTTAGAGAATGGTTGTTGAAGCCTCAGGTCTTCAAGAAACTGAGACGATACTCTAACCAAATTCATTGCTAGTGTGTAATCCTGTTGGTGATATTGTATTATATATAGCACCAGCAAAACTATATGAAAAATAATAATAATAAGCAATGATCGATCTATCGATAACATACCTCTGGAGAGCAGAGTTGGTACAATTTTGACTTCATCATATCTGGTCCGAAAAATATAGAAGTCAGAATTTTGTTTCCGAAATGTACTGGTTTGAACTCTGTATCCATCCTTGCTGACAACGGGCGTTCCTGAACATACTTCATAACATGACAAGTGACAACAACAAATTAGTATTGATGACAAGCAAAAACTCTCTATCCATCCAGGATGACATACAATTTAGTCAATGTATAGAAGACGACATACATCACCAATTCACCACAAATAAAAGTAGTAGTAGGAAAGGTCAGAAATTTATTTGGACGGATTGAAGAAGCTCAAAATGTGGAAATTTCACCAATTTCTTTTCCTTTGAAACAGAGATAAGGACCAGATTTTCTGTAACTAATTCTGTGAAATTTACTTTGTAACATGGTGAGATAAGGATACTGTTATAGATGGGCGGAACCATGATTTTTATCATGGGGGGCAAGAAAATAGTGCATCGTGTTTAAATCCATTAGCTAATCGGATAGTACTAAATACAAAACAATACTTTGACTTTTAATAACTAATTAATGATCTAACTTCTAATCTTAATTACCCATTTGAATTTAAGAAATTTATCATAATTTTAACTCTAAATTTAACCCTAATTACAAATCAAAATTACAGGATCCAACGACTGGTTTATCTCTGTTTCTGATTATTATGATTCAATCTAAATATCCACTTTTTTTTTATCATAACGCAGTTGATATTGGGACAATAATATTTTTCTGGTTATCCTTTTCAATTTTTGTATAGCATTTTATTTGGTTTCCATAAAAGTACATATAATAGGATAATAAGAAGGATGTGAGATCGAGCCTACCATACTACTCTTGCTTAAGAAAATAACAAATAAAGAAAAAAAAAAAGTTCAGACGAACAATAACAAACTAGGTACCTTATCAATGACATGTGATGGGGCTGAGGTCGAATCTGGCAAGAAAGCAGTGAGAAATACTGCAGCTGAGATTTTCTCAGGGAACTCCTCCATGGCCAGAGCTATGTTCACACCACCGAAGCTGTGCCCAACCAAAATTACCTTTTCCCCAGGAGGCAAGGATTCTAAGATTTCAAGCAAAGGTTGAGAATAGTCTCTAAAAGTTGGTACCTCAGTAATTTGCCTGTGATCTCTCCCTGATGCGGCCATGTCAGGCACCGTTACACGGTAACCAGCAGAGCGGAGTGCTGTTGTGACCTTGTACCAGCTCCAGGCACCATGACAGGCACCATGGATGAGTATTATGTGCTTCGAGCTGTTGTTCTCCATATATAGACGTACCTTTGGCTTATGTAAAAGGAAAGAGATCCGTGCAGTGCATATGTAGTTGAATGCAAGGGAATTCATATCACCTAAGGTAACATAATATTTATGTTTATTTCTGAACCGTCCGATCAGAAGTGCACGAATATTAAAGAATTACATTGGTCCGGATTCTGATCCGGTCCTGAACTAAACAGAGATATTACATTGCCTCAGAGGATATGGACTTGAAGGGCGCTGGGCTAGCGGCTGAATGGAATTCTGATCACTTGAAGTATCTCACCGTTTGAGTTTCAATCAGGTGCGTTCATTAGATATTAGCATTTAGCACAAATTTTAAAGCCCATGCATACAGGCTTGGATCGAATTGGTCCAGATATAAAATCAAATAGTGAGGTAATGCAGAGGGACTCTGGTTGTAAGCGTGACTATATATATATTCTGACAGAGACGGTACAAGAAAAGATATATATATTCTTATGAATTTTAAGTGTTTTACACTGAATTTAGAATTTGTCACATCTTATATAAAAATAATTTTTAACTACTAGAATAAACGGGTTCTCAGAAAAAAAAATGCAATGAAAGAAAAACAATTATTAAGATTAGCATATAGGACTATAGGTGGAATAATATTTTTTTTAGTAAAAGGTGGAATAACTTTTAAAATAAAAATTGTAAATAATTTTATTTATCAATGAAATTGTCAGCGAATCTCGCTGACCTTTAAATTAAATTACTTCTAATTTTAAAATATTAAACACATTTACAATGCATTAATTAATATATTACAAGCAATGCTCATTACATATGGATTATTAACAAATTAAGAAGCGGTATTTCTTGATATTCGATCTATGAACAAAATCTTATCATGTTTGGTTGTGGATTAAGGCCCTGTTCGGACAGGTACTGTTGCCGTGGGAAGAAAAAAAGTCGCTCGGAGTGAATGTTTTTTTCTCCACGCGCACAGTGTTTTGTCTATTCAAAATGGGCTCCAACCCATTCCCATCCCCATTCCCCACAGGCATTCGAACACGGCCTAAGTGTGGTTTACTCCATCTTTAAGCAATCAAAGGAAAAGTAAATATAAATAAGTAAGATGAAAGTAATATTTGAGTTAACGAATAAGAGTCTTTATTTCTCTAAATGGAGTAACTTCTCAACCTGTGAATTTCACAGTAAGAGCAACATTCATCTTATCAAACATGAAATGAATTCAAAGAAACTAGTGGAATTAATGTTTACCGAAAGTATTTTCTCTCTCTTCATTAAATTACTCCATAAGTTCCAACCAAATATAATTAATTTAATCTATCTTAATTTGAAATACGTAATTTAATTCGGAGTAACTTTACTCCACAATCAAACATGACCATGGAAGTATGGAACCCTCTCTGAATTTATGAAGTGTGAACCATGTATACACAAGTATTAAAACAATTTTTGGAAATACATGAGCTAGGCATTAACTTGAGACTAGACAAATATCAATCATGAAAATATTGACTTGCACGTCCAAAATTGAGTTAAATGGTAACAATAGTTTTTATTATATTTGTCAGTGGCAGAGCCAGGCTTTCGAATTATGGGGGTAAAAAAAAATTCTATAGAAAATGAGAATCAATTTGACAATATCAAATTATTTTACTATAAATTATATGAAAAATTATATCTAAATACCAAAAATTCAAAAAAAAATTGATGGTTAATTGACCCCATTTGGTCTTCCTCCCTCTGCCATTGATATTTCTGACATCATCAGAGAAAAAAATAATAATTCCTCTGCCATTGATATTTCTGACATCATCAGAGAAAAAAATAATAATTTAGATGTACTTGACGAGCCAAATTAATATCGACGATTAACATATCCCCTTTTTTTTGTTGTTTCCAGCCATGAAAAACTTGTCCTAACACCCATGTGCATTACCTAATTAATTCTCGCTATTGTCAATGATGTCAATTCATGAACAAATGCTCTCAGAATAGTGACTTTCTTAGAATAGTAGTGCTATTCGGAATAGGCTCCATCCAAACAACTTGGGACGCTATTCGGAACGGCTGAATAGCCCTGTTCTGCTGTTCTAAAAAAAAGTTGGAATAGCTTCTGCGTGAATTGTTGTCTCCTTTTACATTGGTCCTGGAGCTCTGCTTTTTGCCTTTACAACTTGGTCCTGGAGCTCTGAATAGACAAGGTTTGAATTGCAAGTCTATTTGGTATATGAAAAAATCTTGGTCCAGAATCCTATCCTTTACAACTTGGTCCTGGAGCTCTGAATAGACAAGGTTTTGTTGAATGACTATTATATTGACTAGTCTGTTTCTGGTTTTCATGTTTTGGTTGTTTTGCCGTTTGATTAAATATCTTGATGTATTTGGTTCTAAACTAGTGTTGGGATTTTATAAATAGATTGTGAACAGAGAGTAGGGATAATAGTCGGAGTAATGTTTTTTTTCCCCTCTGTTTGTAGGCATTTGTATTCATTCAAATATTCTATTTTTTCTTTCAGTCTTCATAATTTAATTTGGGTTCTCAACATGTTATATACTTTAATTTATTAAATTGAATTTGACTTAATTTATAACAAGAATTGAATATTACACTTAGATGACTTCTTCAGCCTGTACTTACAAAATAAAAGAGAGTGCTATACTGAGGACAACTTTTTTTAATTTTGAGAGCTAATAAATTTATTTTCTCTAAATATCCATTTTGTCCTTCCACTTTCTCTCACTCATTTAATAGAAATAATAATAAAGAAAATAACTTAAAGTCCCTTCCTTTTGTTCCTTCCGTGAGGTGAAACTCAACATCCCAGATCTCTCTCCATCTCCACGTATGACTGTCTCCTCCCTCCTTCAAATCCTCCTCTGTTCTTCCTCTCCCGCCTATCTCCTCTCTTCTCCATGCTGAGATGAAACCAAATATTGTGTTTGAATTTGAATAAGATTTAAACTGAACTAAGAACTAGCATTTGATCTAGTGGTAAAGACACATGGTCTCTATTTGAGAGGTTATTGATTTGAAATCCAGATGGAGAAATTCCTTTGTTGTAATAACAAGAGTATTAAATAGTCGAGTAGTTTGACTTCCAACTTTACTAAAAAAAAGATTTAAACCGAACTTGTTTGATTTGTTTCAGAACGAACTTCAATCGAATGAGTTAATTGTGATTTTTCTTTTCCAAATTGAAATCAATCGAATCACGAACTATGAGTTTTTTTAGCAGTCCTACTTGTGTCTCTTATAAATGAAAAGGACAATTGAGAGCTTGATCCTCATCTTTCATTAAAAAAAAAGATTGTTGCCTGAAGTTGGTCAATTGTAAAAATAAAAATATTATTTTTAAAGAAGTATGTTTCTAGTATAATGGATTCATAACAATTTTTCTCGAATATAGTTCGACTTCTTTCTACTTTTAGAGATGCACTCGCTTATAAATTCCAATCAAATTTAGTTACAACAACAACAACAACACAAAAATTGTTAAACTTATTTTCTGAAAAAATTAAACTTTCTCATCTTTTGTTTTCATGGAGCGCTTTCATTTCCTTTTCTTTTCCCAAATCGCTTACGGGCCAGAATCAGAATTAAACCAAAATGATGGACATTGATGGCCCAATAGCCCGTTGAAGGGAACGATCAATAGCCCATTAAGAATAAAACTCAATTTAGCAAATGGTCAAAAGGAATTAATTAATCTCACTAGTGCTTCAGAATTGTGAAATGAATTTGGAGAAATTAATTAATGGAATTAATTAGCCAGGTGATACAAGCAATTTTATTAACGGCTCAAATTATTTTTTCTCAAAAAATATTAACATTAATAAATCTTAAAACACAAAAACACTAATTAGTTAAAGAGTTAATTGAAGTTTTTAATAATCGACCAAAATCAACAAATATTTTTCCTATTGTTTTTCTACGTTTTCAACTACCTCCGATTCCAGTAACGGGAAGTATGTTGATTAAGCATGTTAGTTTAGTTATTTAATAGAGCGGGAAAAGACGGAAAAATAGAAAGGCGAAGTAGGTAAAAAATAAATTATAAACAATAAAGAGGATTAAGTTTTAAGATTTTCACCTATGATGCATCATTAACACTACCATTTATTAGATTATAATCTCTATATTATTATGATCATATAATTCATATTTTGTTCAGTCTGGCTAGTATGACTTTAATCAGTGTCATTTCAGTTTATATACCACCAACTCCAAAACTCATCAAATCGACTTTAAACTAAACCGTTCACCGATCTACTTCATTAGTTGCGCGTTTATAAATTAATTTTTATGCATTCATTTTTTAAATAATTTTTTACTACTTGACTCTATACAAATTAATTCGAAAATTTAAATTTTTTGCATGTAGATGCATCACTCGTAAAGTAGACAAGATTCAACGGTTCGGATTTCTCATTTGAAACTAATCTAATAGATTTTAGAGTTTAGATCAGAAAGAGAATTTGTGAACTTAGAAACACCTTAGTAAAAGCAGAATCACATTATAATATTTCAATACGTCATAATAAAATTTGAAGTTTACTTCAATATTGTATCAGATAATGCACATGACCTTTATTTAAAATACTAAAATTACATGGTAGTTTTATTCAATCCTCTTCAAGAAAGATGAACATCTCTCAACCACTCCGTGAAAATAAAATTAAGAATACTTATTAGCAATCTCCATGAGAAAATTACTAAGCTCTTGTGGGGCTGACAACATCGCCATGTGATCAGTTTTAATTGTTTTCACTTCTTTCACTATATTGCTATTGTTGATCAGTGATTGCTGATACTCTTGTGGGATGCCTAAATCTTCACTGCACACTATATAAACAGCATCAACTGACCCGTACCGCGCCTTAGAGAATGGTTTTTGAAGCCTCAGGTCTTCAAGAAACAGAGACGATACTCTCACCAAATTCATTGCTAGTGTGTAATCCTGTTGATGATATTGTATTATATATAACACCAGCAAAACTATATGAAAAATAATAATAATAAGCAATGATCGATCCATCAATAACATACCTCTGGAGAGCAGAGTTGGTACAATTTTGACTTCATCATATCTGGTCCGAAAAACATGGAAGTCAGAATTTTGTTTCCGAAATGTACTGGTTTGAACTCTGTATCCATCCATGCTGACAACGGGCGTTCCTGAGCATACTTCATAACATGACAAGAAAAAACAACAAATTAGTATTGATGACAAGCAAAACTCTCTATCCATCCAGGATGACATACAATTTAGTCAATGTATAGAAGACGACATACATCACCAATTCACCACAAATAAAAGTAGTAGTAGGAAAGGTCAGAAATTTATTTGGACGGATTGAAGACGAAGCTCAAAATGTGGAAATTTCACCAATTTCTTTTCCTTTGAAACAGAGATAAGGACCAGATTTTCTGAAACTAATTCTGTGAAATTTACTTTGTAACATGGTGAGATAAGGATACTGTTATAGATGGGCGGAACCATGATTTTTATCATGGGGGGCAAGAAAATAGTGCATCGTGTTTAAATCCATTAGCTAATCAGATAGTACTAGATACAAAATAATATTTTGACTTTTAATATCTAATTAATGATCTAACTTCTAATCTTAATTACCCATTTGAATTTAAGAAATTTATCATAATTTTAACTCTAAATTTAATCCTAATTACAAATCAAAATTGCAGGATCCGATGACTGGTTTATCTCAGTTTCTGATTATTATGATTCAATCTAAATATCCACTTTTTTTTTTTTTTATCATAACGCAGTTGATATTGGTACAATGATATTGATATTTTTGGTTTTCAGAAAAGTACATATAGGATAATAGGAAGGATGTGAGAGCCTACCATACTACTCTTGCTTAAGAAAATAACAAATAAAGAAAAAAAAAAGTTCAGACGAACAATAACAAACTAATTAGTTACATTACACACACACACATATATATAGGTACCTTATCAATGACATGTGATGGGGCTGAGGTCGAATCTGGCAAGAAAGCAGTGAGAAATACTGCAGCTGAGATTTTCTCGGGGAACTCCTCCATTGCCAGAGCTATGTTGACACCTCCCAAGCTGTGCCCAACCAAAATTACCTTTTCCCCAGCTGGTAAGGATTCCAAGATTTCAAGCAAAGGTTGAGAATAGTCTCTAAAACTTGGTACCTCAGTAATTTGCCTGTGATCTCTGCCTGATGCGGCCATGTCAGGCACCGTTACACGGTAACCAGCAGAGTGGAGTGCTGTTGTGACCTTGTACCAGCTCCAGGCACCATGACAGGCACCATGGATGAGTA
Source organism: Carex cristatella (assembly GCA_024447775.1). Lineage (NCBI taxonomy): Eukaryota > Viridiplantae > Streptophyta > Magnoliopsida > Poales > Cyperaceae > Carex > Carex cristatella. Next base: position 8,502,345 of record JAJHPF010000010.1, on the reverse strand, counting down.
TTATGTGCTTGGAGCTGTTCTTCTCCATCTATAGATTGTCTTGTGTGATATGTATGTATGTACCTTTAGTGCTTTTGTAGTTGATTGAATGCAAGGGAATTCATATCACCTAACCTAAGGTAACACAATATATATGTTTATTTCTAAACCGTCCGATCAGAAGCACGCGAATATTGAAGAAGTCCCGTACATTTCCCCTCTGTCTGGACTGGTCCGGATTCTGATCCGGGTCCTGATCTAAAGAGAAATATTACATTGCCTCAGAGGATATGGATTTGAAGGGGGCTGGGCTGGCGGCTGAATGGAATTCTGATCACCTAAAGTATCTCACCGTTTGAGTTTCCTTTCAATCAGGTGCGTTCATTAGATATTAGCATTTAGTACAAACTTTAAAGCCCATGCATACAGGTTTGGATCGAATGGATCCAGATATAAAATAAAATCAAACTGTGAGGTAATGCAGAGGGACTATGGTTGTAAGCGTGACTATATATTCTGACAGAGACGGTACAAGAAAATATTTATTCTTATGGATTTTAGTGTTTTACACTGAATTTAGGATTTGTCACATGTTTTTTTTGAAAGGAAAACAAGGATTTGTCACATCTTATATAAAAATAATTTTAACTACTAGACTAAGCGGGTTCTCAGAAAAAAACAATGGAAGGAAAGCAATTATTAAGATTAGCATAAAGGACTATAGGTGGAATAATATTTTTTTTTTAGTAAAAGGTGGAATAGCTTTCAAAATAAAAATTGTAAATAATTTTATTTATCAATGAAATTGTCAGCGAATCTCGCTGACCTTAAAAATTACTTCTAATTTCTAAATATTAAACACATTTACAATGCATTAATTAATATATTACAAGCAATGCTCATTACATATGGATTGTTAACAAAGAAGCGGTATTTCTTGATATTCGATCTATGAACAAAATCTTATCATGTTTGATTGTGGATTAAGTGTGGTTTACTTCATCTTTAAACAATCAAAGAAAGAGTAAATATAAATGAGTAAGATGGAAAGTAATATTTAAGTTAATGAATAAGAGTTTTTATTTCTCTAGGAGTAACTTCTCAATCTGTGAATTTCACAGTAAGAGCAACATTCATCTTATCAAACATGAAATGAATTCAAAAAAGCTAGTGGAATTAATGTTTACTGAAAGCATTTTTTTTTTCTCTTCATTAAATTACTCCATAAGTTCCAACCAAATTAATTTAATCTATCTTAACTTGAAATAAGTAATTTAATTCGGAGTAACTTTACTCCACAATCAAACATGACCATAGAACCCTCCAAGTGTCAACCATGTATACACAAGTATTAAAATAATTTTCGGAATTAACTTGAGACTAGACAAATATCAATCATGAAAATATTGAGTTCCACGTCCAAAATTGAGTTAAATGGTAACAATAGTTTTTATTATATTTGTGACATCATCAGAGAAAAATAATAATTTAGATGAACTACTTGACGAGCCAAATTAATATCGACGGTTAACATATCCCCCCATTTTTTTTGTTATTTCCAGCTATGAAAAACTTGTCCCAACACCCATGTGCTGATGTGCATGACCTAATTAATTCTCGTTGTTGTCAATGATGTGTATTCACGAACAAGAATACGTACGTTTGGATGCTCTCAGAATAGTGATATGAATAGCAGCGTTATTCGGAACGGGGCTCCATCCAAACAATGTGGGGCGCTATTCGGAACAAACTGAATAGCCTATTCTGCTGTTCTAAAAAAAAGTTGAAATAGCTTCTGCGTGAATTGTTGTCTCCTTTTTTTTACATTGGTCCTAGAGCTCTGCCTTTTGCCTTTACAACTTCATATGCAATCAGCTTTTTTTTCTTATAGTTTCTTTTCAAATCAATGCCCCGGACCCCACCTGTTCCATATTGCTTTTTTGCCTCAGAAAGAATGGCAATCAAGCCAGAAAAATTATATGACAATATATTATTTTGATAATATTAAATTTAATTTAAAAGACTGTATCATTTAAAAAAATATATATTATTGAACATATTTTGATAATATTAGAATTAGTTGAAAAAATAATACAAAATTATTACTTTATTCATTCTCTCCAAACTCTATTCCAAATATACATTTAAACAACTTTTTTGCTATTCTGAAGAACACTATTCTAAATTAGTGTTATTATCTATTATTATCATATAATAGCTATTTTAGTTATTCTGCATCTAAATAAGATCTACTTTTTATAATGATGCAAACTATTTTTAATTAAGGTTATCGTTCTGTCATTGTGGTTTAGTGATTACCCTAGCGGCAGATGGAGATAAGAGATAGTTGTCGTAAGTTTTAGTCAATAAATATATGATATAAATTATAAATAGTTTTTCTTCTTTGCAAGCTATAAAGTTTTCATATAATTGATTAATGAAAAGAGAGAGTTGAACTATCCTTGTACCGTGGACATCAATGAATTTCAGAGCATTTATAGGTTTATAGGTCGGTTTGGATCACGTAAAGAGACTCTGCTGGGCCTTCAATGCGGGCTTGTAAGTCAGTTCGGATCTCGTACTGATGACTTGAACGGACTTATCTCGCAGGTCGACATACCAACCATAATTGCGTACGGACTACTCGAACGGGCCTAATTCTTGAGCTTGTTATCTGAACTTAGTACTCAGCTCTCGGTGAATTTTATGAGGCCTTCGGTACATGATTCTATCAATAATAATGAGGAGATTTTGTTGAATGACTATTATATTGACTAGTCTGTTTCTGGTTTTCATTTTTTGGTTCTTTTACCGTTATATTTCTTATGTATTTGGTTCTAAACTAGTGTTGGAATTTTATAAATAGATTGTGAACAGAGAGTAGGGATAATTGTCTGAGTACGTAATGTTGCTTTTCCCTCTGTTTGTAGGCATTTGTATTCATTCAAATATTCTCTTTTTTCTTTCAGTCTTCATAATTTAATTTGGGTCTTCAACATGTTATATACTTTAATTTATTAAATTGAATTTGACTTAATTTATAACAAGAATTGAATATAACTCTATTTAATTTTCTACAATTATACAATTGCTCTTTTGCATCTTGAATGACCCATCGATGGGCACATTGACACTGAAGTTAGTATATTTCATACTCTTCTTATTATCATTATCATTATCATTATCATTATTATTATTTTTAGTAAAGTCAGAATTATTTATTATTTACAAATGTTTGTCTCTTTTGAATTTTGAACTTGTAACGTTTCATACAAAGAGTATTATTTTTGCCACTAAACCAAATACTAGTTCTCTTTATGGTCACTAATTTTAACGGTTACCTTTAATCACAAGACTTAAAAAGGAAAATTTCCAAACTAATGAACACACATAATATTTGAGAATTTGCAATCAACCAAATCACTTTTCATCAATAAACTTGACCTAATCAACTACTAACTAGTATGATATATATGCCCCTTAAATATTTCAGTATTCGTTCAATAGACACTGATAGTTGTAGACACACACACACATATTTCAATTTAATGTGCATATTCTAGTAAAACATAATTTAATGAGCGAAAAATGTTATGTATGCAATTTGTATTTTTTTGGGTACAATTAGTGCATCTATAATTAGTAAGAATAATATGCATTTAATTTGCCACATTTGTTCAATGCAACATTTTGTACTATGTATTAAGAATTCGAGTTTTGTTACATTATGTGATGTAGTATAAAATTTGTACTTCATATATATATGGTACTTTTTTTTTTTAATATAAACCGCTACATAGAATTATTTCCGGTAACTACTTGAGAATAACTAATTCGAGAATAGCTACTGTTAAAATAGCTATGAACATTCCCACATCATCTTTTGCTATTTGGAAGACCTCAAATATGCTAATCTGCTATTTCTTGTGAATGTTCGAATAATCACTATTTTCATATCTGAAAAGAGAAAAGAATGTTTCTTTTTTGAATTTCCGCCAACATGGTCCCGATCTGACAAAGTTAACGCCGCTTCTGTCGTTTCCAAGTCGTGGCAATTCAATATTTGAGACCCCACTTGTCTATTTTTCATCTTCATTAGCCATCCGCTATCCCTCTCACAAGATAATGACAGCTATTTACTATTTCAAATATACAATCTAAATAATATTTTTTATAATCCGAATAGCACTATATTACACATTATTTTCACACTAATTAAAAATTTACTATTTTTCTCCATTCACATTTACTAATTCAAATTATACTATTCTTACACTTACCCTTGCATGATCCAAACTTATAACCTGACCCATATATTCATTTAGCCTTTTTAATTAAAACATTGATGCGATGAATTGTGAAGTCCTACACAAAACATCATCAAAAATGTGGTGCTCTGAACTGTATGCATAAATAATGAAGTAATTGATCTTTGCATTTTATTTTCAGGAAGCAGTTGAAAGAGCTTGTAATGTCTGGAATATTTTACGAACTAGTTTTTTAATCTAAAGATAATATCTCTTGTGTTCCAGGTTCAAATATTTAGATGACTTCAATTCTCCAACCTTTACTTAAAAAACGAAAGAAATCTAGAATATTCCAGCATTCATAAATATTCGTAGGAAGCAGTTCAATATACAAAAGTTAGTCAATTTTAAAAAACCATAATGAACTCTCAACCTTTGTAAAACAAACATACAAGGAAAAAGAGTCGAAAATATTGAGTCATCTGAACGTATCTTGAAAATTAAATTGATGTTAGTCCCAAATCCCATTCAATCTCAATAGAAATTTGACAATTGAATAATTGAATATGACCTAATATTAAATGAAGGCTTATGACAGTCTTAATTGTTTTTAATGAAGTAATAATGATATGCTCCACAAAGAGAGTGTCTAATGAAATGGAAGGAAAGAAAGTGAGCTCACCTTCTCTACATCTCAAATCGAGAATATACAAAATTGCCAAGCTTTTATACGCAGTTCACTCTGTCTTCTCTCTGTTCCTCTCAATTTTTTAGTTATAGAGCTAGTAAAAATCTCTAATCAAACATGGTGAGGAACCTATTTCCCTTCCCTCTGTTCCCCATTTGGAGCTTAGTGTGCTCTAGAACGGAGAGATGAAATCATATTAAAGAGAAGGGAAAGGAGGTGAACGACGTCTTAGTTCTCCTTGTACAGTGAACTTACATCTCAATTTGGAGAGAACAGATGTCAACATTTTTGTATGTGGAGTTACTTTTGGTTCCTCTTGCTACAATAGAGTTCCTCTTTCATTGATCTCTCTCCGATTTCTCCTCTTCTGTAGTGAATGAATAACATTGGTCAAACACGATTTGGCGAAATTCTCTCTCCACACAGTGATATCTTCCCCCCCTCTCTTTGCGTACCTCTTTTGTAGTGCAGTCTTAATGATAGAAATTCTTCATGTCAGTGGTGTTTGGATCTTGCTGGTTCGGATGCTTATGCTGTGAATTCTCTCTCACTTCTTAAGAATATTGGAGGACATGTCAATAAATGTTTAGCTTTCTTTATGAAAGAAAAATATAATGATTTAACGGACGAAATAACATTTTAGTAACTCGGAAGAAATATATAAAAGAAGAACAACTTCTGATTGGACAATTTTATCTTAATTTTTTTCCCCTAAAATATGTTAAATTTTGGAGTAAAGATTTATGGACTGTTATGACAATTGGGGGCCACCCTAAAGATTTTATGAATTAAGTGCATTTTGGGCCGAAGTAGCCCATTTTATTCTTCAACGGACCACTAAGATCAATTTGGGCTCAGTTTAAAGGATCAAAATTCAGACCAATGCCTCTAATGGACACAAAAATATTTATGGGTTTTATTATGGCTTTTTCATTTAATTAAGATAAAGATCATCGTTATGTCTTGATCCTTAGGTTTTTCTAGTACAATTGAACGATAAAAAAAGAAAGATAGACTGATTTATATATGTTATAAATCTAAAATGTCAGGTTTGTTGTTCACACAAAAGCAAAAAGTTGGTCTGAATTTAACTGCTTCAATTGGCCAATTCAAATCATGCAAATATATACATACAATACTTTTCTTTATTTTCTATTTATTCAATACATATACATCAAATAATCAAACTGGTTAGTCAATCTATTACATTAATTTGCCATAATTAATCAAATCCACTGGCTAGATTCCTTCAAATTTGTACAAATAACCAAACTCCTAGCTTATTCAATTTAATTCTCTCCTACCAAAGCCAATATCTGAGAGAATGAAACAAACTATATATACAAAAACAAAACGACCAAACTTCTGGCCATAAAAAAAAATTCTATCAAATTGTGCACACTCTAATCTGTTTCTGATCCGCTATACTCTTGATATGTACCGTCGAAGATGAGACTACTTAGGCGAGGCTTGAGCTCTTTGTTACAGAAATTCAGATAATCGTCAGCATTTCCTGATTTTTTCTTCACCTCAACTAGAACCAACTTTGGTGTAAGTTCAGATATCTCAGCGGAGATACTAAGCGGTCCCTTATCACCTCCCCCGGTAGTTGCATCAAGGCTAACGTGCCAATCCTTTATTCTAACCGTGAAATTCACCGCATTCCCGGTTTCCTCAAGTTTGGATATGATTTTTGACACTGGTGCACATGATATGAACCGGGTCTCCGCTCCTTGCTCCTCAAAAAGCCCCGAAAGATTGAAATCTGATGAAAGCGCGATGATGTCAAATGCATTTAGACTTGGCAGCCGTTTCATGCCTGGTCCATGCTTATAGGTCTCTATCAGACATGGAGAAGAAGATGATGAAGATAAACCATTTTTGATTCTATTAAGCGGTGTGGTTGGCACAGACCCACGCACAAAATAAATTGGAGATTCGTTATCTGAGTCCGAATCTGATTGCAGTGATTCAGGTGCCGATTCATCAGCCGTAACATAACTATAAAATTTGTTATCTTCAACATAGAAGCTCATTTGTCTGAAATCTATCTTGAACCAATGGTTTTGCATGATTTCCTGAATTGTGATCCTCTTGTTGGGGTTTGGTTCTAGAATAGCACGGATCAGATGTATCAAGTCAGGCGAAAACCAACGGGGGCACCTAAACTCGGCTCGATAGATCTTGCGAACCAGACCAACCATGTGAAGGTCACGGAATGGAGGGTAACCGGCCATCAAGACAAATAGCACAACACCACATGACCATAAGTCTGCCCGGCCTGCATCGTACCCTCTACGGGCAAGCACGTCGGGTGCTACGTATGCAGGTGTACCGCACAGAGTGTAGAACAGACCGTCTTGCTGTATTTGCTCAGCAACTGCACTTAGACCAAAGTCTGCTACCTGATTTAATATTTGAATAATTCTAATTAGTCAGAACTCCAGGAAGATTTTTGAATAATCAAATGCAATAATTAACTAATTAGCAGTATATATGATCTAGTAATCTTTTGAAAAATATTTCAGAAGCATCAATCATTCGAATAGTAATTCTTTGCGTACATTATTTAAGATAATAATCCTCAATTTCTTAAGTCAGAAAAGTAATTTTTAATAGTAATTCTTTGACTTTATACTAAATTAATTTGAAACTTTAAAATTTTCACATGTAGATGCATCGCTCGTAAGGTAGAAGAATTTTAACAGTTTGGATTCATCGTTCGAAGTTAATCCGATAGATTTTAGAGTTAAGAGTACAAAGTAGCTTGGTACTCCTAGGAGCACCCTAGTTCTACTCTTAATTAAGCATCTTTTCTTGTAAGTATATAATTTTATTAGAATCATGCAAACTATTTCTTTTCATATCCTAAATGACAAAAAGTACCTTTTTTTAAATAAAAAGAGGAAAAACACTAATTAAATTTCGCATGTTTTAATTTTTGTTGTACGTCGAATGTATATTAAGACATGTGATGTGCATAAAAAATTTAGATGCATGCTGGAATGACCCCATTCCATTTGGCAAACTAAAAATTAAAAAGAGCCACATGCATCTCAGTTTTTGTAAGCTTCAATTTTTAGCAACTTCTTTAAAGAATTATCATATAATTGGTTGAAAAGCTATTTTAATAAAAAAAAAAAAATGTCTACCAATGTTCACTGTTTTTTTTATACAGGGTCGTATTAATTATGTCTCTATCAAAGGAAGGATGAGATTAATCTGCAATGAGTATGATTATATCGACCGAGACCGAGAGAAATGGGAAGAAATTAAATAAACATTGACTTTTTTTTTCTCTCGTCTCTATGTTCATTCCCTCAAGTTTCTTACAAAGAAAACTGCGCAAAGAAAAGGCCTTGAATTGTAATTTATTAGATAGCAATATGATCAACATTAGCTGTCAATTAGCTATGATTTATATACATTTCTTCATTAATATATATAATGAAGGATTCGACTCAAATTATTTCAATGGAAGAGCACAAAAAGTACCTTGAAAATAACTTTTTGGATATATAACAAGCATGAAGAAATGTATATATGCAAATCATAAAAATAACTTTGAATACAAGCATGAAAATAATTGCAATGATATAGCACAAAAAGTATCTTGAAAAATAACTTTTTGGATACAAGCATGAAATTTTGATGGACATGCATTTTTATGAAATTTATGCTATTATCCATAATTAGCCTAATTAAGGATTGAGCCATGAAAACAAACCTTGAGGTCTCCATTTTCATCAACGAGCAAGTTCTCTGGCTTGATGTCACGGTGATATACACCCCGTGCATGACAAAACGCAACGGCGGATATCAACTGTTGAAAGTACTTCCGAGCAACATCCTCCGGAAGCCGACCCTTTGCAACCTTATTAAACAACTCGCCTCCTTTGACAAACTCCATGACGATATATATCCTTGACTTGGTTGCCATGACTTCGTGCAGTTGCACGATGTACGGATGCCGGACACGCCTGAGGACCTCGATTTCTCGCTTCAATTGGGGTGCAAGGCCTCTCTTGAATACTTTCTCCTTGTCCAACACTTTGATGGCAACATCTTCGTTTGTTTTCGAGTTTTTTGCTTGGTAGACCTTCGCAAAGTTGCCTTCGCCTAGAAGCCGTCCGATTTCGTACCGGCCAAGGAGGAGAGGTTTCTTTTTGACAGTTGCACCCATTGTTTTGGATGAGAGAGCGAGAGAGATTGAGAGAGAGAGAGAAAAGGAAGAGAGATGGTTGCCAAATTAAGGGAGAGCTTAATTGGTTTACTTTAACAAATTAAGCAGCTGTAGTGAAGTTATATATTGGTTGCTCTTTGAGCACAGCCCCAATGTGGACCAAAGGACTCAATGGCACCAAATTAATAGGGACACTAATTACTACATTTTTTTAAATTAAAATAAAAAAGTATGATGATTATTTTTTTGTACTCTGATTACATACGTCTTCAGGATTTACAATACCCATAATTTCACATAAGATATTTTTGTATTATTTCTTTTTATGTTTCTAATAAATGATAATTAGTTGAATTATTACTTTATATATTTTTGTCCCTAACTATTTTACTAGTTATAATAATTAGTGATCCTCTTACACTTCATAAATAAAAAAAACGAGACGTTTTTTATTTCCATGTACATATTGATGTGCCTTCACATGCGCTCAAACAGGAGCAGATAGGGGTGTTAATCATAGTTTCAATTCGCGAGTAATTCGCGATTAATTTATTTTTTGTAATATTCGAATCGAACTCCGAATAAAATGCAAATTACAAATTATTTGCGATTAAAACAGAAAAAAATGTCAAATTTTTTTAGAATTTTTTTCCTGTTTTGAGGGGGTTTTTTGGATTTTTTTTTTTGCTTCCTTGTTGTACCAAATCATTTCCGAATTATATCCGAATCACGAAATTTTGACCCCGCTGAACAGAATCCGAACTTTTAATTTGTCACTATGGTGTTAATGACACCCATTTACTCGTTTACCCTATTCATATTGTGTTCGATAAGTTGGATATGAGTAATATTTTTTTTTTCATTAGCTTACTGGGTATGTGTATGAGTAAAGTTTTTTTTTCGTTAAGTAAATTGATATGGGTACAGATAAAGGCTATTTCATATCCATTGGGTAATGGATAATTATATAAAATAAATAATATAATAATATTATATTCAATTTATTCATTTTTTATTTATTTTCCATATCGCTATATTCATGCTAACCAAACAAATGAGAAAATTTTCTACCTTCTTCGTCACAATAATTAGATATTATTAAACATAATATCATGACAAAATATATGCCTTTTGTTGTAAGAAAAATATTATGTTAAACATATTACTTTTTAATTTGAATGTTTTGTTATGTAGTTATTGAATTGCATTTGTTAGAAGAGATATTTGTGTTTTCGATTTTCTTTTCTTTTGATTTATAAAAAACTATTAGTTAGATTTAATTGTACATTTGTATTTTGATTTTTATATTAGTAGTTGTGATTGCATATGTATATGTATGACATGAAAAGTTTTGATAGATTGTTTGTAAAAGATAATAAAACTACTATATTAGTATTATTCGTTATTTGTCTATTACCATTTCGATATTTGTTAATCTTAACGGGTAAGTGTAGGATATGGTAAGACAAATTCCTAACATGTATGGGTAGAATATGAATAAGATCAATTATTAGTGGGTATGGATATGAAAATACTTCCACGTTATATGTATCATACCTATTGAGACCCCTAGAGGTGGAGCCAACTTTCGAACTATAGGGGTCAAACACAAATGTGAGTCAATCATATTAAATTTTCTTACAGAGAATAAGAATTAATTTTACAATAACACAAAATTTTACTCTAAATTATATAAAAAATCATATATAAATAAAAAGAATGAGAGTCAATTAACTCCATTTTTTTCCTTCTTACATTCGCCTTCATGTACCTCAGCTCAGTGCTCATTTTTGTTCATGAACGTTTATATTTACATAGTAATTGAAATGCTTGTATACATAATAATAGATGTTTATATTTACACTGTTAGTTTTATACATAAACTTAGGGAAGAACGAATGTTTCAAATTAATTTCTACATTGATATTTTGATGTTGAGAGTGAATGTTTCAAATTAATTGTTCTTATAAATAAATATCTAAATGTTTAGGTGCCAGAACGAGGGTCTTTGGTATTAAAATAATAAAAGCTAGGCAATTATTATGAATTTAGCAAGTGTTTATACTTATATGCTCTGTTCTCATGTGTTCATAATTGAAATTTTTATCTAAGTGCCAACTTAATTCTGAAACTATAAATGTTATTAATCCATAATTTGCACGCTCTAGGTTTTTCTTTTTGAAGAAAAATAATGATCTAAGTCCTTATTTGTATATAAATCGGTTTTGTAAATACTTTTATGTTTTGAGCGTATTAGTATGAAAAATTCAGTCAAAAGAATTAAAGAAAAACAAAATGTAAGAGTTGACATATTAAGGGAATAAATCAATTTCCTCAAATTAAAATTAGCTATTCTAATTTAATGAATACGTTGCAAGTTATTTGTTGTCTTTATGTTTCAATATATGAGTTTCTTATTTGTTTAGTAAGTTAAAATGTACTTTTTAAAAAAAATGTACACACTTATCATTTTAGCACTATGAATATTTTTTATTTATCTCTGTTACTTTGACGTCATATACTTTTACAATGCCTGTATTTATCGTAATGGCTTTCTGGGTGGCTAAAACGGTAGCTACAAATCTGCTCCCAATAATCAAAGCTAACCGAAGTGGTGCTCCGGGTGCAGGAAGAAAATTTTGAAAACGATTTGGTCAATGACAATGAAACAGGGGTTCACATGATCAAAGTGACACGGCGACACCGTGTCGTGTCACTTTCGTTTTAGATCAACTAAGTCACTTTACGAAATTATTGTGTGGCGATTAAGTAGTTAACGTGTGTCTCGTAAACCGTTCATGTGTTTTTTTTAATTGATTCTCAGGGGCCAGAATAAGGCGTTTTCTTTTTCTATTGATTTCATGTATTGACAGGAAAAGAGATTGACATCTGATAATGTTTATGCATGTGAAGAAATAACATTTGTTGCTTCCCTTTATGGTATTGGTGAAAGATTTAATATTTGGAAAAAATATGAACCTCATATATTTGATATGATAGGCGATTGACTGATAAAGAGATTAAAACGTATTATTGTTTTTTTTTTATCAACTGTGTTTTATATTTTTTATCTTTATTTTTTAAGTTCAACGGTTAATCTGAACGGTTCAACATAATTTTCATATTAAAATGTATGAAGATCAAATTTATAGTTTTTTTTAAAAATTATTTACTATTTTTATAGATAAGTACAAAATCACTTATTTTCAGAAGATTTTGAATTACAAAAATCGGGTAGAACTAGGATGTTCTTAAGTTCACCAAGTTCTTTTGTGAACTCAAGTCTAAAACCTATCAGATCGGTTTCAAACGATTAATTCAAACCCTTGAAATCCGTCTAAGTGACGTGTCTTGCAAAAATTTTAAATTTTAAAATTAATTTTGGATAGAGTCAAGTGGTGAAAAACATTCAAAAAATGAATGCATTAAAATTAATTTATTACCTTCTAATTTTGACTGCTTGATTTTATACTAAATTAATTCGAAATTTTAAAATGTTCACATATAGACTCATCATTTGTAAGGTAGACGGATTTCAACGATTTAGATTCATCGTTTGAAGTTGATTCAATATGTTTTAGAGTTAAGTTTATCAAGAGGCTTGGTGAACTTAAGAACACCCTAGTTAAAATTTTATATAAAAATCACGTTGATTGGATATCTAACTCTTTGAAAATTTTGAATCTCATATTTTTTAAAAGAGGAGGGATCCACTTACAATATTTGAAAGTTACAATATGTTACAATATTCGGTTTTGTGATTTTCAAAGTTCAAACAGTCGATCCAAGCCGTTCAACATGATCTCTATATTAAAATGTGCTTTGAGACCAAATTTTACATTTTTCTATTTTTTTTTTACTATTTATTAAGTATTTTACAAAAATTGTTGTTTTTAGACAATTCTGAACTACTGAAAAAAAATAGTTTTGTAAAATACTTAATAGATAGTAAAAAATTTCAAAAAAAATATAAAATTTGATCTCAAAGTACATTTTAATGTAGATATCATGTTGAATGGTTTGAATCGACTGTTTTGACTTTAAAAAATATAAAATTAAATATTGTAACATATTGTAAGATCCAAAATTTTGTAAGTGGATCCCTCCTCTTTTTTTTTAAATATGAAGTATGACTGAAGCATGAATGTAGCATTATTTCCAGCTCCTTTATCGTCTAGTGTTTCCTTCTGGATGTAATTAAACAGGAAGAAACACAGAGCAGCAACTCCATATATTAATATGAGTGATGCTTCCATGGACCTAAGGACCTATTTGTAAAATAAACATATATTTTTTTTTAAAGATCAAACAGTCAATCCGAACCGTTCATCTTGTTCTCCATATTAATATGTGCTTGGAGACCAAATTTTACATTTTTCTAAATTTTTTTACTATTTATTAAGATGGTACAAAATTCAATGGTCTGAATTTGATATTTTTTGTACCCATCTTAATAAATAGTAAAAAAATTCAGAAAAATGTAAAATTTAGTCTCCAAGCACATATTAATATGGAGAACAAGATGAACGGTTCGGATCGACTGTTTGAACTTGAAAATAAAAATATGTTCATTTTACAAATAGATCCTTATGGTCCATGGAAGCATTTGCCTATTAATATATAGGCGGCTTCCCAAGACCGGTAGAGCCACACAGCACACAGCACACGGCACACGACATCATGTGTATGTATGTCATTATTTTATAATTTCTTGTATTAGTTGTTTATAATTCTATTGAAATTGCACTCGTAAAATAAGTACAGCTATATTTTGCGAACGCATAGCTGGGGCATGGTGGGTCCACTCGCAGGTCGTACAATGACAAGTGCAATTTTGTTTCTTTTTGTTTTTCTTTTTGGCGACACACACACGAGCATAAATAGAAATAGAAATTTTCAATTTAATAAATTATATAAAAATAATATAGAATATTAGATGACATTTATATTTTGATTTCTTAGAAAGAACCAAGTTTCTTTTCGGCTCTATTAAGAAATTTAATAGAATTGAAAAATAAAAAGTCCTACTCCTTTAGAGGCAATGAAATATTTACTTAATTATTTGATTGAGGTTATGTTTTATGGTAGAACTAACTAAAGGAACTGAAATATATTATGGTTTTCTCTGTGAGATCAAAAAATATATAAATACAACCAATTTCATTTTTGAGAATCAGCTTTTGACTTAGTGACAAAGATAATATTTTCCGTATGAGAGATATTATAGGTTCGAAATCCATAAAAAATAATTTTATATAGATATTTAATAGTTTGATAGCTTGACTTTTCAATTTTAGTAAAAATCCAATATAATATTTTATATTATTTCTATGTAATTTATATATATATATATATAGAGAGAGAGAGAGAGAGAGAGAGAGATTAAGTTCAAAATATTTGTTCTTAGTTTTCGGAGCAAATGATTCGGTATTCTGATTTTCAAAGTCCAAACAATCGATCAAAACTGTTAAATGTTCAATCTATATTAAAATGTGCTTGGAGACTAAATTTCACATTTTTTGAAATTTTTTTACTATTTATTAAGATGGTTTGAAAACCGCTGAGTTTATTAAATTTTTGCCCCATTGAAAAACAACGACTTTCAAACTAACTTAATAAATAGTAAAAAAATTCTAAAAAAATATATATAAAATTTGGTCTCCAAGCACATTTTAGTATAGAGTGAATATCTAACAATTTGAATTGACTGTTTGAACTTTAAAAATTCGAAAACTAAATTATTTATTCCAAAAGCTAGAAACAAATGTTTTGAGTTTACTTTAACCCCACACACACACTCTCTCTATATATAAATCCTGAAGTATATAACCTGGTGGGCCCACTCGCAGGTCGCAGCTACAATAACAACTGCAATTTCGTTTCGTTTCATTTATTATTTCCTTTTTTGTGATACACGACACGAGCATAAATCTCTTTTGTCCCTTGCACTAGTTGTGTTTGTGTACTTGGGGACGAAGGTTCCTAAAATTAAATGCCTGGTCAAATATGATACCATGGGTTTTTAGTGAAAAAATAACTTTATTCATAATTTGTCCTACCGACTGTTCGGACGTTGGTTTTAATATCTATTCCTAATACCCACATGGTTCTTTTACCCTTTTCTTTCCTCATAACTTGTAAGAAAACAAAAATTATGTCAAAGCTCCGTTATTTTTCCCAAGAGCTGAAGCTATTGGACCATTTTTTTTTGCTGTGAAGAAAACATTAATTACAAGAAGGCATTAATTTATACTAATCAATACTTGTTTAATTAATTAAGTTGAAATTAATAATACAAAGGCTAAAATTAATTAAACAAGCACAATACAAGAAATTATTAAACAAGCATAATTAAACTAGCAATGCCTAATTTTAATAGATTAAGCTAATTTTAAGTTAAGTTTCTATTCTAACGTCTAACATAATCATCCCACAAGTCTAGCAATTTCATCTATTTTTTAATTTTTTTAGAATCTGATATATACAATTATATTGATCATAATCAGTGATTAGTATTAATACACTTAATATAGTTTAATTGTAGTATTACATCTTCTATAAAAAGAAAAACAAACCAACATCCTAACAAATTTCCAATGCATTTACCGAACACCTATATTCTAAAATTTCTCATGAGTTAAATAACTTTGGTTTTGACAAATTGAAATTCCCATTCCCATATTAAAAATTCCTATTCCCACAAAATTTCCATGCTGCCGAACAGGCCCAACTCTTGTAAATTTCAAAAACTCACAAAAGTTTCCAATTTATTGTCTTTTCTAATATAATTAATTTTGAATTTATAAAGTTCACATTTTTATTATTTATTAAAAAATTTATAAAACATGTAGCCTGATTATGAGATATTTAATTTTCTAATTGATTTATTTGGAAGGACAAATAATTTATTTTATCAATTGTGACGCATACACAATGATATACCGTAGAAAAATAAAATATTTTTCCTCGCAAACTGTCTAGGTCTTTTATGCATACTATATATATATATATATATATATTCTTTATCTTTTATATGCTCCATATTTTTTATTTTATCCTTTGCAATACAGTGGGTAAATTTATGAGTTTTTAAAATTTAAAAGGATAAATATGATATTATAAATTTTAGAAGGAGAAATACATAATTTACAGATGTTGAGAGGGTATACATGAAATTTCCCCCAAAAATATCAGGAGATATGTGAAAAAAAAATCAACTCTAATTGACTCTTCAAGATTCAGTAGGCCATATTATGATTCCGTGTTTTATAATTTTTCTTCCAAACAAAATGGATAAATGAAAGCTAACTCTTTTTTTTTTTTTTTTTTTTATAGTTAGCTTGTTCCTTGCTCTTTCTTTCCTATCATGAAGCAAGTTTTCAGGAAAACTCTCATTAAAATAAGAAACGGTATTCGTTTCAAATTTTTAAAGAAACAGAAGAAAAAGTAATCAATGACATAAATAAACTTTGTTATTTGCCATTCCGAAGAATTACTATTATCTTAGGGTGGAATATAATAGTAAAAAAATATAAATGGATAAGACGGGATAAGATAATGAAGCTTATTGTACTTCTACACAAAATGGTTGTAAAAATGTTGACCATTTGCTTAAGACCTTGTAATTACTTTATCTATCCAACTTGCTTATGAGAAGACATCTTATTGCTTCGCATTTTATACTTATATAGTCATCTGACATTAATGTGCTATTTTGCTAGCAATTTAAGTATATAAATATATAGTAAAGAGAGGTTCCAATACCTCATCATGCTTTATATTATATATTCTTGTTTTTATAGTCCAAATTAATTGTCGATTTGAACCGCTCAACATGACATCCATACTAAAATATGCTCGGATATGAAACTTAATAATTTTTGAAATTTTTTTACTATTTTTTAAAATGGGTTGAAAGTCACTGTTTTTGAACGGTCCAGAAACAATAATTTTGTACTTATCTTAAAAAATAGTAAAAAAAAGTTGTAAAATTATAAAATTTCATTTCATGCATATTTTATTATGAATATCATGTTAATTGGTTCGGATCGACAGTTTAAATGAAAATATAAAATATGAGATATGAAAAAAAATGAGGTATTGAAACCCTCTATAATAAAATGATTGATTAATTAATAAAGTACAGGCCTTTTCCTCAAAAAAAGAAGGTACAGGCCTCAAATAGCCGCATTGATCAAACAAACAGTATTTCAATCTTATTTGGGCCGGGATGGTGGGGAGAGAGAAAAAGTGAAATTTTGACCAGGCCCATAATTGGATGAAACTTATTAAGCTTTCTAGACTTCAAAGAGAAAGACTCGGTCATTGCTTCCTACTATAGGAGTATAGGCTCAATACATTTGGGCTTCAGTAGAAGATGTGTAGCAAAGTTTTATTTTTCAAATTCCCAAATTGTAGTAGGCTTCGCTTACTAACAATTCATACAAGTTTCTCTCTCTCAAAAAAAAAAAAAAAAAAAAAAAAATCATACAAGTCCCAAAGAAAAGGGATAAAAATGGAAAGGA
Source organism: Carex cristatella (assembly GCA_024447775.1). Classification (NCBI taxonomy): domain Eukaryota; kingdom Viridiplantae; phylum Streptophyta; class Magnoliopsida; order Poales; family Cyperaceae; genus Carex; species Carex cristatella. The sequence goes on along the minus strand of JAJHPF010000010.1, from coordinate 8,484,723 downwards.
ATTCATACAAGAGAGCAGAAGAAGCTTCATTTTTCCAATGAGGAAAAAGAAAGCAAATTTTTATCCCCCACATTTATTTTTATTTTCATAAAAATGAGAATTATATAGCTATACAAATGGAACAGATTATATATTGAGATAAATGGCAGGCAAAGTTGTGCTGCTATATATAGGAGAGATATTGAGAGAGTAATTGACTCAAGTCGTCCTTTCTTCTTCATGGAGAGGAAGAAGGGGTTTTCACTGATTAAGACAAGGTTAAATTCTTAACTTCTTATAATGTTTGGATCCAGTTTATTGTGTGAAAAAATTATATGAACCCCCCTGCTCAAGTCTCCTCTTTGTCCCCCCAACAATATTAGAGAAATTATTATACCATAGTTTCCATTAATTATATGGTCCCGACTCTTTTCCAGTCGTGCACTCGTCCCCGCATCAACCTTTATAGGTATAAATACTTAGAAGATAAGATATTAGTACTTGAAAAATCAATAAGATATTAATATTTTGATATGTAACTTGTTATGATAATCTCTTTTCTAGTCCCCGCGTCAACCTTCTTCTAATGAAGTATAAAGGATCCCGTATACCCGCATCAACATACTCCAATCGTCCATGCGTCAACTTTTCTCTAACAAAACTAATTACCCTCATATGAATAAATATTTTAGTGCATATGTATAAATATTTGCAAAATAAGATATTAATACTTGAAAAATAAGATATTAATACTTTAAAAATAAGATATTAATACTTGATGTGTAACTTGATATGATCGAACGCTTGAAGATTAAACTTTATATAATATATACAAAAATAAATACTTCAGTGCATATGTATAAATACTTACAATATTTGATATTAATACTTTCAGACGTCATCCAACGCAAAATGTAAAAAAAATATCAAGTTTTGTGGTCCTTGTAGATAATTATGGCAGCATTAATATTTTTAGAAACATGTATGGTCTCCTCCATTTAGTTTGAGTGGTCCCCGCAGATATTTATAGTGCAGGGACGTTTGGAAGATTTAGTTGGAAAGACAATTATTTACATAAAAATTGTTCACCTCATATGTATATATACTTCTGTGCATATGTATAAATATTTATGTGCATAAGTAGAAAACAAATTAACGCTGTAGTTTTTGCACCCCCAAGCAGTTATGGTAGCTATGGTGTGGGGACAGAGTGAGGATGTTTTAAGGATTTGGTTGGGGGACCATTATTTACGCAAAAATTGTTCATCTCATAGGTATAAATACTTCCGTGCATAGATATAAATACTTTCGTGCATATGTATTAATACTTTAGATAAAAAATTCAGCATGATCCCTCCTAGATAGTTATAGTAGTTATGATGTGGAGACAGTGTGAGAATTGAAGAAGTCTCGTAAGATAGATGCATTCGCATGGTAAAATAGCTATTAGCTAGTTTATACTTATTCTGTTACATTGGTAAGTGCAATATACAGAGTTTCTTAATTTCTATTTGAAATTGAACCTCCACTATAAATTATCTGTGATTGTTTTGTATGTTTTGTGTGCTTCATTTCCGAATGATGGAAACTTTTGGGGGACGCAAAAATTGACTGTTTGATTTTCATGATAGTTGGAAAAAATTCTGCTACTTGGACTGTTTCTTTTTCGGTTGGTATACAAGTATATATGTACCAGTCTTTGTCTTAGCAATCAGTAATAAGGCTTGTCTGGTAAATTTGTTTGCAACGTTTCTATAGGTTTTTTAGGCTATACCAGATCCTTACAAAGTATAAGGAATTTTGTAAAAAGAAAAAAAACAGGGACTGAAGTGCTTGTTTCGATATTTTAAAGGTTCAACATAGCTATATATTTTGCAAAATGGTCAAATATGACCTTGTTTTACTCATCGAATGTGATTATAATAAAATGAAATTAGATATAAAATAATGAATATTAGATTGTGAAAATGAATCACTTGTATCACAGGTGAATAAACTTAATTAAGTCTTGCATTTTCATTGTTATGCAGACGGAAGAAAATCACAGTTGAAAAGAAACTAAGTCACTTTTATCACACATGAAAAAGCTGAACAAATATCACACTAATTAATTTATGAAAATGCACGCAAGAAGATTTACAATGCTGGGTTAATTTTCTTTTCTATTATTTATTAATTTATTAGTACCAATCTTGATATGATATGTATTTTATGGGATTAAAAATCTGCATCGTTGCTTATTCTAATTTAAGTTTTGTTCATTATTGACTAGAAATAACATTATTTTGCATATTTGTTTCACGATTTCATACACTTATTATGTATTGAAAATTTAATTTCTACATTAATTGACATGTTTCAGCAAATTAAGTAACCATTTATAACAAAAATATAGACGAGAAAAATCAACAAGGCTATAATATATGGTCATTTTCGAAGGAACCAATGGGGTCAAATTGACCCTCATTTTTTTTTTCAGAATTTTTATAATTATACATAATTTTCTATATAATTTAGAATAAAATAATATGGTATTACAATTGATTCCCATTATCCTACATAAAAATTTATATTATTGACCTCCACAATCTGAAAGTCTGTCTCCGCCCCTCCTACTATATTTATATGTTAATATTTAATAATAATTATTTCCACAAATTTAAATGTTGTAACTGTAGAACACTAAAATTGAAATAGTGCCCTAATAATTTAAATTCACCATTTCACAATATAATAGTGAAGCAACGAGGTGCAAGAAGGGAGAAGCTTCTTGGTAACATTAACGGGATCTTTCCTGAATTAGGGAACTTTTTGAGATCCATGATAGCTACTTCGAAGGAAGAGCAAACAGGACAAGAAAACAAACATGCAAAACTACAATGAGAATCTTCGTAATTTGTAGTTATTAGCTAGCTAGTATGACTAAATACTATATATATATATATATATATATAGCATGGGGTAATTAATAATGAGACCTGTAGGCTTTTAGGATCAGAGATGTAGTACTTAGCTTTGCTGTATATGACCTATATATATCCAAAAATCATGGGTGCATGCATTATTCGATCTTTTATACATTTGACTAGTTGATATTGTGGACATGATGATACCTGTGTAAAATGATTTATATGAGACATACAGAATAACCATATTTTTTATTCATTATGCTCCAATAATGTTCCATCAAAATAATTTTGAGATACAAAGATGGAGTTGGTCTTAACAACTTCTATTTAATTGTTCATAAAGACTCCATTCGGATTTCGAACTCACGACCTTTCTTAGCAGCTGCCCCCCCTCCCCCTCCTCCTCCCCCTGAATTTTGAGTTTTAGTGGATATTGGGACGTTTCAATCGACTTTGCCCCACGCCCGAATTTTTTTTTGCCCCCCTCTGAATGTTTGAATTGTAATTCGGGGTTAAATTTAGAATTAATATTAAAATAAAATTTATGAATTATGATTGATAATTAGAATTATAAGTTAAAACATCAGAAATTACAAGTCAGAGTATTGGAAAGTATAAATTAAAGCAATGTTTTTTATCGAGTACCTAATTAGTTAATGGATTTATATCTGATTAGCTATTTAAACCTGATTTGTTATTTTTTTGCCTCCTTGACGAAAATCCTGAGTCCTCCCTGCTTTCATACGGAGGTTATTACCGGCCCTTTGTCATTAGACCAAACATTGTTCATCAAAATAATTATGCATCACTCGTATTTTTATGTTTCTATTAACTAATTAATGAGGTGCAACTTGCAAAAACAAGTCAAGAATATTATAAATATTAAATAATAAATTAAAGAAAAATAATATAACTATTAAATAATAAGTCAAGAAAAATAATATATATATATGGTACTTCTACGGATGTGGTAGCCTAACCTCCTCCAGACTCTTTTTATTAGATATATAAAATTAAATGATCAAGATCTGATGCAATTAGTAAATTTAATTGTTAGATCAAATCCAATTAATAATTATGCATGCGAACTACCTCTCTCGTGCATATACAATTAATATATAGTAATGTATATATATATGATTTGTTGTAAGCGCATATATATGTACTCTATATATGAAGTGAAGTAAACCAAGAAGTAAGTATATATTGAATTAAAACCAAAAGAAAACAAAATGGGTGCATGTGAGAGCATGTAGAGTTTGGCAGAATAAATTCCCCTTCTTCTGCGGCGGGTCTTTTGGCATAGCAGTAGGACAGACAATGGTCCATATGGAAACTACCACACTTCATTTTATAATCATATATAACATAATTAAAACAGATATACATATATATATATTAGAGAGAGAGAGAGAGAAAACAAAGGATGAGAGGGACACTCAGATCTCTGCTCACTAGCGTTTAAGTAATAGAATGTAGTCTAATTCTGTAGTTAGTCTCGAGTGTTATTTTTTTTATTTTAGGGGATGTTTGGCCTCTAACCTCCTTTGATTATTAGTCGGCAATTTGAATTTCTTAATAGTTTAATTGTTGATGCTACCTTCCAGTCACCTATCTAGCAACCTAACCTTACCTAATATATAGAATGGGGCATTATCCGCGAAAAATACGATCCCGTCACTAATAGAAAAAAAGTACCTTTCTATCAGTATATCATCGCAAATAGTCAATTTTTATCTTCGCGAATACTGTTTCATTTTTGTAGTTCTGAACAGCAATAGTAATAACTGTACGTCATAACTTTGATTTTACCTGTACGGACTCATAACAAATCAACTGGTAAATTATTACGAGTCATGTATATCTAAATTGAACGTCCATGTTATAATTAAGTTCCATATTGAAATACAGAATGTATATATATGACATACATAAGAGCAATATTTTTTATTCATTATATATATATGCTCCAAGATGTTCCATCAAGATAATTATTCATCACTTGTAAATATTATCTTTTGATTAAAAATGAGGTGTGAATTACAAAAAGTAAGTCAAGAAAAAAAAATACAAATACTAATTAATTAATAACTAACTCATTGATCAATTTGTTGAGCAACTTTAAACATTCTAGAACAATTTCTATGCAGCTAGCATTTATTATTTCTGCAACAAATATGCTTAACTATTTTTTTCGTGACCTGAAAAATACAGCCTACATGCATGATTGGTCCCAAACAAGAATATCATATGATAATTAATTAGTGGTACCAACACCTTTTTCCAACGAAGAAAAGAGGCATTCAATTCAAGTATGTGCATATGACATGTAATATAGATATAGTCCTACCGACATATAACTTTGTGTGGAACAAATCAATTAAGTCTAGAAAACAATGCTTGAATTTTGAATGTGCTCACGGGATGTATCACGTATGAAGTGAAGCCTATCATCACCTAATCCTCTGAATGATTCTCCCTTAATCGTTGACACTTTATTCTCCCGAGGTTTGTTTTCCTTTTATATGCATTTTATTATATTCTAATCTTTTTATCAAGCAAAGATATATATGTCACGCTGTGTCGCCAAGTGAGCTTAACTTTAGAAGTTCGAGCTGAAATTTCAGTTTGAAATTGTGACGAATTGGTGGACTGGTTCGTTGAATTTGGTTGGATCTTATTTTAAGAAGAAAATAAATTCTATAAATTTTTTGGACCGGGCTAGACAATATAAAAAACACACAAATTAATACAAATTCACAGATTGATGCTTAGCCGAGCTAGCTCGTGAACTAAACTCCAGCTTGAAATCGTTAATTTTGGACCGAGCTAGTGATAAGTTGGGCTCGTTAACAGCTCGGTTCAATAACGAACGAGCTGTTAGCAAGCAAGTTAAATACGATCATGATCGAACTACGATTTTTTTTTTTTTGTGACTGAAAAGGAGGTCCAGCCTCCATTTGCTTGATAATTGTTTTGTTACCGAACTACGAGCTTTTTTTTGCCACCAGTAACTCCCAACTGCGACTGCACGTATCTTGTATCGATTTGTTATTTTCTTTTAGTTTTATTATGGTAGAACGGCTACTGATATCACTAACGAATTAATTACTTTTGTTAGTTAATCAATTCAGTCTGTGGATTGTTGAAAGATAGACAAAATTTTCTCTAGAAATAGATAACAATAATTATACATAGATCTATATTCAGTTTTCAAAATTCAGAAATAAGCAGTTATCTATGCCTAATTCAATGTGGCTACTCCACTGAATACAACAGTATACCCAATGTGGCATATGTTCTGACCTGCCACAGAAAATATGACTCTCCGTCTGACAGCTATGTCTTCTACAATCTCTTATCAGTTTAAAATGTCCCTCTAATTAAGAGAAAAGTTTAAAATAATGAGACTGCCAGAGGATCCGATCCCTTTGACACAAAGCACCATACACGATCTACAATTCTTTTTGTCTTTCCTATCAGAAAAAAAAATCCGAATCAGAATCATATATGCATTATTAATATTTTTTCTCCATCTAAAAGCCTAGAGCAAAAAAAAAAAAAGATTACAGGGTATAATATATTGCTGACAAAACTATTAGCAAAAATATAAACAAAAGTTTCTGACAAAACTATTTCAGACAGCAGTTTCCCTAATCGCCTGAAATTCGTTGGATATAATCCTAATCCATGCATGCATAATGCATTTCAGTTATATTATTATTAGGTCTTTAAGATTTTAACAAATTAAATTTCTTTTAGCATGCATGTACATGATATATATATTTTATAATTAATCCAGTACGTGTATGCATAATGCATATGATGATGCCAGAATGATCGAATGCATGTGAGAAGCCGAGATGAACTGAGCTGTTAGTTCATATTGGAATATTCCCCAACGTAGTTTATGGATCTTGTTGCTTATTAACTGTGTCAGTCCTGCATGCAGTTACATTAATACTTAAATACAGATTAGTTAGCCTATGCTTTTTCTTTTTCTTTTTCTTTTTTTCATTCAGAAATGGAAAATGGCTTTGCTAGCTCCAGTGAAAGGACCCGGAAATAGCCACCTATATAACTTAATTTTATTTTTACAAGCTATAACTTTTACAGTTCATTCATAACTTATTCTTTGATATTGCACTCCTCTCCTACTCAAAGGAATTTGTGTATATGCATTGTTTTTTTTTTTTTTTTTTTTAATTTACAAAATACACTGATCCACTGATCGAGTTTCTCGTCGTATATATATAAATTAACAAATAACACGTATAGAAATTAAATTAATGCTTGCTTGTGTGATATACCAGAAGTCCGTTGGATCAATAATTTTCAAAGTAACTTAATAAATAGTAAAAAAATTCTAAAAAATGAACCAATCACATTTTAATATAGATATCATATCTAATAGTTTGGATTGACTTTTTGGACTTTGAAAATTGAAAAACGACTTAGTTGCATAAGACCTCAGGAATAATTGATTTGATATTAGCCAACCCTGACCTCTTTGGATCTCTCTCTATATATATACATAAAGATGAATTTTTCGCACTTGGAACTGCAGGTCAATTTTAGACAGTGATCGATGTCATCTTTCAATGGAGGACACATATTTGATTTTCGTAAATGACATTTATACAAAAAATGGTGGATATATATCATGGTTAAAAGAGTCTTATTCCAAAAAAAGTAGTTCACGACATGTATTAATTGGAAATTAATTGGTCCATCATGAATTTATATTTTAAGATCAATTAATGCAATAAATTAAATAAACAAATTACTTTGTACAAGATAATATTGAGCAATTAACGGTAGAAATTTGATAATATTCAATTTTCATAATACGTAAAATTTCTTCTAGATAATTCTAGGGCACATTCAAAATTTAAAGTACATTTTACGTTACATGTTTTCCTCCTTTACCCCAAAATGTACTTTAAAGTATATAAAATTGAGTATGTTTAAGTTAGTTATATAAAGAGATTTGTATAATTTTTTAATTAATTAATCTAAAATCTTTGATCTCCAAAAGGTTAATTTTTTAATTAATATAAATGTACATATAATGCACACATTATATATTTAATCTTCTAAAATGTAAACCAATGACATCAAAAATTGTTGTATCGTTCAACTTAATTAACAAGATATACAAAATGCATACTAATTTCAAAAGTACGTTAAAAAATAATCCATTTTTTTAATGTTCTAAATAGTGATTCTCGTACGTGTTGTCACCGAGATTTTATAAAGAGCTATCATAAATAGTGTAGATATTGTACATATATAGCATTGTTTTTAAAAAAATATATATTATATATTTCTAATAATTATCAATACTATCAACATTATTAACATTCTTTAGTAGCTCATACCTCGTATATATTACATATTATAATAGAAGAAGAGCAATTAAATTTACAAGTGAAATGAAGTCAGTATCTATTTAATTATTTTACATATTACAATAATCAACATCATCTTTCAATTGAAACAAAGTGCAATAATTTTACAAGTGAATACAAGATGAAGAGCAAGCAAAAAGAAGAATTAATATTTGAATATTTTCCGATATAAGAGGAGAGATTAAATTACAAATAGAAACATACACAGAGTTTTGTTTAGCATACCTAACATAGCGAACCATATGTAGCATCACAAATAGAAACATAAGCACAGAAACCAATGCAAATTGCAAAAAAAAAAAAAGATCCATGTAATATAGCAGTCAGCAATAGAGCATAGCGCATAGGGGTAATAGCGGTAAACTTTACAACGGTCATAACTGAATTAGTGAACTTTTATCTCATAGCATCACTTTTATGGTTCGGAAAAGCTACATCGTAGCTATAATTAGTTATTTAGAACACTGACTTTTTTACATCTACAAGAAATTTGTTGAATTAATTAGTATGATATGTAAAAAAAAGTTATAAATATCTCAAATGGTTGAATAAGCGTAGTTTCAATTAATTGCAGCATGAACGAGTCATAGCTAATATGAACACGGAGACAATATTATCGAACTTTAGAAAATAGTTGAGAAAGCAAGTTAATTTGCACCCATGCATGAGAAAATGCATGTGATAATTTAATTAAAATGAAGACAAACCAAGGTCAACTAATAAAGCTACCTTAATCACGGATTTGGCTTACAGTTCTAGTTATTGAAGCCAAGCTGGGATTTCCAAAGGTAAGCTAAAATAGATTGGTTATTTATTGCATCCATGCGCGCCAGAAAAGGATCACATGTTTTCCTCCTTTACCCCAAAATTAATAAAAAGTGTAGCAAATAATAATACTAGCAATATATAACAATGATGATGATTTTAACAACAACAACATAACAATAAAAATATTCGTAATAATCATTATTGATGTTGTTGTTATTATTATTATTATTATTATAATATTGTGGATGATGTACATGGTGATGAGGATGATACCGATCGATATATACAATAGTTGGAATTTTCTGCTGATAGAATTCCTGCGCAACTATAAACAGTTAAATGCTGGTTTTAACAAACCTTTGAAGTATATTGCAAGAATTGATGGTATACTAAAACTACTATATATTTATATATCTGGCGAAAGTATATGTATGTGGTAGCTAGGTGGTTTGTTGAATATGACCGTATAATCGGAATATTTCTTCTTACCAATTGAATGCACTATACGTACGTATGCATGTTATATATTAATTGTTGAAATTATTCTCTCTCTAGATCTCTCTCTCTCTCTAAATTACTAAAATAAATAAACTGAAAGCGGTTGACCTAACCATAGTTAAAAACATTTCATGATGTGGAATAGATATTTTTAAGTGCAATTGAAACAGTAGGAATTAGTCCTTTATATAACAGTACGAATGTTACAGCTTTCAATTACAGAACAATGTAGAATCTTTTACTTTTCAATGAGGCAAATTAGTACAAACAAATATTAAATTCACTTGTTGACACGTTCAAAAGCATAACTTAAACTGAAAAAGGAGTCCGCTAAAAAATTGAGAGAGAGATATATATATATATATAGTCGGACTATGGTAATGCGTTTGTACTCTACGCTATATCTCTATCTTCAAAGTTCAAATAGATGATCCGAACGCTCAACATGTTCTTCATATTGAAATGTACTTGGAGACTAAATTTTATATTTTTTGGAATTTTTTTATTATTTATTAAGCAACTTTGAAAATTACAGATCCACTGTGAACAGTCAAAACAGTAAAAATTTCTGGACCATCGGATATGTGATTTTCAAAGTGGCTTAATAAATAGTAAAGAAATTTTAAAAAAATGTAAAATTTGGTCTCCAAGCACATTTCAATATGAAGAACATGTTGAATGATTCGGATCGGATGTTTGGATTTTTTAAATTGAAATATAGTACCATAGAATAAAAACTTGTTTTACTCTATAGAGTAACATAGCCCAATTCTATATATATATATATATATATATATATATATATATAGGTTGTCTAAGCTCAAAACGTTTGTTCCTAGCCTCAGGAACAAACGATTCGATTCTCCAATTTTCAAAGTCCAAACGGTCAATCCAAACCAACAGATGTTTAATCTATATTAAAATATGCTTGGAGACCAAATTTTATATTTTTTTTAGAATTTTTTTACTATTTATTAAGATAGTTTGAAAATCGTTGTTTTTATTAAAATTCTACACCATTAAAAATAGCGATTTTCAAACCATATTAATAAATAGTAAAAAAATTCCAAAAAAATATAAAATTTGGTCTCCAAGTACATTTTAATATAGATTAAACATCTGTCAGTTTGGATTGACTGGTTGGACTTCGAAAATTGGAGAACCGAATCGTTTGTTCCTGAGGCTAGGAACAAACGTTTTGAACTTAGCCAACCTCACACACACACACACACACACATATATATATGATGGGATGGGCTATGGTGAGTTGTGAAGTAAAACAACATTTTACTTCACACTCGTATTCTAATTTGAAAATCCAAACAACCGATCCGAACCGCTCAACATTTTCTCCATATTGAAATGTACTTGGAGACCAAATTTTATATTTTTTGGAATTTTTTTATTATTTATTAAGCCACTTTGAAAATGGTAGATCCGGGTGAACAGTAAAAAACAGTAAAATTTTCTGGACCATTGGATCAGCGATTTTCAAAGTGGCTTAATAAATAGTAAAAAAATTTCAAAAAATGTAAAATTTCGTCTCCAAGCACATTTCAATATAGAGAACATGTTGAGCGGTTTGGATCGGTTGTTTAGATTTTCAAAATAAAAATATGAGTATGAAGTAAAAATAGCATCTTACTTCGCAACTCACCATAGCCCATCTCATATATGATATACTACTATTTAAAGTATAGTAATTGAAAAATAATGATATGGTAGAAAATAACGCTCTTGAAGTATCACATCAAATAATTAGCTTATTGAAACAGACACTTAAATAAAACATGATGCTTTTTACATCATTGAGGCATTTGTTCAACATTAACTATTCATCTTATCATCTATTGAAGTCATTGAAGTCACACTTAATGTAACTAATTTCCAATTTGTCAACTGATTGGACCGCTACTAAACTATACTAGTTAAAATTTCCAACTTTCTTATCCCTTTATGACCAAAGAACCATATTTGTGGCCATGCACCTCCGAGTTGTTGATATAATTTAAATTTACCACTTTACCGGCTTTATAAATGGAGGTTAGAAAAATATAAAATAAGATTTTCTACATCATATAATTAATTTGACTTTAGAGTTTATATATCTTTTCTTTTTCCTCCAAATTAAGATTATCCATTTTTTTTCCTTAAGTAGTAATATCTTTTGTAAAATGTTACTCCATACATACATACATACATACATACATACATACATACGTATTAAGTATATAAAATGAAGGTTCAATTGCCTTCATTTTTTTTTGTCTCCATCATACGTCTATTTTTAAATTTTGTAATAACAAAAATTCTAAATCTATATATCAAAATAAAACCGTTAGATATAAAATATTTTATTTTCTCTACATGCACATAAAAAAATATCACTTTTCAGTTTTGTTTTTATGGGAATCAATAAGTTGAAAAATCAATGTTAAAAAATTATCCACATTGAATTTATGTGAATTCTTGATAACATTCAAAACAAAGTTGAAATGTCGTAATCTTTTACATGTGCATAATGAACATATGCAGAACATATCTAATAGTTTTATTTTGATATTTAAGTTTTAAATTTTGAGTTATTAAAATTTAGAAAATGAAGACATGATGGAGGTACAAAAAATGAAGACATTAATTTGCACCCTCTTCTTTGTATAAATAAAGAAAAAGTTAATTATATATCTCTAGAACGTATGCTAGCATAAGCAAAAGGAAAAAAAAAGTTTGCAACTTGATAAAGCCAGTGGGCATTAATGAGAGCAGATGATGAGACTTGAGAGCTTTAATAAGGCATGCTCATGCACATGCACTGAATAGGGATTTCACCAATATACTTAATTTGATCTCTCTAAGTTATCTCAATTTGATAATTGTATCTCAGAATGATTTGACATATTTATTGATGGAGGCCAATATTTTTTTTTCCTTTGTTTTTTTTTTTCTTTTTTGAGAAAAAAGTAAGGGTCTAATTAAGCCCTTAAATTACCTGTGGAGGTCTAGATGTTTGTTTTGAAATGTCAGAGATGTAAACATCACCAAAATTAAGTATGACAGAGCTTGACTCAGCAAATAAATAATAGTAATGAAAATCGAAATTATTCAATGAAAAAAAGAAGAGGAAATAGCCCATTGAACTGTCCCATTCTTGAACGGTATGTATATGTTTCATATAAAATTAGCTTAATTAAAACATGTACAAAAGGTATACAAAGGTAGATATATATTGAAGCAATATATATATGTTGACTAACGAAGTGAATTTAGGGAACTTCCGTAAGATTAATTAGGGATTTCCTTTTCAATTTGTATGCGTGACATGAGAGAGAGAGAGAGAGATTTATAATGGTGATAGTGCCAACTCAGCCAAAGCAGAAAGAAATGTTAGCTTCACGCGACAGAAGAAATATTGTTTTGTCTCTCTACAACCAAAGCTCTAGATACCATCATGTGGCTAATTATCAAGAATTTAACATAGACAATATATATATATATATATATATATATATATATATATATATATATATATATATATATATATATATATATATATATATATATTAATTCCAATGTGGAAACCTTGTTTAATTAAATCTATATTATGTATGGGATGATCACACTATTATAACAGACAATTATAGCTGTTTGTAATTATCCCTCCTAGAAAATTTCTTAATTTTCTTGTATAATTAAATATATTTACTCATGTTACGTTGAACCATTAATTGTTTGATTTAATTTATTATTATGAATTGGATGATTACGTACACTATTATATAATTGGCAATTATGACAGTACTATATCTATAATATTCATTATGCTTATATGTAATTAATTATGCCCCATTTTTTAATTTTTCGTATACAGATATATACATAGATAGTACGGCTTGGATAAGTCTAAGATATGTACATTCAAATATAATATAATATTAGTGTACCTATATATTATATGTTGTAATTACATTATGTGTATAACACTTTAACTTGAAATGTCACCAAAAAAAAGGGAGAAAAATTCTTCGAACTTGTAAGTTTAATTAGATGAACTTGCTGACCGATGAATCTCTCCCTCATCATTTTATATTTTGCTCGGCTCTCTTCACTTGTTCTAGGATATTTTTAACATGCCTGGTTATATTAATTTATGCTGATCGATCACTTATTCACTTGATCTCCATTGAGACAGGGTAAATTAAAATCAGAACATATTTATTTAATATTTTTTATCTTTCATTTATTTCTGAAGATTATTGTTTTTTTTAGAAGAAATCTGAAGATATTGTTATGCTACGTACCAAGCTAGTTGTAACATTTTTGTATTGTTTCTGCCTCATGAATTGATGATGCTACATGATAATATGTTTAAGCTTTCCTATGTATATATGTTTATTTTTAAACTTAAGAATAAGATATGATGTATTATTTTCTATGTGATAAGATGCTCAATTACTATGGAAATTATTAATTAATGGTTGATTCGAGCAAATTATCATACCGCATTTTCATCACATATAAACACACGAACGTAACTAAGTGCATGTTGTCTCCATAGATGATTGAGAGAGAATGAATTCATGTCTTGCCAGAAATTTAAATCTATCCTAAATTGAAACATGTAAATTCAGAAGTGTATATATTAATACTACCCTAAACCACATATGTATAATTTTAAAAATCTTGAGTTTGGTCTTCAATTTTTGCAATATTAACCTTCCAAATTCTTCATATATACTTGGCAAACATAAATTTTCACTTCAAGGGAAATGTTAAATTTATACAATATTAATTTGAGATATCAAATCATAGTCCGTTTAAACACAGAGACATCTGTATATATATATTTAAACGATATGCATGTGTACGTATATCCTACTGCATATGCATGCATGCACAAACCACTATCACTGTGCATTAATTGACCAATCACATACATATTAAAAACCTTATTTCATATACATTGATCTATAACTCATTTCGTTTTAAATTAATTGAGTATATCAATGACATATTTCGTCACCATACTGATTAGGGATAATATATGCGTTTAATTCACATTTTATTTGTTTTTTTGACGTTTTCTAAACAAACTCCGTTTAAAACACACAAAAAACGTATAATATATTTTATTTGCGAATAAAATACAAACCACGAATTATTTGAGAGAAAAACATGAAAAAAAAAACGCTGAATTTTATTTTATTTTTTGTTTTCTTTGGTTTTTTGTTTTTTGTTTACTTCTTTGTTATACCGATTATTCTTGAATTATATTCGAACTACGAATTTTTGACCTCGCTGAACTGAAAATGAATTATTCGTTTGTTACTATGTTGGTCACCGTAGGAATGTGAATAGACAGATCACTGATGACATAAAAAATATGCAGCAACGGGTATATCTAATCCGAACCCGTGAATGGCGCTTTAGAGAATGCCAAACCTGGAGCGATCGATGTTGCTTTCACCCAAGCGAGCAAGTGTCAACTCTTGTGCATTCTTTCCCACCCGTTGTCCTTTTTTAAACTCCTTTAAATTAATGTGTGTTCCAACCCCTCCAACCTCTTAATTGTTCTAAACCCTATACTGTTTATTTCCGTACAATCTTTCTAGAATTCTTATGTCCATATATGTTTTATTTCCTTTAAACTTTTTCGGTGGAAGCTAGGCACAGAGTCATGCATAATTTTAAGCTATATATGGAGATTAGTTATAGAAAAAGAATATTTAAGAAATATATAAGATTTCTAAAATTTTTTACTCTCACATATTTAAAATTAATTTAGAGTTTCTATTAAGCCATGACAACAATAAATTTAAAAAAAAAAAAATTTGAACAAATTATTTAGCTAGTGTACAGTTTATAAACAATTTCTTAATAATAAACTTTCCTACATAGTTTCTAAATAATAAACTCTCCCACATTTGTTTCTAAATAACAACCGAAGAGTGTAAACAGTGTTGTTTACAAGACATCACGTATTAAATTTCCAATATCCTCTTTTATTCAAATTAATCTAATTTGTACGTGTTGAGTATTCAACTTAAGGTTATTTTATCCAATCTACTGGTTAAAACATTATCCTCTATGTAGATGATCCTATGCTAATAAAATGGAAAGCAAAAAAAACACAATGTCGATTTGCTCTTGTTTACTCCCTTTTTTTTTTTTTTTTTTTTTGAAGGCTTACTGAAATTTTACTCTGCTCTACAATAATAATAATTGTAGGGAAGTTGATCTCTCTCTATCCTCTCTCTGTCTAGTTATCCGCTCTCTCTCCCCCACACCTTACCCTTCAAATACCCCATAATTCTTATATAATTCCTTCCCATTACAAAAGAAGAATTAAAAAGAATAACCAAAAGAATAACTATTCCTATGTAGTCAATGTAGAGAATACTTGTCTGCTTCTCACCTCTCTCGTATATTTTATCATTTTGTGTTGCCATCATCACTTAACCATCCTGCCTCTTCTTTGAAAATTTTATATATCTAGGACCTCTTCCTCCTAAATTTTATATAGTATACCAATATTATTCCTCTCTCTCTTTCTGTCCCTCTCCTCTCCTCTTCTCCTTCCTGCCTCTTTCCCTTGCAATCTCCCATCAATTTGATGTCGATTATGGTACCATAGGAAAGATCAAGCCAAATATTCTATTGTAGGATCAGAAAAGACACTGCAAATCCATGAACAAGGTAGAGGTTGGCATATAAAGATATAGAAAGAGGAGTATGGGTGGAGAGAAGGAGAAAGAAATTGTGGAAATTCATGAAGATGATGCTATTAGCGAGAACGATCAGAACCCTCAGGCACTTGACCTGAACGAGGGAATGGCAGAAGGCATCACTGACAGTACCAGTGATGGAACCGGTGAAGATTATTGCGCCGGTGAAAACAGCAGCTCCAACAATTCCCATAACAGTGGAGGTAACGATAACTATAGTAATAAAGATGAGAGGAGCGGAGGCAAGTCCGAGGGTAGCAGTGAGCGGGGCCCATCTGTCAGGCAGTACAACCGATCAAAGCTACCTAGACTTCGTTGGACACCGGATCTCCACATGGCATTTGTTCATGCCGTAGAGAGGCTCGGGGGACAAGAGAGTAAGCTCTAGCTATTGATCGATGAGTTCGTTAAATTTGATTCTGCGATTTCCGACCTTCTGTGAAGAAAAATAAGACAGGAAAATTTTCACATGTAACGACACATATTCAAATTACATATTAGTAAAAATAATTATTTCCCAAATAATTGAAGATAAGAAAAGTATACCTGTTTCATTAGACATTTAGATTGATATAATTTGTTCAATAATTAAAAGAGTAACCCTTATGTTATGTAGTTATATTCTTATAATGTTAGATCAATATCTAATGCTCAGCTCGATCCTGTTTAATGAGAACAAACTTTGCATTGTTTCAACATTTCTCAAATATTAGATTATATAAATATTTCTGGGTGGTCTAATATTTTTGCTGGATTAACTTTATGATAAGAGACATATATACCTTATTAATTATATGTTTTTTCTTATGTATATATATAGCACAGTATCGTTTATAGAAGTGATGATCCATCCTAATTAATTGAAAGTCAAATGATTCAACTTATGTTTTCATCTAATGAATTTCAGGAGCAACCCCAAAGTTGGTGCTTCAGATGATGAATGTGAGGGGGCTTAGCATAGCTCATGTAAAGAGCCACTTACAGGTAAAAGAGGATGGGGAAAAAGGGTGTGTTTTTGTGGGTATAGAAGAGACATGAGTCGTTTTCTTTTCTTTTCTTTTTTAGGGTTACACATATATGCATGCAGCCTCCCATTTTTTTTTTTTTTTTTTTTTTTTTGCAATATGTGGCTCCAGATATATATCATCTAACCTTCTCATTCTTTTGCCATAAATTCAGATGTATAGGAGCAAAAAGGCAGATGACCCTGCTCATGAAAAATCAGGTCTCTCTCTCTAACCCTCTTCCTCCCCCTCCTCTCTTGTCCTCATCAACAAATTAGGGTGTACAATTTCGCTTAAATTGAATGCGATAATCTGTAAGGAAACCAAGAACAAGCTAGAAGACGTAAACTGCCAAATCGTAAATGTCAAGTTTATATTCAAATCAATATACATATTTAAAATTTGGCAAACATAAGTTATTATAAACAGCACAATCGATTTAGGTAATTATATCTTAAAACTTGGTTGATGAAACCTTAAATGGAGGACAACAAATGAAGATCCATGCACTTATTTTCTATACAAATAATGAAAGAGAATTTTGTATTTTTACATTGCATTAATTTTAGCAGTAATGTCGCCAATGGAGATGCACCTGAGAAGAGGAGATCAATTTCATGAGATGCTCTACCAGAGAACTGGCTCGATATTCTCGCCAAGGATGGAGAATAGCGGATTCTTATCATCGAGAAATTTTACCGATATCAATAGGTTTTACAGTCTCCTTCAGAGGCAACAACCCACACATGCTTTTGACCTCAAGAACTCCACCTTTAGGTATACACTTTAGAGGATGTACATGTAGAATTAAGAAAGAGCAATATATTATGATTTAAAATAACAAAATTATAGATATCAATCGATATAACAAGAAAGAGTGGGGGAATTAAACCACTTACCAAGAAAGATTAATAACAATAAAATATTATAGGTGACATTACTGATAATGGAAACATTTTTCTGTTTGATACCAACAGATTAGAAGTTGTTATTGATCAGAAGTTACAATATATTTGTTGTCTCTCTATATTCCCCCCTCTTCAAATTCCAACATCCAAATTGTATGGATATATCTGAAATTAGAGCCTCATGGAGTTGGTGTTTTAAATTCACTTACAACTCAATTTGTTTACATCTTAAAAGATGTAACGGTTCATTTTAACCAGGCATCAAGAGTGGGCTTTCAGCCAACAAGCCGTTGCACGGGCTAGCTCAATCAAGGATCAAGGCCCCGCAAAGGGCTTGATACATGACATGATTTTTAGAAAAGACGGGAAGCCGTCAACGTCACACTTGTTCGATATTAGAGGTGCAACAAATGGAACAACAAATGGCGATTGGAAACCGCGGTTTCTAGAGGCCGAGAGAATGGAGGGGAGAAGAACTGGAAATTTTGACTGGAGCGCATGCACTAGTAGTACTGCTGCTCCGATTTCTAGGGTAAATTTGGTAAACCAAGTTGCCCCTGAAATGCCAGTAGGATGGAGAGAAGGTACTAATTATAACTTGTTCAGTGAGAACAAGAACAATTTAAGCTTCCCAGATCCAGGCAGAATCAATGGAGGGGTCGATTATATGCTCAAGAATCCGATACAGGTTGAGGTACGTACAATTTTAAGTCCAAATTAATTTCTACCATGCACACCTTGATCTAACCAAATTATACTATTATGATGTTTAATCATTTATCAACGTCCTTGCCTAAAGGAGTGCATGTATATACGGTAGATGGTCATTTGACTTATATACATATTTATTTATTAAGTGTAGCCAGCTTCCATTGACCATCACCGTCTAAAATTCATCCTACAAACAACTTGACCTTAAATGTTTGTTAAGATGCACAGTATGGTCTTAAAATAGATTTTAGAGGCTAAAATATAAAATGTATAATGTGTGGCAACTATAATTTGAACTGATCAAGTCTTCACGGCCACAAAAGTGGAATTATAACACTAAGTTACATGTACACATTCAGCATTTTATGAAGGAGGCTCAACCATATAAACATTTTTTTTAAATTATAAAAAATAAAGGATAAAATTGCTAATTTGTAATTGTGGGATGACTCTTGAACTCCCTTATTATATCCGTCCTTGTTCAGGTTCTTATAAGATCAAAGCTTGGAAGACCTAGCTAGTACCCCTTAAAACTCTATGTTAATTATGTTTAAAATGTTTTTCCATTAATTAATACCCAAACAAACAGCATCTTGAACTCACCCAGTTAGAACATACTTGTCTACAGTTCATTGAATACAATAGCTAGGAAACCAAGAACTTTTAGAAGAAATATCGCAACTTAGCAATAAGTGCACCCTTCAATATTACATTACTATATATCTGATGACTTTGTATTGTTTGGGTGCTGTGAGTTGTGCATGACTGCGTGCAGTGATATTGCATCTGTTGGCATCAGGGACCCCTCTCTATTATTGGAAAAAATGATAAATGAAAAAAAATCTATGGACTTAAAAACTCGTATAGTATGTTCCTTCTTTTTTAATAAAAACCTGAAGCGTTTTTTTGTCTATATATTGTTAAAATTACCTAAACCATCTGTACTCCAAAGATAATAAAGAGATAATCTACTTTGTACTATATATTGTTTATACAAGCTCCTTTCATATATACCGAGCAGGCCATATTTCAAACTTGGCATCTTATTCAGTTTTGAGCAACCCTCCATGTAATTGTCAAATAGGAAACATGTTATTAATTATAATTACATTTTAATTAGTTAATTTATGTTGAAGTTCTAATTAACATATTCCTTTTTGATTGATGAACTACAGAAAAACCTACTGCACGAACACATGGCGAAATCTGATGAAATGCTCAACGAAACCGAAGCACCTAAAGTTGATCCAAAGAGGCTAAAATTGTCTATAGGCAATGACTCAGCACCCGATTTGCAACTAAGTTTAAGCCCGAACTTAAAATGCAACGCCATGTCGTTAAATCCTAATGAGGCAACCGAGAAAGAGGCGGCCGATAGCAAGCTCTCTCTGTCGCTCTCCTCGCCTTCTTGCGTGCAAAGACTTCTGCAAACATCATCAAATTCACAAACTAATAAAAGGTTATTAGAGAGAGAAAGTACATGTGAAGCCACAGCGGGGCCGAGTACTTTGGATCTGACCATGTCTATAAAGGCATTGGAGTGAGATCTTTCAAGTACTTGTTTGTCTCAAGGCTTCAAATTCAATAACTTAATTTTTTTTTTTCTTTCCTAATTGTTATTATTTTTGAACTATTTTGGGATAAGGCGCTAGCTCATCTTAATTACCTTTTTCAAGTGAAATATGTAGCATGCATATAATGGTCAGAGATGAGGTTGGTTCCTTGTCTCTATATACGCGTTGAAAAACCATTGATAACAGTATCAACCTTAATTAATTAATTGAAGTACTAAATAATTGGCGTGGCGAACGATTAATTATCTTTTGATTTGGCGTTAAGCCTGACAAACATGTTAAAAAGAATCTCTTGGTTCAGTTCTTTTCTATTTTGTTGTTGTGGTACCAAGTCTCCCGCAAAAACCAAACATATAAAAGGTGCCATTGATCAGAAAAAGATGGCTTTTGGACTTTTGGTTATCATAAGATAAGGCCATATATTTCCTTTACAAGTGAGATATGTATAGTGGCTCTAGGCAACCAGTATATAGTCACATGTGGTTGCCTTGTCGTTTGTACATTGAAAACACAAGAACCCGGTTCGATAATCAAAATCTAGCAGTATAGGTGATGCGGAAGTTGCAACGAGCCCTTTATTTTATGATGTTCGTTTTTCATCATTTTGTTTTGTGTGGAAGTTCCATATCTCTCAATCTAGATCTCTTCCTCTCCGCCTCTAGTACAAGTTATACTAGATCGAAAACAACAAGAAAGAGATCCACAACATGCGGGAGCATGTCTGATGCTATATATATATTACTATACTGTCGTGTAGAATATTATATAATTAATAAGCTAGGATTAATTAATTGTTGTCAGTGTCCCTTAAAGAGTTAATTTGTTTGGTGTTTACCCACTTTATATATGTTTCCATCGTAAGGAGGAAATTAGTGAAAGCACCGGATGCAACAATGCTACCTAATAATATTAGTAAAAGTTCATTATAACACTTTGCATCCACATATATATAATGATTTTCTAATGATAATTTTCAGAGATGTATATGTTTTTTTAAACAAATTAATACTTGAGGAGGGATCCACTTACACTATTTTTTGTGACACCGGATTACATCCTGCATTTTCAAAGTTTTCAAAGTCTAAATAGTCAATCTGAACCGTTCAACATGATCTCCATATTAAAATGTGCCTGCAGACCAAATTTTAATTTTTTTTAATTTTTTTTACTATTTATTAAGTATTTTACAAAATTGTTGTTTTCAGACCATTCAATTTTTGTACCCATATTAATAAATAGTAAAAAATAATATAAAAATGATAAATTTGATCTGCAAGAATATTTTAATATATCCATCATATTGAACGGTTTGGATCGACTGTTTGAACTTTGAAAACATAAGGCGTAATATGGTGTCACCAAAAAATGGTGTAAGTGGACTCCTCCTCTTAATAATTTTAAATTTTGTGAGAAATTTTCAAAATGTGGATCAATTTTGTTGACAACATAAATGGCACTAAAATTTTGGGGAGAACCTGATATGCATGTAATGTAAACTAATTTGTTCAAATTCATATCAATTTGAATAAGTTCTATTGTAATTTATTTTACCCCAACATGTTCTGCTTTTTTTTTAACAAAAATATATGGCTTGTCATATTATTCTCAGATTACTTAAACCCGCATTTGTTTGTTACTTTTCCATGCATCTAGCAATTACTTAGCACACCAAGGCATAAGGTTTATTGTACCGCTTCTTTTCTTTTTTGGTCGAGTACACCTTTGTTATCAAAAAATATTACAATTTTACTTTCATTCAATAACCAAAGTATGATGCAATATGAAAAAAAAAATATATTAGATATTCAGTTTTGTTTTCCTTTCTTACAATAAATCAAGAAATTTAATAGATAAGATTATGATAAATGAGAATTAGTCACATCGTGTGGTATTTTGGGTTCAGATATATATACTCCATATTTTCGAAGATGAAGTATTCCCGTAAACCTAGCTACGAATATAAATTATAATTGTCGTCCAATAAAATCAATATGTATGTGAAAAATTATCCAATATACTTATAATATCTGTTTATAACATGTCATTAGATTCCGATACATAGCTGCTGTTTGCAACTGTTTTTCTCTAGGCAACCTAGCTAGAGAAACAAGACAATTCTCCTACTGTTTGCTTGGAATTTTTTTAAAAAGTTTGACAGTGGCTGTGAAGACTATATTGCTTGGAATGATTGTGACTAATTCATGACCGCTGCTTCATTCAATGAATTTGTTCAAACTTAGGGACTTCAGCCTATGTGAAGCTAGGCTTCCTGATTTCCTGACTTCTTTATATTTTAATTGTAGTTGTAGATTTCATAAATTAAAGATATATACTATATTCCAGCAATTAATATATATATAGCTGAATAAGAATCAAACTGTAGAGAGAAAAGATTTATGATACTGAAACATTAAATTTTGAAAATATCTTTCAGTTTGAATATTAAGAATTTAGAAGATATTGAAGATTTTTAACATATAGTTAATTATAATTTTAACTCCTTATTCATGCATATATGCATGTCTTGCTGCTAAATAAGAAAAATCAAATTAATTATAGTGTATTATAGCCAACGCTAAAGTTCTCTATCAGAGTTTAGTCAGTACAAAGTTCTATCTAATTAGGATTATTTCTTGGACTTAATTAACCACAAGAATGGGATAGTATCTGCGAGGATAAAAGTGTTTTTTACCGACAGTATCATAGCATATACTTTTGTTGGTAATACCGATACACTCAAAAATAGCACGTTTCTGTCGGTGTACCTTCAGAAATAGTATTTTTTTTTATTACGAAAAGATATCAGCAGATGTGCTTGATTTCTTGTGGCATTTTTGCGTATAGCGAAGAAAAAATGTGACATTGTGGCATAACAAGTGATGATGCGAGAAAACTAAATTATGTGACGTGACATGAAGCGACTAGTTTGGACAGTTGTGTTATACGAATGGTCACACGTTACGTCTGGTCTCGTCGTGACCACGCGTGACGTGATCAAATATGGTATAACTAGTTATGTTTAATTATTATTTTTTAGGTTTTAAGTTAGTTGGTATATAGAAAAAGAAAAATGCTAAAAATAAAAAAAACTCTTGCAAAATAAACTTAAATAAATAATTTCGAAAAAATTGGTCATGTGACTAATTTAGTTTGCGTGATGTGTCATTTTTTATCAAAGAAAAACATGAATCACATCATGTGATCAATACACGTGTTGTGACACTTATTGTACATAAAATGCGACCATACACCGCATACACGGATGAGAAAAAAAATTACACATTAACAATGTGTAATAGGAGGAACTGCTTGTGCGAAAAAAAAACTCACAATCTATTGGACTGTGCAATCATCTACTTAGTTTGTTTGACTAAATTTGCAAAATATATATTTATTAAATTTGACAATTTTCTTGAGTTGAGATATTTGCATATTTATAAGATTTATAATTGCAACATGACTGTTGATATTCTTTCCTTTGTCTTTGAGATAATTGATTACATCATTGTTCCGATAAAAACTGAGACTTCAAAATTAATATCTACTTCTAACAAGTTTTTTGAAAAGTAGTTATATATTGAAATCGCATACTCGAGCATGAACATAACTTTTACATTTTTACTTAAAAAAAATTACTCTCATCGAGTTTTCTTTTTCTTTTTTGTTTATCTTCTGTACACATCTGTCAGGATCATTTCATTTCATACCCGCTGTTTAATATTGTTTATTGTTCTTTTGGGTCTAGTACGATTGACGTTTTGGCTCCATATGAAAATGATATGAAAATGAAACAAGACAGAGAGATTAGTTGAAAGAGCACAGTTAGATAAAAAGGGTGAAAAAGATAAACTCTGGAACCAACTGATCATGCATGCATGTATATAACTTTGCGGTCACAGGATTTCACTAGAGTCCATGGGAAAGGGAGCCCCACCATGACTTCGAGTCTTTGACCAATTCTACATATACATATATACAGCAAACTCAAACAATTATTATATTTCATAGCCTATGAAACAAGCAGAGCTGGTTTACCATAGCTTTACATTAGTCCGTAGTCCGTACTATAGAATTTCAAACAGTTGTTTTGAAATTTGAACTCAACATAAATATACCTGAAAACTAAATTTTATATCTTCTATAAATAAAAAATTACTATTTTTCAGATATAAAAAATCACCGTTTTTAGATGATTCATAATATTTAAGTCAAGTAATTTTTCTATATATCTAATTAAAAAAATAAATAAAATATAATATTTGTTTTCAAGTATATTTTCATATAAAAATCATGTTAAGCAATTCAGAAAAACTATTTGAACTTTAAAAATAAAATAATAATCCATAGTACATATTGATGTACACACGAGCGAAATTAGAAAATTTTGATTGGGAGAATAAAATAAGCTCTATACAACTACAAAATAAGCTCTAACTACTAGACTACAAGTAGATATGTAATATTTTTGTTGAAATTTTATACAAGCTAAGTTATTTTAGGTTGAAATTAATAGTTTAATTTCTGAAATAAAATATGGGTTAAGTCTTATTGGGCTGTATATGAATTATGGGCCGGAATGTTCTGCTCTGATATGATACTTCTGGATAGATGGAATTGAAAGGATTCGGCCAATTGGTGCAAACAAATAGGTGTGACTGAATAGATGTAAATAGACATTGTGGTCTATATATATGTTCAGTATTTTCAGAATTCGAACTAATGAACAAAAACAAAAATTCTATGAAAACACATCCCACGAAATATCAGAATGAGTTCGGATAGATCTAAAGAACTTGCACCAAAAATAGAGAGAGCGAGAGACTGAGAATAAGAAGGGGCTGTCAGTTGGCGCTAGTATTCTAACTCGCAATTGTTTTCGAATATGTTCGTGTAGATACCGATAGAGATCTCCCTGCGGTTGCTGTTGCATGGATCCGACACGACATGTACAAAGTGAAAAAAGGGTACTACTATAGAGTTTGAAGTTACCACTGCGCGTCTAGTGGTAAACTCTATATATCTTGGAAATAGTTTTATACATGAATTCTGATTTTCAGGTAGTGGACAAATCATGAATTAAATCAAATTGTTGTACATATAACCTACCTAATACCCTACAATTTTATGATAGAGACGGGACTATATAAAATGTTCTAAAATAAATAAAATTCAATTAAATTTTAATATAATAACTAAAATTTTAAAATTATAAAGGTGGCTTGACATACACTTTGCATATGTAGTACAGTAATCTCATACAAAAAACAGAGTAGAACTAGGGTGTTCCTAAGTTCACCCAACCTCTTGTGAACTTGACTCTAAAATATATCGAATCGACTTTAAACGATGAATCCAAACCGTTGAAATCTTTCTTCCTAATGATTGATGCGTCTACATGTGAAAATTTTAAAGTTTTGAATTAATTTAATATAGAGTCAAGTGGTCAAAGGAGTCCACAAAATGAATGCATTAAAATTAATTTATAAACCTTAAACTTTTGACCACTTGACTCTATATTAAATTAATTCGAAACTTTAAAATTTTCACATGTAGACGCATCACTCATTAGGTAGAAGGGTTTCAACAGTTTGGATTCATCGTTTAAAGTCAATTCAATATATTTTAGAGTCAAGTTCACAAGAGATTTGGTGAACTTAGGAGTACCCTAGTTCTACTCCAAAAAACAATTTATTATCCTCCAATAATTAAACTGCAATTACTCTTCCATAGCAGTTGAGTTGTGACTGCTTCTTGCTCCTTCATTAAATGCTGATATATAACTAGAGATCTAAATACGTAACATGTCCTCACTAGTACATATACCATACCTCAAATTTATCTCAAATTTATATGGAACTAATTAAATTTTTAGATGTATGAGATTTTTTTTTTTTTTTTTATCTTTGAACGATAAAAGCAATCAAAACTAATTGCATGAATTTAATTAATATTTCTAAAATTATATATACAAATTAATTGCAATTTTTCTATTTAAATTTTCAATCTAATTTTATGAATACTTAATTAGGACAGATAGATTAGCCGAACTCCATATCCATACCTCAACCGACCCAATCTGATTAAAACAATGTTGAATTATTAGATACATCACGTAATTATACGATTTTTACATACTTTATTTAATCACACGTCACCTCCTAATTTACAAATAAACGTACATATATGTATATGGTATAAAAAACTTCACAAAATTATGCTTGATGGCCTGAATGCATGTGGGAGGAATAGTAGTGAGGGCTAGTGTTTTGCAAGCTGTACAGTCCGGTTCGGTCCGATCCAAAACGTCTTGATATCCACGGTCTTCCTTGTCCACAGGTCTGTATAGTTCGGGTTAGACGGTCCAAATTTGGAGATGATAACTCAAACTTGTTCTAAGGACCATGGTCCAGACTTCAGACCCACACGGATTGGTCCGATTCATGTTCCAGTCTGCTCCAACTAGCCATTTTTTGACCCCAGTACGGTCTGGTTTTGCACGATTTGACCACGGGTAAGCACAGTTTTGCACGGATTGTCATGGTTTTGCACGATTTAGCACGATTTTGATCAGGTTTTGCACAATTTTGCACGGTTTAGGCACGGTCCGTTCTGGATTTAGTCCTATTATAGTCCGATCTAGTTCACAAATTTAGAACCATCTGAGTTAGTCTGAATCTAGTAGAAAAAACACACCAAAAATAATGCTAATTAAGATCCTCTTTATCCTCGACGAACTGGTCTGGGTTTTGACCGGGGTCCGGGTCAGTTCCACAGTTTGAAAACACTAGTGGGTGCACACCCCACACATAGCTGTACGCGACTTCACGTAAAAATTTAGATTAAATGTATTTTCGCTTGGGCCGAATTTCCGTTTCCAGCCGAACAGTTTCTCTGATTACGTAGTCTCTTTAGTGCCCGAACAAAATGTTTGTACTGAGCTTGTAAGTTAAAAGATCCAGACAATTAATATTCTATTAGGCCCACGGGCCTTGCATCGTAATTACAAGATTTTACTTGACACAGGATTCTTCCAGTTTGCTAATACTTGAGATAATAGAACCTTTGACCATGGTACTGGAGAGGATCTGATTCCAGCGCGGGACAGAATCACAACCCGGAGTCCTTCCCCTTCTCCTTCTCCTTCTCCAAAGCTTCTTTTTCTCTCCTCCACTCCACAAAAACTTGAGCAAATAAACCACAAACTATAAGCAAGTTGGGTAATGGAGAATGGTTTGAGGAGGAAATGGTATTGAGCTCCGACATTCTTTGGTGATGGAAGGAGTCAAGGGAGGCGACGCTGGGCGATCCGAATCGGGTGCGGATCTGAGCGACAAGATCCAACCCACTCCGCTGACTCAACAAGTGGCTGAGTCGGACGAGCCGAGGACTGATCTCTCTTCTCAAGATGCTTCTCAAGTTCTTTGGTCGACTGGGGTTTTGTGCGCTCCGATTCCTAATGGATTTTATTCAATCATTCCTGTAAGTATGTAAAGTTTTTCATTTTTTGAAAATCATGTGAAGCTACCGTCTATTGGTAAAATCAAGGTGTAATGTACAAAACTTGCATTGGAGTATTGGCTGTGATGTAATGTGGTCTAGTGGAGTATTGTGTGTGCCGATAGTGATTATTTTATTTGATCAATGCTGTAAGTGTAAAATTGGAAACTTAAGTGATGCAAGTGTTGCATTTTGTCGCATGAGGAGTTTATCAGGAATATTGTTGGACAATTAATTATCTATTCCCCTATGCCGAGTAGGCTATGGGAATTTTATGGAAACAAAACCTTTAAGAAAATTTAGCATATTTCTTGATCAGTCTTTTTAAGTTGGTTAAAAGGGAAACTGGTCAATAATCAGGAATGAGATTATACCTTTGAATCATTACCTGATATTCATTTTTGTTGGTCACTTTGGTTGCATGAGAATAATACTAATCCGGGAATAGTGTTGGTTCGGATGCAATCCAAACCCATTCCTCTCTCCTCGGAATAGTGTCGGGTTAGTATTATTTTGCTAACCCATTTTGTACAATTAACATATTAGCACTATTTGAATTAGCATTATTCTGAATTATACGATCCAGACAAAATTTTGTACTAAACTGAACAACCACCAACAACAACCAAGCCTTTAGTCCCAAACAAGTTGGGGTAGGCTAGAAATGAAATCCAACCGGAGTAACAAAAACAAGTTTGTACTAAACTGAATATCACAAAATTAGCATTCTTCCCACAGTACGATCACACATTATTGGACTAGCATTATTCCAGAACTATTCCTTTGACGACTTGATACCGGTCAAGGCCAGCAATGGTATGAGTACAAAACCAGGAGCGGAGCCAGATTTTCGAACTATGGAGATCAAACACACATTGGGGGTCAATTGTATAGATTTTTCTGTTGAGAATGGGGGTCAATTTTACACTAAATTATATAGAAAATTACACATAAATATAAAAAAAAATGGAGGTCAACTGATCCCCATTCATTACATATACTCCACCCCTGTACAAAACACTACTCCTAAACTAATGAGTTTGCACTATTTTCTTGAAACACTGCCCATTTTGTAATTATTCCCATGACATTTGTTTATTACTCTTTTCTTCATTTTGAAATTTTAAGGAAAAGAAGCTCAAGGAACTTTTTCAAATAATTCCCACGGCAGATGACCTTCAGTCACTTGGAATGGAGGGCCTCAAAGGGGAGCTAATACTTGTAGATATGGAGAAAGACAAGAGGCTCTCTATGCTTAAGCAATTAAGCTTAGCACTTGTCAAAGGTTTAAGCTCTAATCCCGCCTCTCTAATAAAGAAGCTCGCGAGTTTGGTAAGTCTTTTATAGGAAATTAATATCTCTATCTTGTATGTTGATACCTAGTAAAGTTCCTTTAGTCTCAGCAAGTCATAATTTAGTCATAACTACCAACATGAAGAAACAAACACTCAAAATGAGAATTCTTGCAAAAATCAACAAGTTGTTCAGTCATAATTTAGTTATAGCTACCAACTTAAAGAAAAAAAAGCTCAAAATGAGAAGTTTTGCAAAAAAACAACATTTTCAGTTATTCATTTTATTCGTGGAAATCTAAATCTGGTCACTACCATTATGTTTCCATATTTCTTTATTCAATAATAAAACAAATCTTTTGTTAACAAAACTTATTTATTGGCCCAATCAGTATCAAATTTAATCAACCCCATTATGTCACTGCATTTGATTTTCCATTTTTCCTTAAAAAGAATTGAGGGTTTTTCTGCATTCTGACTTTCTAATAACTCGAGGGTTTTTAAACGAATAATTCCGGGGCATTATGGGACCCCTTGTGCAAATTTCTCTCAAAGGAAAAATTATTTTATAGAAAATTTATAGAAAAATACATTGTAGTAGATTTATTACTTGTCAATCGATCTTGAGCACCCTACTTACTTGGATAAGAGACAAACCATTAGAGCAATTCGTTAGTTCTGCTGCTAGGTTCAAACTTTAATACATATGCTTAAATACACAGCAACCAGTGCACAACTGCACGTGATATTTTACATGTGCATTATAGATTTTCTTAAAACTCCCCAACAAATGTATTGCAATTTGTGTACAGTGTATAACCAAAAATTCAATTTTCTTTCTGAGTAGAATGAGTTTCATGCAAAAATGTTTATTTCTACAACTTAAAATATATATACACAGGTAGCACACTATTTATTTCATAATTCAGATCATGTAATTTATTTGTGAAAGTTAAACTTTCAAATTAAATATATCAATAAGCTTAGTGAATTACAAAAAATAACCAAACATATTTTATATGAAAATTTTAGTAGTATTATATTTGTTAATTAAAATATTTTTGTAGCAATGTCCAAATCCATATTGTATCTATGTTTTTCTTAAAACTCCCGTATTGTGCTGTGTCGTGTCTGACTACTCTTGTGTCTATGTCTGTTCTGCATAGTCTAGAACTAACCAGCATAATCTTCTGCCTGGCATTCATGTTACTGTACCAAAATACAAATTTATCACCAAGGAGCCAACTAGTATTGTTCCAGCACCGACCAGCTTTAGCCATTAACAGCTAGCCCAATCAGTGCAATATCTAATGCATTAATTTTATTTATTATAAGCATAGGTCTCAGACTTCTATAAGAGGTCGAACCCACAGATGAGTCCTGCGAAAGCAACAGCTGATGAAATAAGCCAACTGATTGAAAACCGAGGGATCCAACTCTTGGGCCAGATCAGACATGGGACATGTCGGCCCCGTGCCATCCTTTTTAAGGTCCTAGCGGATGCAGTTGGGCTCGAGTGCAAACTTGTCTTGGTAATATTTCAATTCGTTTTTTGTTTGGAAAAATAAGTCAAAAGTTTTCTAGGGTTTTAGAGATGTACCATGAATGTAAAAACCCTTTTGGTAATAACATTTTGACTCGTTATATTAGTAGGCATTTGCTTGCTACTTAAAATTAAATAAATAAATAACATTTTGACTCATTTTTTTGGTTTATTTTTCTTGAAAAGTTCTGGATATGTACACTAGATCGAATTTGCTAATGAATTATGGTATCAGATTATCTGTAAGCATAAAGCAGCGCACATGATTATTCTCCCATTCTTTTCAGTTACTGTTGTAAATTTTTTCTGGTCATTTACTTTATGAATGCTTCAGCAAATCATCTACACTGAATACTAACCAGAATGCATAATACTTCAAGTTACTTTGTTTATTGAGTTCTGGCCAAAGGCTCAAAAATATGAGACCTCTCTTAATTGATCGTCTCTATTGGTCTTCATCTATTTTGTACGTTTAAAACAGGATCCCTTTTACTGATTTGGTTGTAACAGGGGTTGCCGACTGAGGAAGCAATGGAGTATGTGGACTCATACAAGCACATGTCAGTGGTGGTGAGTGTGAACTCGACAGACTTCATTATAGACCTGATGCGGTACCCTGGACAGCTGGTTCCCTTCTCGTCGCGTGCTGTGTTCACAACCCACATCTCGGCTGCTGGTGAAAGCGACTCAGCTGACTATGACTCCTGTGACTCCCCGCTTGAGCCCAACAGTCCTCTCTGTGGCTCTGGCCTCAGCGACCGTATTGACAGCTCTTGGTATGTGTCTCCTCTATCTTGTGTTCTTGACTAAAGGCCTGTCAAACATTGTCCTTTTGTATTTACCAATATTCGTGAATTTTTAGGGCTGGGGATGCCTTTTTCCCCTTTCTTCAGTGAAGTTTTGGTTAACCTCTTATGCAAAAGCCTGACTAACAACATGTATTTGGTCTCTTACTACTAACAAGATGGTGTGGGGATTGACTGATAGCGCTATGATATTTGAGGTTTAATAATACAGGATTTGTAGTGTGATTTTGTTCAGTAAAATACTGGTACCTAAGGTTACAATTCATTGTAAAATTTCTATCTAGAATTATTATGCGATTGTTAACCAAGTTTGAGAGAGATTGTTGTGTACTGCGCCGAAATTGAGTGAAGATAATCCTGAATATAAAAAATGCTGAATATTTGACCTTATCAAATCCATTTTCTTCCTGAGTTTTGGTATCAATTATAATCTAGTTCTTAGTCTCCCTACATTACGAATGTGCTATACTAATTATTCGTGTTTGGACAATGAGGTCCCATTGATTAAGAACCTTATTTTTGCTTTCGTTTTTCATTTGAAAACTTGCTTTGGCTTACTAGACACAAAACGTCTGACTAGAATATGGTACTAACTACTAACCGCTAACTATTACGCATATCAAAATCGCTGGCTTCAGCCTTCACCTTTCACCGCTGAGGCCATGCTCAGCACCCCCGTCCCCACTGCCAAAATGGGTTCAGCCAACTGCAACTCGTCTGATGCCGGCCCCCTTTAAAGCCAGCACTGCATGGTGTGATGCTAACCTCGCCAACTATATTAACACTTCGCCACCATCGAATGTTTCTTCATTGCCTCTCAGGTTCAGATTGTGGATCGCTCTGTATATAGATACTGACTACTGTAGGTTTATATGGTAGATGTGCTGTTGGATGTGTGCAATTACTTCTTTTTCAGTACTTTTTTTTTTCCACCTGGTTTCTACTCAACATAGACTGATCTTTTGTAAAGACATTGGGATTGTATTTTGGCTCCTCACAGTTAGTTCTTGTACTGTCTGAGATCATTTTTACCAGCCATATCATACCTGGCGTTCTGAGGCTTTGTTTATAGTAGCTTATGCTGCTGTCCTGGATAGAATCATACTGAAATAAATACTCAACTTAGAGCAGTTAGTCACATTGTACCTCTTATGCTTAGTTGCAGCCAAGACCAAGAGGAAAGTTCTAGACATCTACATTCCCAAAGGGAGGGATCCGATGGTGCTAGTCCGTCCCTTAGGAGCATTATGCTTAGGCCATCACATCTCTCTGAGAGTAAATTAAGGTATGACAACACTTGCATGTATTGATTTCCATGCCTCGAGTTATAAAATCTAAGGATGTGTAACTTGTATATATTCCATGTTTTCCAGTGCATCACACAGTGAACCGAATATTGCAAACTTTTGGGGTCGAAGTCGAACAAGGGTTGTGACAGAACAACACCAGAGGACGGGTAGCTCAAGGTTTTCATTTTAAAAATCTTTTTGCATACTTTTTTTTTATCCCCAAACAATAGACCACATAAATTCAAGAAGTTGTGTAATCTCTTCATACTGTATGTATTTGTGCTTTGTTACAGCCCAGAGCACCCCCTAAACAGAGCACGTGGTCGCTCCATGCTGAGCCGTGACAAACATTCCTTTCAAGATTACTCTGATGGCGTTGGCACATCAAGGTACATAGTAAGTCACTGATTATAGATTTTTTATGGGATGTCAAACCTTAGATCAATCAAACCACTTGGTTGAGTAGTCCATACCATATGTTTATATTTTCCTTTTTTTCCACCACCGTAATTGTTATGATGTCTTTGGTGGTCAATATCTAGATAACCAAGTACGCTAAAAGGTATGATCGACAAAGCCATTTATTGCAAGTATCCTCCTGGAGAGGAAGAATTAATGTTAGGAGAGTTAGGTATGGCTATTGTCATAGGGGTGTTAGGCGACAATAAATGATAGAGTATATCCAGTGAAAGTAGAATAAATGGAAGTTGGGATTGTCTTGCATACTTTATTGCTCATACTTTATTGCTCATGAGAAAATGGAAAGTTGTTACATGTACCGATAATATAGACCGTGAGTAAGTGGACTGCCACTGAATTGTGGGTCCCAAGATTATGGGCCCTAAGGTATAGAGATTTAGCATTAACTTTAGATATTTTGGAGAAGGAGACTCGGCAGTTTCTTTTTAACTCTGTTCCTATTTTTCTTATTTGGACAAATAAATTTTCCTTTCCGCTTGCAGATCTGATGGTGCATCGGCCTCTAATGCTCGACGAGCAAGGAGAAGGAGCATTAGCATCACACCTGAAATTGGGGATGATATTGTGAGGTTGTTATTTTTTTTTTGAAAGAAAAAAATAAGTATTGAGTTTTGATAAGCGCTTTACAATCCTGCTTTGATACCTTCCTTTCTAAAACAAAAGAACATACCAAGTTTCTCTGGTTAAATTCCAATTGGTCTATTTTACTAGTTGGTCTGATCAAATGTCTGGTTTTTGTAAATACACTGCAGTCATTTAAGTTCCTAACTCTTACGACTACCACTTTCTTACTCAGGGCTGTCAGGGCGATGAACGAAAGTATGAGGCAAAGCCGCACCCCTAGGGATCAATCAGAGGAAAGAAAAGAAGGAAATGCTAGCGACTCACCAACTGCCCATGTAAGTTGATCTTATTTTTTTTTTACTTTATTGTTGTATTGTTTGAATTTAAATTGATATTTTGTGAAAAACTTTCACCTGGGATTATTAGGAATTGGGGGATGAATCAAACGATAACCCTAGCCTAATTCTGAGGAGGCAATTATCTTCTCAAAAGGCGGTATCTCTGCCATCTTCACCCCACCAATTTAGCGCCGGCAGCTCAGGAATTAGTGGGGCCCCTGAGTTTCTCTCAAATCGGCAACTGACAGCCACCTGGAATAAAGTGCTCCAATCCTCTTCTTTCATGAATAAGCCGCTAATGCCATTTGAGGAGTGGAACATTGACTTCTCTGAGCTTACTGTGGGAACACGTGTGGGCATAGGTACTTATGAACTCCTTTGAATTATTGGATGTTCTATAATAGATGCTCTAGCTTGAAATCTACTTTTTACTCTTTTCTTCTTCTTTTTTGTTTAGGGTTTTTTGGAGAGGTGTTCAGGGGTATTTGGAACGGGACAGATGTTGCAATAAAAGTCTTTCTAGAGCAAGATCTGACAATGGAGAACATGGAAGATTTTTGCAATGAAGTCTCCATTCTCTGGTACTTGACTTGCTATCTGATTTTTTAAATAATGACCTTCTCCTAACAAGTGTTAATTTATTATAGGCTAAGCCACTGAGTTACAGTTTGAATGATCTACTCCTTTGGCATTATTATTTATTCAGTACCAAATTAGTAAATTTGTTTCCATTATTATTCTGACGTTTCTTTCACCAATAGCTAAATTGTCTCTTTTTTTTCTTTTTTTTTGTGCAGCCGGCTTCGACACCCAAATGGTATGCTCTCTTCATTTGAACCTAAAGTATTTAATATTTGTTAGTGAAGAAAATGTTTTGCACAAGCAATTATATTTATGTCATCTTTATTTTTCTTAACATTTCAGTGATATTGTTTCTGGGTGCATGCATGAAACCACCTCACTTGTCCCTGGTGACAGAGTACATGGAGATGGGCTCCTTGTATTATTTGATCCACATGGGTAGCCAAAAGACCAAGCTCAGCTGGCGCCGTAGGCTGAAAATGCTTCGTGATATCTGCAGGTCAAGATTAAATCTCTAATTTTCTATTGACCGCCACCTCCTCTCTCTTTCATAACTAGTTCTTTTAATGTTGAACCGACTAACAAGGTTAAAAGAATGAGCCAAGTAAAATTTAGCAATTCTGTTAAGCCTCAATACTAGATTAAACAACCCATATTCCAACAATGTAAAGAGGAAAAAAACAAAGAAAATAGATGGTGCCCTGCTCTCTGGTACATACCGGTAATGGTGCTCCTTGATCCTTACCTCTGGATCCTCTATTTTCTGTTCTGACAGGGGGCTGATGTGCATGCATCGTATGAAGATCGTACACAGGGACCTGAAGAGTGCAAACTGCCTGGTGAACAAGCACTGGACAGTGAAGATCTGTGACTTTGGATTATCACGTTCCATGACAGGTGCCCCAATGCAGGACAATTCTTCGGCAGGGACTCCTGAATGGATGGCTCCTGAGCTGATCCGCAATGAGCCCTACAATGAGAAGTGTGACATCTTTAGCATGGGTGTCATCATGTGGGAGCTTTGCACTCTCAAACGCCCCTGGGATGGCCAGCGCCCTGCACAGGTAATCACATGTTTCTATTGGCATACTGATAATCCTACAGGTACAGTGAACAGATGAGCATTTTTTGTCAATATGTTGTTTAGGGTCCTTTTGAGGTCTAGGGTTTATTTCTGAGCTCAGGTCAGTTTTGTGCTCATTGTGCCATTTGGTTCAGATTAATTAGGTCTGCTCAGTTTGGTTTGGAGCTTCGGATTTTAGAGGGTTTGACTAGAGGAGTTTGTAATCTTTGATACTATGTATGTATCAGATCTGTTGTGCCTTTTTTTGGGACTTCTACACACAGTTACTGTGCCATTTGAACTATGGCAACAGATGGGTACTCCTGCAAGTTACTGTGGATGAAAATGAGGTTTCTATTTATATGTTGCTTTATTTTTTTTATGTGCAGGTGGTTTACTCTGTTGCCAATGAAAGTGCCAGATTGGAAATCCCAGAAGGTCCCCTCGGCAGCCTCATCCAAGGTTCTCCTAAGCACAACCAAATTCAGACTCAACACTCCATGCATTATAGCTGTATTACTTGTCTGAGTGTTTTTTTTTTTCGTGTGTGCACAGATTGCTTTGCCGAACCAGAGAAGCGACCCAACTGCCAGGAGATACTGACCCGTCTGCTAGACTGCGAGTACACCCTCTGTTGATTGAACTTGTATAAGCCAAATTACGTTGTCCTTTTTTTTTCTTTGTTTCTTTTCAATTGCCCCCCATCTATTCATAATTGGAAGGCCATCTTCATAAGCTGTAAAGCTTTAATTTAACCATGATAAAGAACGTGCTGTCATAGCATTTCAAATTTTGAAAGCCTTGTTCTTTCTTTTCTTTATCCAAGCATAATCCAATTTCCGCTGCCAAGGGCTCCAATTTTGCATATAATTTGTTTTCTTGATTTGTTCTATTTTTTGGATAATTCAGGTTTAGAACAAGCTGCAAAAGTCGGTTTAAAAAGTTAGCAATATGCGTTGATATGCGTTTAAGACTTGAAATATTTTATATATATAATATCAAATCAATTGTTCTTGAGGTCCCGTGTGACCAAGTTGTTTTTCAATTTTAAAAGTCCACAAAGTCGATTTAAACCGTTAGATGTGATCTCAATATTAAAATGTATTTGTGGACCAAATTTTATATTTTTTGGAATTTTTTTTACTATTTACAAAATGACTAAAAGTTTCGGAGTTATAAATTTTGATTGGATTCAAAAAATATTTGACAAAGTGATGACTAGGTTGTTATGGGAGAGTATGGCCGTAAAGAAGATATACGCAGTGCTTGCTGTAAAAACATTTACAAGAGGAAAGAGAATGGGGTGATGGGTATTTCTTATAAATAATATAATTAATTGAAGTTCTAGATCTTGATTTTCAGAGCTCTGTAGGCGTATATGGTAGTGTACGAAAAAAAACTATTTTCAGTTCCTTCTCGAAGGAACAGAGGCTGAATCAATGGGCTTCTTCTTAATAGGTTGGGCTGCATAGTTTTGGGCTGAATCCACGGGTGTACAAAAGTTGTCATCTTTCGTACACAGGCTCTTTCTTTGTGGTCCGTGTGTATGTGCTTGACCTTCAAAGGAGGTCCGATGTCTATTGGACTTACTCTTGATTTAATGGGCTTCACAATCGTCCGTTTTAAAATTTGTGTCCTCAGCTTTAATATTTGTGGGTGCTCCATCAATTGTTGTGCGTATGGATCTTGAAGCGAATCAGATGATTGTGGAGCCCATTGGACTCAAAAGTAGGTTCAATGGGCATGAGACCTACTCCTTTCTCTAGTGCTTGCTAGGAGCGGTCGAATAAGGATACAAATTGAGTTACATATTGAATAGTGAGCAAAAAATATAATTTTTTGAATATAGAAGACAGATATCAATAGTTTCAGATACGGATGCAAATCAAATGTTAAACATATATGAATATAGATCAGATATCAAACATATATGAATACGGATATGAATATAATTTAAATAATTAAAAATTAAATTACTTGATCGTGGAATCAAAATCGATCACTTGATCATGAAATCAAAATTTGATCAAAAACTTGAATATTTTAAAAGAGGCTTGTCTTGTACAAAAAAAATAGAAAAAAGTTGGTAAAAAAATATTTTTTCAAAAAAATATGTTAAGACAAAATACTAATTCAATATAACACAATTATTACAAAATAAAGAAAAAGAATGGCGTTAGTCCAACAGAGCTGGCAAGAGAGTTTAAACTACTTGTAGTAAGTAGATTATTTGACTGAATTGTGGGATCACATATATCAAAAGTTGGGTCGGCGACACAGAGAATGAATCAAAGTAGTTTGAAGAATATACATAATTCATACAGTTGCTAATATATGGTTAATTGATATGGATGAACCTAAAGCACCGGAGAGACAACTGTGGTTAGTAATGAAAAACACAAAAAAAAAAAAAAAAATGAATGGCTATTCGGAGCTTTAGGGTAATACGTGTCTGGCAATGAAATTTTAGTCACCTTAGACAAGCTTTAATATCTTTAGCTGTTTAAGCTGGCTGAACAGCTGTGCCTTAGATAGGTTTAGAACAAATTCCCAAGCTGATTCAACGGTGGCTTAACTAAATAATAAAACTAAAAATCACCGTTGAATCAATGATTTTAAAAGTAGATTAATAAATAGTAAAAAAAAAAATTCAAAAAATTTAAATTTGGTCTCCAAGTATATTTTAATATAGAAATCACATCTAATAGTTTGGATCGACGTTTTGGACTTCAAAAATTGAAAAACAACTTGATTACATGAGACCTCAAAAACAACTGATTTGATTTTAGTCATGACTTAATAAATATATATATATATATATATATATATATATATATATATATATATATATATATATAGGAAATGGCTAGCGTGCGACGGGTAGCTAAGTTTCATATATGCTACGGTATTTTCGAACGTCCGATCAGCTTTAATTTTCGTGTAAGAATGAGGCGCTAGATCTTATGATTTTAACGGAGACAGAAATAAACGCTTATGAAAAGCCTCCGTTAATCTAATTTCTCCTCTCCCTGGGCACCCCCTTTCCAGTTTTGCTCCGTGCCTCTCCCGTTTCTCCCATTCACCCCAGCTGTGCACCCCTCTCTCTCCCTTTCTCTCTATCGGCTCCCGCTCTCAAAGCCAAGCCGCTCTCCCTCTCTCAAAGCCCCGTCGCTCCTCTTTCCGGCGCATCACCACCACTCCCCTCTCTCTGTTTCTCCACATCACGCTTTCTCTCTCTTTCTGATCAGTTGTTCGATGCATCACTACCCCTCCTTTGATCCAAGCCGGCGCGTGAGAACTTGTCAATATAGGTAAGGTGCACTCATTTCTCTCTCATTTGTGAATCTCTTCCTTTACTGTTCAGAATTTTTGAACTTATCCGTAGCTGTCCAAATTTCAATGTACAGTCAGCCTAATTGAAGTGCAATTAGATTAATTGATGAATTTATGAATTGTTAGCAGGTATTGTTAATTCTTGATTAAATTGACATTAGTATAGAAAGCTACCGTGATATTTATTGGGTTTGATTAAGTCTCTTGGTTTTGATTGGGTTTCTTGGGTTTGGTTGAGAATGATTACTTTTGCATTTCTTGTAGTTATATTTAACATCAATTAGCTCCATATATTTGAAAAGAACATGCCAGTGGTTCATTTATGCAAGTAAATCGTATAATGTGTTTTTTTTTTTTAGGGAATTGCACAAGGAGTGCTTCAGTGAATTTATGGTTGCTCTTTGGTAGATTAAAAAGTGGAGTTTAATCTGACAAAAAGAGTTACAGTGAAAATGTACTAGTTTGTGTATCTAAATTTTTGTAATTTTTGCTTGTGTTTTCTTTGAGGAAATTAAGAGGACCTATGCCAACCTGCATGCTGCAATCACAACTAGCAAGTAAAAAGACATATTATGTGGTGCCTTGTATATTGTAATAGAAATTATTCCATTTCTTAATAGAACAGATGATTGTTTTAATTTGTGGTGCCTTGTATATTGTAATAGAAAGAATGTACGTTGTATGCTTGTAAGAATTTTTAGTGTTATAAAAGATGAATTATGTATGTTTGTAAATTTCTGTGATTAATAGTTTATAAGACAGTGATACTCCTGTGCTGGTACAGTTGGTGACCCCAAAATAGCCTATTGAAAAACTAAATTAAAACCCTACCTACAAATCTCATATTGTGCTCAAATTACGCACACAGCTAGAGCATGACATGACAAGCTCCCTTGTACCAAATTTTCCATTTATAGGAATTTAAGGATTTTAAATCGATTTTTGAAATACCAGCCAGCAGAAAAAAAAAATTGCACTGTTTGCTATGCTAGTACCAAAATATGTTCCACACATTGCCATATAAAGAACTCAATTTTTGGGCACAACTTAATTTTTCAGTGCAAAATTAAGTTTTTGTTCGATTACTCAAACTGAGTGATTCTTTTTTTGTTCTTCTCATAGTGAAGTGCTCTATCTACTGGTAAAAGGGTTTGGTCAGATTCAGCCTGGTTTGGTCTGTGGGACTGATTTACTGACAGAAGGGCATTTTTGGGCATTCTGCGTACAGCAGAGCATGCATTCAAACCAACAGTGGTTCACAACTGGGACAGGCATGGTTATCACATATTTAACATACTAGGGACTGGTTGGGCATGACCCTTATGCGTATAAATCAAAGAATATCAAAAGACATGCGAATGATATGCAACTTTGAAAAATCATAACTCATGCTATATAT
The DNA here is from genome assembly GCA_024447775.1 of Carex cristatella. Lineage (NCBI taxonomy): Eukaryota > Viridiplantae > Streptophyta > Magnoliopsida > Poales > Cyperaceae > Carex > Carex cristatella. Next base: position 8,444,053 of record JAJHPF010000010.1, on the reverse strand, counting down.
ATTCAAATGATGCAAATTTATAGTCTATTTTGGGTGTTTTTGAATGATCTACGTGATGATATACTTATCTCTACAGTCAGGTTCACAGAAAAGTAAAAATAAAGGAAAAAAAGGATGCTGACAGCTATATGATATGCACAGTGCAGAAACTGAAAATCCAAAGATCCAACTTCAAAAATTCATAGAAAATAGAAGAAAAATCAGAAAGATGCAAAATTTGAGTCTAAACTGATTGTCTTGGAACCCTCTACCTATCTGTATTTTTAGATTTCTGTTTTGGGTGACAGATCAGTCTGCACTGACTGATTTGTGACAGCAGGTCAATTTGGGCATTTTTGGTACCAGTTATAGCATATATAGCTATTCCTTTGCACATGGGACTGGTACAGGCATGGTTTTGACATAGTACAAGCAACAATAGAAGCACAAACACTTTATCATTAGCAGAACAAGCAATTTATAAATTTACATAGTACAACAATAATATTGTAATTTAACCATGAGATCCATAAAAGTCATTTTGTTATATATTAATACACGCATCACCATATATCAAAAGAAAACAAGAGCAATCTAAGTAGTATACAAAAGAAGAGAGCTCTATCAAAATGCACAAGTAATTCCTATGTTTGTCCTTTCATTCATTCATTGAGTTCCTATACACCACAAGCCCAACCAAAAAAAATGCTTCAAGTATCATCATCATCAACTCGTTTTCTCTTTCCATTAGCCAGATCTTGTTTGCGCTACAAACACAAAAATTACATTCATGTATTCATGTAATAAAAGTTAAAAAACAGAAAAATTATATAAGAGAATGACATACCTTGGGACAACTTCGAAAATTGTGGCCCCCTTTCTCATTGCAGTAGCTACAAGTGCGTCTTTTGGGAGCAACTTTTTCTAACATCGGTTTCAACCTTCCCGGCTTTCTCTTCCTTCCCTTGCATTGTGACATTGGTGGATCAATGTACTCTTCAGTCGGTAAGGGAATCAAAGTTTGTTGCTCTAAAACCTCTTCAGGTGCACTCCACTTTGAGGGAATCAAAGTCAAAATTTTATCTGTCAATTCATCAAGACTAACATCCGCACATCTGAATGCTTCTACAGATTTTGTAGCTAGGTGCACAAGTTGTACCACTTTGGGATATAATGTCGCATGACGCATAGATTGTAGTTCAGTTGATTCTCCCGTACCCATACTTCTTTCACGGATTGACCTTTTCACACTCTTATTAGCTTCTTTGGTCCAACGCTTGAGAATGTATTTGCAAGGTAAGTGTTCCATCCCGACATATTGCATCACCTTGATGGCATGCGCACATAAGATCCCAATAAATTCAAAACCTTTGCAACTACATAACACGGTCGCATCAGCCATATCTATGCAAATTTTGTGGATTTCAGAGACCCAATTTGGAAACAAAGGGTGTTTTCTGATTTTGACCTCATAGCATTTATTTTGCTCCACCTCCACAACAGAACCATTACTACTATCTTTCAGCCTCTTCTTAAATAAAGAAAATATTTTCTTGGTGTAAACCTCACGTGCATCAACCTCCATTCCATTCAAAGACCATAACTGAGGGGTTTCATTGATTGTTCGGCAATCCTCGTCACTCTCTTTTTGCCATATCCCCTCTACTAACTTCTCAAGTTGTAGAACAAACCGATATATAGAAGTATGATTATCCACCAACAACTTCATGACATTATTCATTCCTTCACTTCTTTGAGTTGTGGACATTTGAGCACAAAAGGTACCACGAAAGTAGGCAGGAACCCATTCCTCTCGTTTCTCAAACATTATTTTGAGATGACTGTTGTCTTTCAATTCATACTTTTCTAACATCTTGTGCCACGATCTTTCGAAATTAGCTACTGTCAAGCTTCGATTGATAACAGCTTTCAACTCCTCATGAAAGCCTTCCTTGCTGCCATAGGCAACATCTATGGACTGTACGAGGAAACACTACTTGTATGGCAGCTTTCATAGAGGGGCATTGATCGGTGATTATTGCCTTTAGTGCCTTGTTGAACATTGCTTGCATCCAAGTACGGAACAGCCATATAAAGTTTGTGGCCTGCTCGTTTCTAAGAAGACATGCACCGAAAATAATGCTTTGCCAATGGTGGTTGACTCCAATAAAAAGTCCTAGTGGCATGCAATATTTATTAGTGTTGTATGTTGTATCAAATGTCACTACATCTCCAAACTCGGCATATGCCCGCCTCGCTCTACCATCAATCCAAACAATGTTCTTTACAACTCCATCGCTATCCGGCTCTATGGCAAAGAAAAATTCTGAGTCCTCCTTTTGCTTTTTATTAAAATGAGCCAAGGTTGTTTCCATATCTATACCCACCAACCTCCTGTTTTCCTCAACTATTTGATTATTGACATCCTTCTTTGAAAATCAAAGCTTATCAATCCCACCAGCATTTTCTCCTAAGTAATGCCAAATTTGTGAGGCTGACACATTCGATGCTCGCATCTGTCTTATAATTACCTTCTCCTCCAAAGTCATGCCTTTTAGGGATCTCAGATTTCTTCTTTTTGATGGGCTAACAATCAAAACATGATTATGTACGGCATTAAATTTAGACACTTTCCAAACTCCATTTTTGAATCGTCTAAACCTAATGAAAGCCATACAACCACTCCTCTTATTTGGGATTTCATTTTGAGGAGTCCCCATGTTGTCTGCTTGCTTCTGTCGTTCTGACAACCCTTGTTTTGAGCACACCATCCTAATTGAAGAAATTCCAACTTTTGTCTTGCCGCTAGTATGTACTCGAACACTAAATCCGAGGCTATCACCATATGAGTTATAAAACTTCTTAGCCTCAATTTCACTAGCAAACTCCATGCCAACAAAAGGTTCGACATTCTCACCGCCTCCAACATCCTCTTCCTCCCATTCATCACCTATAACGTCCTCTTCCTCAATATATCTCTCCCTTTCATCACCAATAACATCATCTTCAATGATTGTATCATCTCCAAACCCGTCTTCCTCAAACTCATCAAGCCCAAACTCACCTTCCTCCAAAATGGCCACCTGAAGCCCATCTTTCTCGTTGCTCATGTTACCTTGTCAAGTAAATGCAAACATAATAAAATGATTTGATATGAACCATAACTCAACAATTGTATAGAAAAGAAAAAAAATCACATCTAATAATGAAAAGATTGTATAGAAAAGAAACTGTATTGAAATTTAGCGTGGACATAAGAAAATTTACAGCCGTCTGTACAGATTTGACTATGCTTCCTGAGGAAGATTTGGAGTTACCACCAATTGCTTTTGCAACTACTAGGCTGTTCCTTTTTTCATCTGACCCAAGTTTGAAATTCAAATACATTAGGTTCATCACAAAACTGAAGGTTAAAAACTAGGATATACAACAATAGAAAAGAAAAAAAAAAAACACATTATACGATTTACTTGCATAAATGAACCACTGGCATGTTCTTTTCAAATATATGGAGCTAATTGATGTTAAATATAACTACAAGAAATGCAAAAGTAATCATTCTCAACCAAACCCAAGAAACCCAATCAAAACCAAGAGACTTAATCAAACCCAATAAATATCACGGTAGCTTTCTATACTAATGTCAATTTAATCAAGAATTAACAATACCTGCTAACAATTCATAAATTCATCAATTAATCTAATTGCACTTCAATTAGGCTGACTGTACATTGAAATTTGGACAGCTACGGATAAGTTCAAAAATTCTGAACAGTAAAGGAAGAGATTCACAAATGAGAGAGAAAGGAGTGCACCTTACCTATATTGACAAGTTCTCACGCGCCGGCTTGGATCAAAGGAGGGGTAGTGATGCACCGAACAACTGATCAGAAAGAGAAAGAGAAAGCGTGATGTGGAGAAACAGAGAGAGGGGAGTGGTGGTGATGCGCCGGAAAGAGGAGCGACGGGGCTTTGAGAGAGGGAGAGCGGCTTGGCTTTGAGAGCGGGAGCCGATAGAGAGAAAGGGAGAGAGAGAGGTGCACAGCTGGGGTGAATGGGAGAAACGGGAGAGGCACGGAGCAAAACTGGAAAGGGGGTGCCCAGGGAGAGGAGAAATTAGATTAACGGAGGCTTTTCATAAGCGTTTATTTCTGTCTCCGTTAAAATCATAAGATCTAGCGCCTCATTCTTACACGAAAATTAAAGCTGATCGGACGTTCGAAAATACCGTAGCATATATGAAACTTAGCTACCCGTCGCACGCTAGCCATTTCCATATATATATATATATATATATATATATATATATATATATATATATATATATATATATATATATATATATATATATATATATATATATATTCTTGCACAAGCGAGCTTGGGGCTGAGAGCTTAATTAATGACTATCACATCCTTCTCATAAGTGGAAAAAAAAAAAATTGTTTTGATGGGGAAAACAAAAGAAGAAAAACTTTGCCAAAGGGAGAAGAATCGATTTTCTGATTGTTAAATCTTTGTGTTGATACAAGTGCGCCCCCCACCGCGCCGCCACCCCCCACCACCACTCCACCACCAACCACCCACCCACCCGCCCCCAGTTTTCGTCAAAATAAATAAAAGGGTATTCGCATACTTTTGACTGACTTCTATTGATGGTTAATTACTTTGTAAATTAAAGTGGGTGTTTTAATTTGCGCTCATATCTCTATTTCTAAAGTTCAAATAACCAATCCGAACTGCTCAACATGATCTCCATATTGAAATATGCTTGGAGACTAAAATTTAAAATTTAAAATTTAAAATTCAAATGTCAAAATAAAACTGTTAAATTTTATCTATATCTTTTCAACATACATATATAAAAAATCGATATTTTGACTTCAATTTGATATGTATCAAGAACTTATAAAAAAGATTGATATAGATAAATTCTGAACGTTGATTTTTTCAACTTATTAATTTACAACAAAAAGTGATAATTTTTTTATGTGAATGCAAAGAAAATAACACATCAAATTTAATTGTTTTATGTTAAAATATAAATATAAATTTTTTTATTAGAAAATTAAAAATAGAAACGCGCAAAGAAAAAATAGGAAGTTATGAGGCTTCATCTGGTTAGGTATGTTCGTTCATTCTCTGTTACTACAAAGGATGGGTCAAACTGTAATTAAATGTCAGCCGGTTTGAGATTCGGGAGATACAGGGGCAGTATTATTAGGCTTTGAGATTCGTGTCAAGTAAAAAAGAATGGTCCGGATTCACTAATTGTAAAAGATTCCCTTGTGCAGTAATAGTGGTGCGTATCCTCTGAGATATCTCAATTTTTGCGTGACCGACGTGTCCGGTGCCTATTCGGGGGAACGTAGGGGGCAGTATTATTTGTGCTTTGAGATTCGTGCAGAACGTATTTGAACGATTGAGATATTCCAAAAAGTCACGCAAAGTGAGATATCTCAGAGGATGCCAGACGATGTGAATTCTCGTTCTCCTCCGAGCAAAGTTTGGGTCCGATGGGCGTTGGAGTCAATTTAGGCTTCAACAGTAGAGTAGCCGTCCGATTTTCTTTAAGATTTGTGTACACCCCAACTGTAATTTGTGCGCACCAATCTTAAAGAAAATCGGATTGCTTCGTACCCGTTGGAGCCAAAAGTGACTCCGGAGCCCATCGGACCCAAACTGCCTTCTCTCCTTGGTCCTCAATTATCCTCTTCCTTTCTCAATTCCCAGTGCTTGCTCGTGGTCCCCAGCAAAAAAACAAAAACTAAACCACTCCGAGCATCCCCTCCCCACGCTCTCTCTCTAAAATCCAATCAATCAATCAATCAGCCGATGCCGGTGTTCAAGACGCCGTTCCCCGGCTACTCGGTGCGGTTCAGCCCCTTCTTCGAGGGCCGGATACTGGCGGCCACGGCCCAGAACTTCGGCATTCTCGGCAACGGACGTCTGCACGTGCTCGAGCTGCTCCCTTCCTCCCCCGTCATCACTGAGCTCGCTTCCTTCGAGACCGCCGACGCCATCTACGATTGCTGCTGGTCTGAGTCCCACGATTCCCTCGCCGTCGCTGCTGTCGCTGATGGATCCATCAAGCTCTTCGATCACTCCCTTCCCGCCACCGCCAATCCTGTCCGTTCATTCAACGAGCACTCCCGCGAGGTACGTGTGCTTAATTCCTTCTTTGAGAGAGGCATGGTGTCTGCCTAATTTGATTATAAATGCTAATTCATGGAAAGTGAAGAGTGTAGCCATGGAACTACCTAATTCGCAGGGAGAATTTAATGTTAGCGGTAGCCTTGATTCATAGCTGGTGCCTGGTACTGGTAGGAAGTCAAGCACTGATGATTAGGTCCATTAAATTGTTCTGGTAAAGTTCAGAGTATGCTTAAATTACTTTCCAAACTTCCAATATTTCACTACCCTGAAATATGAGTATTATTAATTGTTCCATTTTTTTTTTTCCTTTCTCCATGGTGGAAATTCGAACAATGCGTGATCATTTTATTTTCTTTTGCAAAGGCACACTCAGTCGACTGGAACCCTGTGAGACGTGACTCCTTCCTCTCGGCCTCATGGGATGACACAGTCAAACTATGGACCTTAGATCGGCCCACCTCTGTACGCACTTTTGTAGAACACTCATACTGTGTATATGCTGCAATTTGGTGTCCCAGACATGCTGATGTTTTTGCATCGAGCTCGGGGGACCGCACAGTCAAAGTGTGGGATGTGCGGGACCCAGGGTCCAGCCTGACGTTACCTGCTCATGATCATGAGATATTGTCATGTGATTGGAATAAGTATGATGCTTCTATTCTTGCCACTGGTTCAGTTGATAAGACAGTGAGGGTTTGGGATGTGCGTGCGCCCCGAGCTCCGATGGCTGAGCTAGCAGGGCACGGGTATGATAACTTTAATTAACTGTTATATTTTGATGCTTGTATATTAGTAGGGTGATTATTATGTTGTGAACTTAGCTGCTGTTAGCAATTTTCTTTAATGGAGTAGTCACTGCTGTTTAAGGATATCTATGAATAGAGCTGACTTGCTGCTTAATGCTTGGCCATAAGAAGAGTAGAATATTGGGGTTTTCTTTGAAAATTGGCTAATAAGAGCTGTTCCTGACGAGTTAATTATGCCGATTAAAGAAGTAATGAAAATTTGAAATGGAACTGGCAATTTTGGAGCGAATTTGACTGGTGATTAAGAACAGGCCCTTTTTATATGATAACAAAACAAATTAATATATAATGGTTTCAATCAGCATTTTTGCTGTAGTGACTGGTTCAGATAGATTGTAAATACCATATCTCTTTCTTCTTTTTGTTGTACTTACATTTATATAAGATGCAAGTGCCGAATACCACCGTACTAAATTCTTTTTGTAATGGGACAAAGTAGGGTTCTAAATTTGATATATAACATTAATCTTTTAACAACAGGTATGCAGTTAGGAGGGTTCGTTTCTCCCCACACAAGGAAAGCGTGCTTTTGACATGCTCATATGACATGACAGTGCGGCTGTGGGACTTCAGGAAGGAGGATGCAGAACTTGGACGGTACCCGCACCACACTGAGTTTGCTGTCGGTGTTGACGAGAGCGTTTTGGTCGAGGGCCTCTTTGCCAGTACTGGCTGGGATGCGCTTGTGTATGTCTGGCAGCATGGGTCTGACCCCCGTGCTGGCCTCTCTTGATACCAAAGTCAGCTCTTCTTTTGTAATTCTGTAGCTTTTTTTCTATTGTTGGTGATTAATAAATTAATAGATATAATAAATTGATGTAAGGATCACGCAATTCTAATTGATTGTGAGGTTGTTTTTCTGTTAAGCAAACTTGGAAAGTGTCTGTGGACCCTCCTCAGGGAAGAATTAGGTGCCCTAGTATATGTTTTCTGCTGCTGCTATCATTGGGTCCTTGAGCCAATCTTCCTAGAGAACGTGGAAAGGGCATTATTGTTCTTTCATAGCTTGATTTTTTTAATTCCTAAATGGGTATGATTATATTCAAACTGGTACCAAGTATGTAATGATAATTTGACTTCAATCAAATAGTCTCATCAATGTAGAAAAATTTAGCAGAGCAAAGTGGAGTTCTGGAGAGTGAAGTGCAGTTCTGCTGTTCTGGTGTGGTGCCAGTTTGGATATCTTTTCCAAACTACCCTTGGACTTCTATTTGTATAATCTGCCCTTTCAGAATATTTTTTCTTGCTTTATTTTCCCCTGGACTATTATCTTTTTTTTTTCTTTTTTTATGAAAGTGGGATTAAACCCCACCGATTTCCATTAAAAACTATAAGGAAAGTTTTTTTTTTTGAGTTGACTCCAAACAACTGGAGAAAACTCAGAATATACAGCAATACTAATCTGCTCTTTCATAAAATGGTTTTGCTGTTCATTCAACCTCTGCTGTTCCTTTTTCCGCTTTATTCAAAACTTTTAGCTGGTTTACCTAGGGGTGTCAATGAGGTGAATATGGGCAATGGCTATCTAGCATGTTGCATGGTAGGGCAGTTGTTGTATCTTAAATTTTGAAATTTAATTTATAGATATGAGTTTTTGGACTCTTGCTGCTTTGGAAATTTGTTTGTCCTATTCTGGACTTGGTCCAATTTGAAATGCAGCTTCGTAAAAAAAAAAAAAAACATTTGTCCAGCTGCAGCTCATACTGCCCTATTCTGAATTTTAAAATTTAATTTACAAATATGAGTTTTTGGACTCTTGTCCTGCTCTGAAAATCTATTTGCCCTACTTTGGGCTCAGCCCAATCCGAAATGCAGTTCTGAAAAAAAAAAAAGCTTTGTCCGGACACTCGGGATTAAAAATCACGCAACTCATTTTAGCAATTAAAAATCATTTTAGCAACTCATTTTGTTTAGAAATTAAAAATCACGCAACCCACTGTTGAGATTCCTTTCTCTTGGCTTTGCTAGCAAATTCATCTTAGCAATGCATCGCCTCCTCTTCTACAGCCACAATTTCTGTTCAGACACTCAGGATCTCTGGCAATCAGGCGTTCCTCTGATCCTCCTCTGCTCAGGAGCTCCTCTCCTCCTCCACTCAATCAATTTGCTCAGTGCAACTCGGTAGCTCCTCTTCACCTCCGTCAGTGTAGTCTTGATTGCAAATTTGAGGGTTAGTTTCAATTTAAACTTAATCGTGTTTTCATTAGCTATTTAAAATATATTTAGTTGTTAATTGTGATTTGATTAGAAAATTTGAGGGTTAGTTACAATATAATGGGTTTGAATCTGATTCGATAATTTAAACTGGATTCAATAATTTACTACCTTACCCTGATGAAAATACTACATCCGCCCCTGGATATGGGTAAGGTCTTTTCCGTTATCTTTGTGGGTATGGGTAATAAATTTTTTCATTAGCTTATTGGGTAGGTGATAAGGATAAATGTAAGAGTCATTTTGTACATATTATCTTATAGAATAATTAATAAATATAAATTATATATAATAATTATTTTTTATTTTACATATAACTATATAATTTTATTATTATTAGATTGATTACATTTCATATAGTTTTTAATTTAGTAATTTATGATAAATTTTATTTATACACTATTTATCATTTTATTTTTTTATTTTTTTAAATAATGGAATCAAAAGTTGTAAATGAAATAAAAAATTATAATAGAGTAGAACTAGAGTGTTCCTAAATTCACCAATTTTCTTGTGAACTCAACTCTAAAACCTATCAGATTGGTTTCAAACAATAATTCAAACTATTGAAATCCTTCTACCTTACGGGTGATATGTCTACATGCAAAAAAATTAAATTTTAAATTAATTTTGTAAAGAGTTAAGTAGTCATAAAGCGTCCAAAAATTAAATGCATCAAAATTAATTTATAAATCTTCTAATTTTGACCACTTGACTTTATACAAAACTAAATAGAAAATTTAAATATATAGATGCATCACTCGTGAAGTAGAATAATTTCAACTATTCGAATTTGTTATTTGAATCCAATCTGATAAATTTTAAAATTGAGTTAAAATTTTTTTTTGATAAACTTATGAACACTGTAGTTCTGCTCTATTTATTATATATAGCGGTAAAAGTACAACATAAGTAAGATTATTTTAAGCAAGTATGAATACAAAAATACCTCCACCGACCCCCCCTAGTTTTGCCTCTTGATTTAAATTGGCGGTCGGTGAAATTGATTTAAAATTGGTAGTTTGACACTTCGACACAGTCAAATTGTTAATCCTGGAAGCATATTCACATATGATGCTGCCAAGATCTTTTCACAACAAAAAAATAGACAGTCAAATTGTTAGCCGTTGAATCAGTGAGCTGGAGGCTGCGCTTCTGGATTTGGTTATTTATTTGTTGGGAATTTCAAAAAGACACCTCCACAAATCAGTTTAGGACTTGGCATGGACTTTGGAGGTCAAATGACACGCTTCTAAAAATAAACATTATAATATATGATATATGAATGGACTTCACCAAATATATTTGTCTTCCTTTGCCACTGCTGCTTGTTGCAGGAAAACAGAGGCATAATCAAATGTTGCGATGCCACCTTTTATGTAGAAAACAAATCACACATTTGGACTGCTACCAGCTGTCATTTTTAGACGGCCACGCATTCCTCGATTGTAGGCCTACTAATAAAAAGACAAATTTTACTTTTTACTATTACACATTTGTCCTTCACGATAAAAATTGTGTCGAGTCAGGAAATACAATAATTGGTTGCACAAATATTTTGGATAGGACATAACTGACAATTATTTTGAATTGTAAACATATTTTTATGATTTGTTTAAAAAATCTAATAATGAATTATATTTTTTTGTGGCCAGAGAGTGCCACGTGTCTTTCTCTGGCACTATACGGTCCACATTTTAAACGATCCAAATTCAGATACTCTGGCACTGCGTGTCGAACTTATGCTACTAAAGTAATTATCAAAACAGAATTTGGATCGTTTAAAATGTATATTTTTCCTGTTCGCTCTCCCAAGTCCCACCTGTTATTTTAGAAACGAGCTAGAATGTGGTTTTTGTGCTTGATTACTTGTAACATTACAAAAGGCAATTACTGTTTATTTCGGGAATATATTTAAAGTGTTGTATGTTAACTTTGATGAAATTACCATTTATTTATTTTTTTTAAGAAGAAAGGTGGCGACTTTTATTTTATTTATTTCATAATGTATAAGAGTATCTGAAAAAAAGTACATATATGCAACATGAGAAGTACATATCAATATCCATACAATAACAAATAATAACATATTACAAGTATCAAACAATTATCTCGAATGCTACCACAAAATTAACAACACATAAATACTCAGCACTACAGATGCAAACTAACAACAAACATAGCTATAATTAAACTATAAGGTTGCTAATATTCAAACTTAAAAACTGAAATAGTAAAGGAATAATAAGAGTCATAGTAGTATCAACACATATACTATCAGAAACATAAAAAAAAAAAAAAAACAATAAAGTCAGTTCTTAACACACAATATCAAGAGTCATCAGATTCATGCTCTTCTTTTGTAGAAGATGGATCATCTTCTTCATATATTAGATGATGGATATTGCCCCCATCCTTCATGGATTCGACTCCGCTGCTTGCCAAATATCTGAATTTTAACACTAATTGATGCCCATTCAACTAAACAAACTACAGTAAGTTCTCTTGTAAATGAGTAGTGTAAAAGTTTAGCGCTAAAAATATAGCAAACAAATTAGGGAAGCTAGATTATATTTCTTAGAGTATATATTTAAACTTTAAATTTTAATAAAGTGAAGCGTGATTATATATTTCCATTTTTTGTTTCTTGAATATTTTTCTTTATCATCATAGCATCAATCCCAAGTATAAATGCTGAATTCATTTCCGACATAACTTTTTACCTAAAGTAAAATAGCTAATTGCACCTTAAGTATGCGATTTTAATTCCTTAAATATAAAGCTTGATTTTGAGGTTAAAAACTTGTATTTGGTAAAATTAAGTTTTTATTCTTATTTAATCCTTTACTATTATTGCACATTATTCAATAGAGTTCTTAAATTATTTTTCCTGATTTAATTCGGCAATTTAATCAAATAATAGTTAAATTAATATTACAATTGATGATTTTTGTAAGTATTGTAAAAACTAATGAGTTACTAAGCCGAAATTTTACCGATAACATCTGACCCAAAACTCAATTCAAGTCATAAACTCATTTTTGCAAAAATTCTAAATATATCCGGCCCGATAAATAATCTAGTCCATACCCGTTTATAATTCAACGGGCCACTTTGCAGGTTATTTTGTGAGGAATATGTAAATAGCCCGCTAGATAATTCAGCCAGTGTGAACTTGCTGAATAATGTAGCGGGTTGGGTATATAAAATTCTTACAAAAATAGATATATGATTTGAATTGAGTTTGGACCTTAGATAAAAGTTTCTGTTTATTAAGTCTATATAAATAATTTCGTTACTATAAGTTAACACAAATTAACTAATGAAAAGGTCTAATTGACAAATACATTTTTTGATGATATTAAACGAAATAAAATATCAGAAACTTGATTGAATCAAATACACACTTGTTGAAATTCACTAGTCTTAATCATAATTACAAGAATTGTATTTTATTCGTTTTTTTTACGTTACTGAACCAAGCTCCGAATAAAATGCAAAAAAGACATATAATACGTTTTATTCGCGAATAAAACATGAATTACAAATTATTTGCGACAAAAACACGAAAAAATGATATTAAGTTTTTATTTTTTAAAATTAGGAGTCTTTTTTTTAAATTTTATCTTCTTTTTTTTGTACATAATCATTCTTGAATTGTACGGGAATTACAAATTTTTCAGCCCGTCGGATCAAACCCAAACTTTAGATGGATGGTAGATATTTTTGTGACTCCAAGGTAGCATGTTCTTTCCAAAATACCCAGGGTAGCATGGGAAGGTACTAACACGAGCCGTGTGATCTAAAGTAGACGGTTCAGATTGTACAACAGAGAGCCTCTGGGAGGAGCCAAACCCTATTTTTACCCGCGCTTTATTTAGGAGGGCAATTTCGTAAGATCTCTGCTAAGAGAAAACGGGAAACGCTTGCCATCTCCCGTTCTCTTTGCCATAAAACGACAGAACCACCTTCTCTCTCTCTCTCTCGCGCTTTTGAAACCAGAGGACATCTCATTCATCCCCTGTTCTTCTCTTTTCTCAGAAGCAAACAAATACCCACAAAGGCTTTTCATCTCTCTCTCTCTCTCATTCTTTCTACCGTTTCTATTTTTCCTCGAGCATTGGTTCACCAAGCGCCGTGCATCTCGTGCTTGGCTCCTATAAATACCACCTCTTTTCCCAACCCAAAGCATTGTTTCTTGATTTCTTATAGAGGAAGAAATGTCTAGAGCTGTTCATGCGAGTAAAAGTGGTAGCGGAGGCGTACCAAACATTCCTCTGCTGGAGAGGCACCAGTCGATCGATGCGCAGTTGAGGCTCCTTGTACCAGGGAAGGTTTCAGACGATGACAAGCTCGTGGAGTACGATGCACTGCTTGTCGACCGATTCTTGGATATTTTGCAAGATTCGCATGGTCACAAGCTTCGTGAACTGGTATGTTTATCGTTCTCTAATTGATCAAGAAAAAGCGGGAGCTTTTGCTGAATTTTATGTTTTTATGGTGTTGTGTTTATGCTAGTTCAAAAGCTTTTCAGGTTTATGTATATTTTTGTGATGAATTTCGCAGAACCTTCATTGTTAAAAGGAATTCTTGTTTGTCAAGAGAAAGGGGACCGTTTTACAATTTTATAAAACCAGCTCTATGAAAAGAGAATTTAGCTCTATGATAAATTTCACAAGTCAATTTTATAATTAATCTATTTATTATTGAACCAGCTAAACCATGTGGATTTGATAATTAGTTTTTGTTTAAAGAAGCACAAAAAACAAACAAACAATATCAAATAAAATTAAATTAGAAGAGGTGGAATAATAACCCGATGGTTAAATCAATAGTTTTGGGTACATTGTTGAAAAACAAAAGAGAAGTAATTTTGGGAATTAAAATTTTAAATCCATTGAGAATTTTTAATTTTTTTTAATATTATCAGGTACAAGAAAGCTACGAGCTTTCAGCTGAGTATGAGAAGGAGCATAACACAGAAAAGCTCAATGAGCTAGGGAAACTTCTGACGAGCCTTTCTCCGGGTGATGCAATCGTGGTTGCAAGCTCCTTCTCTCACATGCTCAACCTTGCCAACCTAGCCGAGGAGGTTCAGATTGCATACCGCAGGTACCGAGAGTTTTAATTCAAGTTTATGTCCTTCTGAAACATTATGTATCACAGTGCAACCTCATGTTTGCATGTATGCGCAATGAAATTATGTGATAGTGTGCATGAATGTTTGATTCTCCAATTTAACCACAATGTAATTCAACACGGCAAACTCCCCTGTACAAATTTATAATCAGGTTTCAGTATGCCTTACGCATTATAAATTTGCATGTGTTGATAAAATATTTAGCGTTACTTTTGTCTTCCTTAAATGAAAATATTTACATGCATGCGACAATATTTAAGATAACCTATGATATCCCTTTTTGGCTTGCAGCATAACTATTGATATGTTTTACTATTTAATGTAATGTAAATCTGGGTATTTACTATTTACTGGTTTGTGTACCAGTACTTAGACGGTAAGAATTACAGTAATGTACAGGGACTAGATTATAAAACTTTTTTATATCTAATATAATGTCACCACTTCCCTTCAAAAAAACTATTGATATGTTTTAGCTAAGATAAACGAATTGATTGCTGCAGTATATAAAAGTTCAGAATGTTCTTTATGCTAGAAATTGTGGGAGGACTACATGCAAAATGTATACAGCCCTAAAACATTTCTATTCTACATTTCTTTTAGGATATGAAAAACGACCATTTCTAAATATGTTTGGTCATTAATTTATCAGCATTTTCTCAAAAAGAGGAAGTTTAACCGTATATGTAAATATAAAACAAGGTACTATTTTTATACACCAGGAGAAACAAGCTGATAAAGAGGGGTGACTTTTGTGATGAGGCATCAGCAACAACTGAGTCTGACATAGAAGAAACCCTGAAAAGGCTTGTGTTCGAGGTAGGCAAGTCGAAGGAGGAGGTCTTCGAAGCATTGAAGAACCAGACTGTTGATCTTGTTTTCACAGCTCACCCCACTCAGTCTATTCGCCGATCTGTTCTACAGAAGCATGGCAGGTAAACCAGAAGCATAATTCGTTTTGTTTGAGGCAACTAAATGCTCAGCTGGAAACCAACTGTTGTACTACTTTCCAGTGTTAGTTTCTGCCACTTGGTGGTAATTGTCTAAGAAAAGATGTTCATTGATAAGTTTACTAGTTATTGTACTGTTTGGCATGTATTAATAGGGCCCAGTGTCCCTTAACTTGTCATTTCATGAAACTTTAGTTCCGCATTAGTTGTAATATAACAAATTTCAAATATTTTCTGCAATCAATCCTCAGAATAAGGAATTGCTTGAGGCAATTTTGTGCAAAAGACATTACTGATGATGATAAGCAGGAGCTTGATGAATCTCTTCAGAGAGAGGCAAGTTGAGTTTTTTTTTTTTTCGTTTATGTCCCTTGAATCTTTCATTTTGTCTTACCCATTGTAGTCCTAGTCAACAAACTTAATTAGTTGAGAAACATAACCTCTTTGTGCAACTGTTCTGTATACGTAGAATCACAGACTTAATTAGTTGAGCACCAATATAACAACTAAACAATTCCTGGATAGCTATCTAGCCTAAGTAATGAGTATAACCTAACAATATAACAGCTCAAAATAAATTTACATAATATTCTCATTTTCTCCATTTTCCCGTGCATTTTTGTACAGATTCTAGCAGCATTTAGGACTGATGAAATCCGTAGAACGCAGCCGACACCTCAAGATGAGATGCGTGGGGGGATGAGCTACTTTTATGAAACTCTATGGAAGGGTGTGCCTAAGTTTTTGCGTCGTGTTGACACCGCCTTGAAAAACATCGGGATCAATGAGCGACTACCTCACAATGCACCTCTCATTCAATTCTCTTCTTGGATGGGCGGGGATCGTGATGGTACATTGTTTTTCTTAAAAAATGCACTCATTTTCTAGTTTCTTTTTTGCATTTTTGTTTGAACTTCATTGAATTTCCATCTTTAATTTATAGCTGTTCTATCATTTTTTGTCATAATAATATTATAATGGTAAAAAGGAAATTTAGTCATTTAGTGTGGGTTTTGGGTGAAGAGTTGGTCTTCATTACATTGAATTTAAGAGCTTTTATTTTATCTGGATATGGGTTTGCCTGATTTGACTTTGCATTTTAAAGATGGAAAAGTAGGAGCATTGACAAATGACTTTCTTATTTTGCTTTAAAAGAATCAGTTTATTGTTCCCACTAAGGTCAGGACAATGCTGATCTTTTTCCACAGCTTTTTTTTTTTTTTTTTTGGAAAAATAAAGACATTTTGGGGTGATGATTAGTTAAGTCGGCACATCAATTTTTACCAGCATGCACTTCTATCCCCTGCCATAGCTCAAATCTCCTTTCCTTTTCTAGTATGGTATTTGCATTATGACTCTGCAAATGATTAGTTAAGTCGTAATTTCTCAAAGTGATTTTCTTCCCATTTATGCAGTACAGGTAAGAAGTAATTATGTATTACAAGCATTTTCTACATAATGTTGTGTATTTTCTCCATTCATCTAAAATGTTAATTGTATTTCTTCAGTCATCTAAACGTTAATTTCAGTACTTTGCTTTTTTGTAATCAGGTAACCCAAGAGTTACACCAGAAGTTACGAGGGATGTGTGCTTGTTGGCCCGCTTGATGGCAGCAAATTTGTACTTCGCTCAGATTGAAGATCTTATGTTTGAGGTGGGCTTTGTGTACCTGACCTGACTGTATTTTATGACCATGGTGTTAATTCTTTAACTATACATGTGCTCTGTTCTATAGCTTTCTATGTGGCGCTGCAGTGGCGAACTCAAAGCCGAGGCAGAAAAAATACATGAATCTGGGACGGAAATGGCAAGGCACTACATTGGTATGTATATAGCTACATCAAGTTCCTTATGGAACCTTAATGCAGTTTTCCATCTATAGAAAGTTTTGAAGTGGTGCTTGTATTGCAGAATTTTGGAAAAAGATTCCTAAAAATGAACCATACCGAGTGGTGCTTGGTGAGGTGAGGGATAAATTGTACTACACTGGTGAGCATGCACGTCTCCTTTTGTATGGTGCATCCAGCTCTGACCTAGACGATTCCAAGATCTTTACTAGTGTTGAAGAGGTTGATTTTTTCTTTTAAACTCCTTAATAGTTATCATTCATCATATATTTAGTGTTTTTCTAATATCGTTTATACTTCTGGGTCTTCTTTAGTACTCGCATGTTACTCGAAGAAACAGATTTAACTAAAATTCTTCCACAAGTACAAGAATTGGACCAGTGTTACTATCATTAAAATATACACTTTAAAAAAAATAAATCCTTTTAATATGCAATTGAGTTGTAATTTGGACCTGCAAACACTTTCTGTTAATGAGTCACAAATATACCACTTTGCATGAATGTACTCGAATACATTTGTATGAAAATCATTAAAGAGATTTCTATATGCTTCGGAACTTTTATATGTGCAATATGCAAACATATGCAAACATTTGATAAACATAATAACAGTACTTTCCATCCTTTAAATGGTAGTTTCTTGCACCTCTAGAGCTATGTTACCGCTCCCTCTGCGAGTGTGGCGACAAGCAAATTGCCGATGGGAGCCTCCTCGACTTCATCCGCCAGGTTTCAACCTTTGGTCTCTCTCTTGTGAAACTCGACATACGCCAAGAATCTGACCGCCACACTGATGTGCTTGACGCCATCACACGGCACATTGGACTTGGTTCCTACCGTGAGTGGTCTGAGGAGAAGCGCCAGGAGTGGCTCGTCTCTGAGATGCACAGCCGCCGCCCCCTCTTCGGCTGTGACTTGCCTAAAACTGATGAGATAATTGATGTGTTGGAAACTTTAAATGTAATTGCAGAGTTGCCACATGATTCCTTCGGGGCGTATGTTATTTCCATGGCAACAGCACCATCAGATGTTCTAGCAGTAGAGCTGTTGCAGAAAGAGTGCCACATAGAGAAGCCGCTCAGAGTTGTGCCACTATTCGAGAAGCTTGCAGATCTTCAGGGGGCTCCTGCAGCTATGGAAAGGCTTTTCTCAATAGAGTCGTATATGAGACGAATCAATGGAAAGCAGGAGGTCATGATTGGGTAATATTACATTATCCATATTCGATGTTACAGAAAAATATCAGAAAGCAATGAATTAATTTTGAAATTTAATTGATCAATGCAAATTGCATATCCTTACCAAATTTATGACTGGACCAACAGAAGATATCTGGACTTCGTTTTTAGTTGGCAGCTACACAGCCTTATCTAAGATAAATCTAATGGAAATTTCAGGTACTCTGACTCTGGCAAGGATGCGGGTCGTCTTTCAGCTGCATGGCAAATGTACAAAAGTCAGGAGGATCTCGTAAAGGTAGCTCAAAAATTTGGGGTGAAACTAACCATGTTCCATGGCCGTGGTGGTACAGTCGGCAGAGGAGGTGGGCCCACTCACTTGGCCATTCTTTCCCAACCTCCAGACACCATCCATGGATCGCTTCGTGTCACCGTACAAGGGGAGGTAATCGAGCACTCATTTGGAGAGGAGCACCTCTGCTTTAGAACGCTGCAGCGTTTCACTGCTGCCACACTGGAGCATGGCATGCACCCACCAGTTTCACCGAAACCTGAGTGGCGTGCATTGATGGATGAAATGGCAGTCGTGGCAACCAAGGAGTATAGGTCGATTGTCTTTCAGGAGCCAAGATTTGTTGAGTATTTCCGACTGGTGAGTGTTTTCTTTTACTTCAACGCAATTTGTTTATTGGGTGATTGGCTTGGAGTCATCTGGTATGGCTCGGGTGCCTGGAACAAGGAATGCAAATCTACATACAGCTTGTTTTTTCTTATAAAAATTTACTTGATACTAGTAATACATCACTTGAGCAATATTTCTGTCATAAAACTGTAATAAGAAGTTAATGAGACAGACTAAGAAAAGAATTGTACAATCCTGACCAGATGCAACAATATGAATACAAACAGAACAAGATGAACCCAACTGGTGCATTGCAATACTTGTAATTAACCATTCAACTACCAAGATCGTAATGTTCCCCTGTATTTAATTTTTCTAGGCGACTCCAGAGACTGAGTATGGCAGAATGAACATTGGAAGCCGACCTTCCAAGAGAAAGCCGAGTGGTGGGATTGAGACGCTCCGTGCCATCCCATGGATATTTGCATGGACCCAGACACGATTTCATCTTCCTGTATGGCTCGGCTTTGGTGCAGCGTTCAAGTACGTGCTTAATGAAGACCCTCGAAATGAGAAAATGCTCAAGGATATGTATAATGAGTGGCCATTCTTCAGAGTCACTTTGGATTTGATTGAGATGGTTTTCGCAAAAGGTGATCCCGGGATTGCAGCACTGTATGATAGGCTGCTAGTTTCGGAGGATTTGAGACCATTTGGTGAGCGACTGAGGGCTAACTATGACGAGACCAAGAAACTTCTGCTCCAGGTGAATTAAGCTGGTTAATAAATTTCTTCTACATTATAAATATTTATAATCTTCCTTAAAAGTAGGCTTTCTATCAAAACAAAGAAACAATCAATGGGGCTATTATATACTTTTGGAAAAGCACTTTATATGGCAAAATATAACTCAAGGAGGAGAGGATGCACATTGAATATTCCCAAAAAATTTAAAAATATATAATTTCTAACCTGACATTTACATGTAACTCCATGAAGTACGTCCTACTTGTAATCTAATATAAACCTCTCGTGCAAATTGAGTAGATTGCAGGACACAAGGAAATACTAGAGGGCGATCCAACCCTGAGGCAGAGGCTTAAACTGCGTGACTCCTACACAACTGCACTGAATGTGTGCCAAGCTTACACTCTGAAGAGGATTCGGGACCCGAAATTCCATAAAATGGCTACCTTGTCTGCCAGTATGAAGAAGTCTGTTTTGTCCCAGGAGTCATCTGATACTGATCCAGCTTCAGCCAAGCCTGCTGAGCTTGTCAAACTCAACCCTACCAGTGAGTATGCACCTGGTCTTGAGGATACCTTGATCTTGACCATGAAGGGTATTGCTGCTGGCATGCAAAACACTGGTTAGAAAGTAAGATATGATTTTTGGTTTCTTAGTATTCTGACATGGAAATGGGAATATTTAAGCAGTTATTATGTGCAGTTATTATGAGGATTTGCTAAGTTGTTCTTTTTTGTTGGTTGGTTGTTAAACAATTAACAATTCCTTTAATTAAAGACTAGTAGAGTTGGTTGTTTGATCAAGAGCTTGGATTTTGATCCTTCCCAAACTGCATCATATGAATCTGTGCGCAGACGCACTGATACATCTGGCTTGGATTTTAATTTAGTAGTTCTATTGCTTTATTTTCGATTTATTTGTTCATTAAACTAAAATTACAGACTAAAAGTGTAAGCCCCTTTTGTGAGGATTTCAATTCTGTAAAAGAAATTATCTTATTTATTGTTTGTATTGGAGTACAACAATCAAACACTTTAATAAAAAAAGGTACAAGGAATAAATTGAGAGAAATTTATGATATTCTTAAAGTTTTTTCTAGTCAATATTTAGAAGAAGATGATGGGTCGCTTCCATTAAATTTCTATTTAAAATCATTTATTTCCCATTGAATTGAAATGTATCTATTTAAAAATCAATTCCGGTATTCAATTTTGGATTCCGAAATTCATTTTCTACATTTTTCAACTTCTCCCGGCCGCTGCCATAGAAAATCAAAAACTCAATTCTGAACTTCAATTTCGGTATTAGAACTAATTTCTGAACTTCAATTTCAATTTTGGTTTAATTGGATGGTTCCGACCCCACTTCAATTGTAAACTTCTTATTAAAAAAAATAAATTCAATCTAACCGAAATTGAATTTGGGTATGAAACTTTTGATTAAAAAAAAAACAATTAAATGCAAACCAAAATTGAATTTCGGTATGAGAAATAGAAGCCGAAATTCAATTTCAGTACTGCTTTATTGGTCTTTGGATACCGAATTTGATTTTTGGTATTGATTAATTTTCTAAAAAAAATAAACAATCAAATTCGTTTCGGATTTTTTATTTATTTTATGATGGTTTTATAAAAGAAAACAAAATCTGAGCACGCTTCCCTCAGCATCCAGCCCGTAGTCTTGCCAAGTTTAAATGTCCTTTTACTCAATTCTAAATCATTTGATGATGATCTGATGGCGTTGATTAATTTTCAATAAATTAATCATAATGCGGTAATTATCAACGAAGAACAATATGTCCCAAAATTTTTATTAATAGGAAAATAAATAAATAAAATATCGGCAATGGGAAAAATTTTGTGGGGAATTTGAAAAGTAGTAAAAATATGATGGTCTATAATGTTATATGGGCGTTATAGGTCACAACGTCCTGATTACCGAAATCTGATTAGCGAAACAGCGTTAAAAAAAAAAAAGTTTGGCTGTTATATAGACCAGAACGTTCAGGTACAACATTCTAGTTTTTTTTTTCCTCACACTATTTCGTTAATTAGCAATAATTTAATTTCGCTAATCAGGACGTTGTGGTAACGTTATAAATCATTGCGTTTTTCCTACTTTTCAAATTACCTGCAAAACTTTCCCTCTTGCCGATATTTTTTTATTTATTTTTCTATTAATAAAAATTTCGGCAATATTTCTGTGTTTCCATTTAAAAAACTATGTAGCCTGTAAGATTTCGAAAACACGATGCTTGCAATTTTTATGTTTTTCGTTCAGCACATCAAAACAAATGCAGTGATCATTTTTTTTTCAAGTGTGTGAATAATAAAATTATTAACTGCTTAAGACCGCTGTGGTAAAAGAAAAAGTAAGTTTGTGTATGCTTCTTCTGATGTTATTTGTTATAAACATGTCGTTTTTTATTTCTCTGATGCCAGACAAAAAATGAATTTTTTTTTTCTGCTTGCTATGTTTTCTATATTTTTTGTCCTTTCTTTCAAACAATCAAACAAATGGAAGCCCAAAAAGAAAGGAAAAGTTAATTAATAGTATAAAAGAACCACAAACTATTTTACTCATTTTCTTATATACATTTTTCTAAGTGTAAAGAAAACTCAAAATCAATCTTTGACTTTTTAGATGCTATTTTGATTCGAATATAACTTTTGTTATGGTTCGTTAAGTACTAGGTTTGTCTAGTATTCGTTTATTTCACAAAGAAGATTCACAGAATATTAGACAATTGTTCTATTTTATAATCTCTCAACTATTTTTGTGTGATATTGTGAATGTAACAATAATTATTATAAATAGCAATTATCGCGTCATCACAGGAAGGCTAAATAAAAAAAAAAGCTACCGTGAATAGCGTAGCTATAACGAAAGCTATCCCACATAATGTTTTTTTAATATATTTTATATTTTTTACTAATTATCAACATTATCTAAAGTCTCATATAGCGATAAATAATGCAAAATTAATTAACAAATTAGAATATTCATATTGAACTAATACAAAGTCCAAATTGCTTTCTAAAATATCCCTAATAATATCATAAACTATCAAAACTTAACCATCATAAGTTTTGAAAATCAAAATATACTAAACTAAGCATCATAGCATAAACTATATATCTTTTTCTATGAAACAAAACTTAACCATCATAACATAAACTTTCTATCATTTTCTATTTAAAATTAAAATCAATCTGAACTTTGAAAAGAATGATCCTTGAAAAAAAAAAATTCAGTTTGAATTTTTAAATAAAAGCTTATGTAGCATAGCGTGTAACACAAATAGCAGACATCTATTACTGTTATAGCGGTCGTAGCTGAAATAACGTAATCCCATAACTTAGTCTTTAAGGTCCGAAAATACTATAACGTCGCTATTGCATCGCTATAGCGTGTTATTTAGAACACTGATTCTAACCATACTTACAATATATCTCCTTAATAATGGCCTTTATCTTGGGAAGTTCATACAAGATTTATTAAATTAACATAATATGGTGTACTTAATTTGTCTTCCCAATCAAGTTTGCTTGCTTAGGAGAGAGGCAACAGGCAATCTAAATAAGTTAAAATTAAAATATATACCTATCAAATCAAGTGGTATTTACTATGATTCCTTTCCACCAATAACTAAATTTAGTACTTAAAGTAGTCCCATAGACTGGAATTTATTTCATTAAATTCCTTTTCTAGAAGCGTCATCAGTTGGATGGCTTGGAGAAAACCAGTAGTTATATTTATTGAAATTTATCTTTCAATGTTTTGTGAAATTGAACCAAACTTTCAAGTGGAAAGTCAGTAGGACTTGTAAAAGAGTGCAAGTTTAATGAGTGAGCAAGCAGTGCCGAAATTTTTATTTATGCCATTTAAAAAAAACAAATTACTATTGAAGTTGGAGAATTCCAAAAATACCAGGACCACTAATTCAATCTGCATACTCATTAATGAGGGTCCGCAGATTAAATTGGCGGACCCCCAAAAGTCTATTAATTCCACTGTAATACACTGAAATTGGAATTTTGGAGTTCCGCCAATTCAATCTGTGGACCGCCATTAATAGGTCCGCAGATTGAATTAGCAGCCCTGGGTATTTTTGGAATTCTTCATAATTTGTGAATTTTAGTTTTTTTTTTTTGAAATTATGGTATAAATATAAACTGTTTCACTCGATCAAAGATGGACAAATGGTGCTACAGTACAAAACTAAAATGGTCCATTGTTTTAAAATATTTTATAGAGTAGAATTAGGTGTTCTCAAACTCACAAAATCTTTTGATAAGTTAAATTTTAAAACCTATCAGATTGATTATAAAAATGACAGATTCAAATTATTAAAGCCGATATATATACTTCTTGTGAGTGATGTTTTTGCGTATCAAATTTATAATTTTTTTAAATTAATTTAGTATAAAATCAAATAGGAAAAAAAATTATGTAAAATAAACGCCTTAAAATGAACTTATAAACTTTTTTAACTGCTTGACTTCATACTAAATTAATTGAAACAAAATAAAATTTGATATGTAAAATTATCATTGGTGAAGTGGATCAGTTTCAACAATTTAGGTTCGGTGATTTGAAGTCAATCCAATAAATAATTTGGTACATGTAGCTATAGACGGTGAAAATTTAATATGAAAGTTGTGTTATAGAAAACGCCTCAGAAGAGGAAAGATCATGAGCTTGTTAGAAATATTTTGTAACAAAAAAATCTGTTCCAATATTTTTTTGAGTGATTGCTGTACATTAAATTCCAATTTAAATCTTCAACTGAGATGCACACCTTGAAATAAAATAGATTTACATGTACCCTGAAAGATGAATTAATACCGTAAAATTAATATATAATATATGATATATTATAAGAGGACTACTTACATTATTTTTTGGTAACACATAATTATACCCTACATTTTTAAAGTTTTCAGAGTCCAAACAATCGATCCAAACCGTTCAACATGATCTTCATATTAAAATATGCTTGGAGACCAAATTTATATATTTTTTTAATATTTTTATTATTTATGAAGTATTTTACAAAATCGTTGTTTTCAGACCATGAAATTTTTGTACACATCTTAATAAATAGTAAAAAAAAATTATAAATATAAAATTTGATATGCAAACACATTTTAATATATCCACTATGTTGAACAGTTTGAATCGACTATTTGGACTTTGAAAATATATGATGTAATTCGGTGTCACCAATAAATAATGTAAGTGGATTCTCCTCATATTATAAATATTTTTCTACAATCACAGTAACTACACTGCTTGTTTTGTAATCCCTAATTTACTAATTTATTTATTATAGCCTTAATTTTTTTTAACAACAATATAGATAATTAAAGTTGTAAACTAGTCAACACATTAAGTACGTAAGTATCTCCCGTGTGTACGTCATTCAATTTGAGTTCAGATCCAACTTGATACTAAATTTGATTCCTTTGATCTATATAATTGATGGATTGGATCCGAGTTTTTTGGTGATAAAAGTAGGGTTTTGTAATTGTTTTTTTTTTTTAAAGGTTGAGGGTTTTGTAATAGTTATTGTTATTGTTATTGCTTATTAGTGAGGTTAAAATGATATGTGTATTGCTAGCGGTTCATATTAAACTTATTTTGATATTTTCTGTTTTTATAATTCAAACAAATGGCAACTTCTCAACATATAATATTCATATGAAAATATATTTGAAGATCAAATGTTACATTTTTTTTTAATGTTTCTTATTATTATTAACATTTTTTTTTAGTGTTTCTTATTATTATTTTAGATAGATAAATAATCACTTGATATATAAAAAGATTCTGAATCATGGAAGTGATTTTCTACCTATTTTAAAAAATAGTTAGAAATGTCAAAAAAGCGTTAAATTTATTCTTCAAGTATATCTTCATAGAAATCACATTGAACAATTCATATTGACTGTTTGAACTTTCAAAGTAAAAATATCAATTCATAATATTGACTGATCTGTAATATGCATATTACCTTAGCCTCATCCTTACTACCAAGCCATTTATATGGGTTCAGGCTTTCAGAATATAATAAAAGATGACCGTAAACTAGGGACATATCTATATGTAAATGTTTGGTTGTAAAACAATAATAACTAGAATAGCTATTGTTTGTCTTATTAGAATAGTCAAAATTTTAAAAATAGTTTAAATAAAAATAGCTATTATTTGTCTTATTAAAATAACCAAAATCTTAGGAATAGTTTAAATAAGAATAGTTATTATTTGTCTTATTAAAATAGTCAAATTCTTAGAAATAGTCTGTTCTAATAAGACAACAAAATTTGATTTACTATTATAACCCAACCAATCACCAAATAACTTATTCTCAATCCAACCAAACATACGCTATATAGCTTAGGGAGTTCTCGATCATCTCTATAATTTCAAAAATTTTAATCATGTATATTAAAATTTAATTATTATGTTTTTAAATTTTTATATAATTTATTCATCTCATAAATTATCATACATGTGCTTGTAGTCTTGTAATATTTAGTGATGCATGTAGATCATTTATGAGGATCCTATCCGAATGGAAAGATCTAAATTGTATGGTTCAAAAAGTCCCTTGGTGTCACTATTAATCGTCTACTTATGCTCCCAAGTTGAGGAGAAATTAAGCACCTAGTGGGAACGAATTCAGAGTAGATCCGATGCCCAACGGACCTACTTTGGTTCAATGGGTGTAACGACCATCCGATCTGCATCAAGGATCGTGCAACTACATTAAAATCCGTGCATATCTGTTTTAATTTCTGTGCGCACAGATCTCAATACTAATCGTAAGGTGTTAAAACTAATTGGATTTAAAAGACCCGATGTCCATCGGACCTACCCCTATCTCAGTGGGAACGCATACCCGTGTTGATGCAATGCAAATTGCGTCATGTTTGATTTGCTAATGAAGTAAGCGGAAGGTTCCTTTAATGAAGATGAACAAAAAAATATATGATTTTCAAAATGGTTTGCATACGTAATTGTAGATTCTTTCAATCTGTCAAAATAATAAAAATAAAAGGGTCCTTAACGGCTTAAACTTAATGTGATATTTTTTTGAATATTTTTTTTTCCCAGAAAAGACCATCTGTCATCATTTAATTATATATTAAAATTAATAAAGAGTTTATTTATATGAGGAGGGATCCACTTACACCAATTTTTTGTGACACCGAATTACATCCTATATTTTTAAAGTTTTCAAAACCAAACAGTCGATCCAAACCGTTCAACATGATCAACATATTAAAATGTGCTTGGAGACCAAATTTTACATTTTTTTAAATTTTTTTTACTATTTATAAGTATTTTACAAAATCATTGTTTTCAGATCATTGAATTTTTGTACCCATATTAAGAAATAGTAAAAAAATAAAAAAATGTAAAATTTAATAACAAATATATTTTAATATATCTATCATGTTGAACGGTTTGGACCGACTGTTTGAACTTAAAAAATGTAGGGTAATTTGGTGTCACCAAAAAATGGTGTTCTATTTATATATAAAGGAAAACTTCCTTAGTCAATACATTTTAGCTTTAGACAAAAAAAAAATAAAAATAAAAGAACAATTCAAATTGCCAATAATTTCCGTGTTTTAATTTGTTTCACAAGTCCTGAAAAGTTGGAAAATGTAAAAATATTAAGGATATAACTGCAAAACATTTTATTGTAATAATTTTGTTGACCGCATTGACCTAGACCTAGACCCAAATATTTAATTAGTTTTAAATTTGCACTACTGATTCCGTATCTTCCTTGGTGTATATATATATATGTGCAGTTCCAATAATCATTAATCCTTGCTAGAGTGACTCACTCAAAGGATATATAACAGAGAGAGCAGGATTAATTCCCCATGACTGTAATTAATCTCCTAAACTTTTATATTTCTCTTAGAGACTTGATTTTTAATTGTTATGATCTAAATTTCATGACTTACTAACATGCATGCAGGCTATTGAAGTTTCGGTGAGTGTTGATTGCGCAGAATGCGAGAGCAAAATAAGGAAATCCCTGTTAAACCTCAAAGGTATGTGCAGGGTTAATTAATTAGGTTCACATATTTATTTGATTTCAGTACCAGAGACAGAGGAGAGCAGTTTGGATCCGATGGTTTTCATAGCCGTTTGATCTGCTTTAAAATCCGTACGCACAGATATTAAGCGGACCCGCACGGATATTAAAGCTCCGTGCACAGATCTTTAAAGCGGATCGGATGGCTATGGAAGCCATCGAACTCATTTTGAGTCCGATGGACATCGGACCCAAACTGCTCTCGAGACAGAGAGAACTGTAAACTGGTAATTATAAGGGTCACCTTTTCCATGCACATGACTTACATATACTGTTTAATTGTTTTACTCAACTGAAAATTGCAAAATTTTCTGTTAATTAATTACAGGAGTACATGATGTGGAGGTAGATAGAAGAAATCAGAAGGTGCGAGTAATGGGATCGATTGATCAGAAAAAAATCCTGAAGACAGTTAGGAAATGCGGGAAGAGGGCTGTGCTGTGCCCATATCCCTCCAACCCAGCGCACCATGCTCACCAACCCGAGTACTATTACCAGGCCGTACCAGCGCACCGCAGTTACCAGTTCCAGGCCCTACCAGCGCACCGCAAGGTGATCAATGGCGAGGTGAACTCGTACAATTATCGTGTGCATGGATATGACAACTATCAGTTGCCTGGGTACAACCATGATAACAGGGCACAGTATCTTTTCAGTGATGATAATCCTAACGCCTGCTCAATTATGTAAACAATTTTATGTAAAATTGAAATTAGTAATATTTGTACATATGTAATTTGTTTCTGTTAGTTGGACAAATCTGTAACATATATATGTTTGGTGGGTTGCTGTATGGGGACCGAATTTACTGCGATTCTTCACTTGCAAACAGTACTCTAAAATCTATGTGTTTTTAAATTTAACTGTTGAATTGCTCCGAAATTTGTGCACAAAAAATCTGTTGTTTCGAAATACGTGCATAGAAAATATTGGACGGATGGATTTGAAAAACAGGAATTGTTGGAACATAGTTCTTAAATTTCGGATCGCAGCAGATTTATTTCCTAGTGCATGTATTGTAATAGTTTCCCAAAATATTGTAAAAAGTTGATTTTAATTGGTACAAGTTTTTGTGATTTCCACTCTAAAGCGACGTTTAATACTTTTAAGAGGAAGAACCACGGTTCTGACAAGGACAAGTCAACCGAATTGTAAAAATAAGGAGAAATTGTGAAAATGTCACTCTAAAATTTTTAAATTGTGAAAATGTCACTTCAAATTTTGAAATTGTCAAAATACCACTCCAAACTTCATTAATTTGTAAAAATGTCACTCAAAATAATTAATGACTAAAATACCCTCGCTCGTCCATCTCCGCCTCCGCCCCTCTGCCGCCTCCTCCCGCACCCTCCGCCGACCCGACCCTCGCCCGTCGCAAGAGGTGGAGATGGACGAGCGAGGGTATTTTAGTCATTAATTATTTGGAGTGGCATTTTTGGGGGAATTTCATATATACCCCTCAAAAACTTCAAAATTACGTATTTCCCCCTCTAAAATTTGAAATTACATATTTCCCCCTCCAAACTTCAAAAACTCACAAATATACTCATTTTATTGTCTTGTATATTAAAACTCATTCTAAATTTATAAAATACCTATTTTACCCTTTATTAAATCATATAAATCTTATCATACTCAAATTTGAATATGAACGGTTCCTCTACTGTCTGAATTGCTTTTAGATCTGTGCACACAAGATCAGCATGAATTTTGATGCAAAAACGCACACATATTTTAAGCAACATGCACAAATCTTAATGCGATACGTGCTAATCAAAATTTCTTTAAGATTCGTGCGCATTAGATTAGCATGAATATTGAAGCGACACGCACAAATCTTAATGTGATGCGCATGGATCGGACGATAGAGGAACCCTTCATATTCAAATAATTTGAGTCTGATGAGATTTATATATTTTTAATAAATGGTAAAATGGGTATTTTATAAATTTAGAATGAGTTTTATTATAAAAGACAATAAAATTGGTAAATTTGTGAGTTTTTGAAGTTTAGAGAGGGAAATATGTAATTTCAAACTTTAGAGGGGGGAAATACGTAATTTTGAAGTTTTTGAGGGGTATACGTGAAATTCCCCCTTTACAAATTAATGAAGTTTGGAGTGGCATTTTCACAATTTGAAAATTTTGGAGTGGCATTTTCACAATTTTCCCTAAAAATAATCTGGCTTTTGCAATATATTTTTACAGGTGTACCAACCAATTATTTGTGTAAATAATTTCGAAATCAAAGAATGACCTCGGCCCTTGGGCTCCTTTGATAAGCCCAGTATAGCGATTTCAAGCCCAGTTTTATAGCTAAGCTCATCCCCGGAGGGTTCAACATACAGCCATACAGTTACGGGTGCAAACGGATCGGACATTGGTAAAATCATATCCGTATCTGTTTTTATTTTTTGAATGCAGATACAGATTGGATATTTGATGGATACATACATATACGAATCAGATGTCGGATATCCGCAAATATATACATAAATATTTTCATAATATATATTAAATTATATGGTATGTATCTTTCGGATACGGATAATTAAAATTCAAAACCGTATCTGTATCTGCACGGATATTCATATATTAAATATCCGTATCTAATTTTCGAATACGGATCCGAATACGGTTATAAATATTATCCGATCCGTTTGCACCCCTACATACAGGTCATGCCCATGCGGCCATGTGTGGTTTCATTACAATAAGATCAATAAAATATGTTATTTTATTCTATTTTTGCTTGCTTTCTTTTATTCTTTACCCAATTAGTGATGATTAAGCGACTTTTATAAATTATAAATTAATAGTTTTATTCTTTACATTTTTATTTATTTACAAAAGTATTTATATTTTTTAGCCTCTCTGTTTTTTTATTATTAAAAGGTCACGGTACAATCCAATATTTTTTTAGATACTATGTATTTCTTTTTATCATTGATTAATCAGAAAATGATTTTTCTAATCATATTTTAACTAGTATTTATTTTTGAAACGTGAATCCAAACATTTAAGATTATTATTTAAATCAACATAGAAATATTTCAAACGATGTGGGTTCTATAGCTAGCTGGATAAAACTCAGTCATTATCTGTAAGGATAAAAGTACATTTTGTTGACGATATTTTTGCAAATATTCCTATCGATAATACTAATACGTTTAAAAATAACAATTTCTATCGGTTTATTTTCGAAAATAGTAAACTTTTACCAATGCGGATATTGATCTGTCTCTTAATCAATTATGGGCCCAACACACGTGGAAGTTTGTGATTGGACAAGCGTATTAATAACCTATTCTTGATAATATCTGATCTGAATGTACAGTCATGTTGGACTATAACTTGTAATGATATATATATATAGCTTGTCAATTTTTATGGCCCTTCTGTTTTTGAAAGTTAGATGGCGAAGTACCCGAAATTTTTATTAATAAAAAAACAATAAATTAATTATCGTAATTGAGGAAAGTTTGCGGTTAATTTTGAAAAGTAGAAAAACTATTACAAAAAATCACAATCAGAGGACGTTATAGAAAATTGTGGCCAGATTAACGCAACTTCAATCAATAACGAAATGGTTTAACATAGACCGTGATCTTCAGCAACGGCCAGAAAAAAAATGAAATTGAACTGTTATATAGTCTAGCCTCCTTATAAAATGATAAATGTGTACTTGTAGTTTAGTGGTTAGAGCTTTTTTTTTTTGTATTTGTAAAGTCATGGGTTCAATTTCCACTAACTACAGTTCTATTTTTGTCTTTTTCACATATTACATTTTATAAATTAGCCTCTCTTATTCAAATTTTCTAGTTTACTCCTGCCTCATCAGTCATATGCTTAATTAAGCAGGGGAATAGAAGTTTGACTTTTCAATAATAAACAATTATCAGCGATGTTATCAGCAATGCCGTTACACTACATGCAGGCGGTGTTATCAGCAATGCCATTACACTACATGCAGGCTTTTAAGCTGCCAGTAGAGGTCATTAAACACATTGATAAAATGAGAAGGAGTTTTCTCTGGAAAGGAAATGATATCTGTAAGGGTATTAATTGCTTGGTCAACTGGGAAAAGGTTTGTGCGTTGAAGGAAAATGGAGGGTTGGGCATTATCAATTTGGCCTGTCAGAATGTGGCGCAGTTAGCAAAATGGTTGTGGCATATAGAATGTGGACGGGGAGGTCTATGGCCGGATACAATGACATTATTTCATGGTGTAAGGGAGGCAGCACACCTGAGTCAGAGAAGCACGGACGCTTCCTTCTTCATCAGAGATTTGCTAACAATACTACCTTTTTGCAAGGTTTCAACGGATAGGGTGGCTGGTGTTAAGCTTTGGAAGTGGACCCCGGCCGGAATTTTCACATGTGCTTCGGCTTATCGAATAATGCACAACTCGGGCATTATCTCTCCGATACATAGAAGATTATGGAAAATCAGAGTGCCAATGAAGGTTGATGTTGATGTTGGATAACAAGATCCTGACTCAGAAAGTGCTCGTGGCTAGGGGATGTGTCATTAACAGGGGCTGCTATCTATGTGCTGTTCACATGACGGAGACAAGAAGCCACATCATGTGGGAATGTATGTTTGCGATCAAGTTCTGGAATGGGCTACATGCCCAACAAAACATTACTCATACAGGGGGTCAGAACATCTTGGCATCATGGATCTCTACGAGAGTACCAATGACAAGACTCCAGCGGAGGCGTTGGGATGTGATCTAGTTGGCGGGTGCGTGGGCGCATTGGAGAGAGAGGAACAAAAGGTTCTTCTCCAACAGACAAAAAACAGTGGGCCAACTAATCATTGACACCTCGTTAGAAATCGAGAGGTGGTTAGGCAATAGCTAATATGTTTTTAAATAATATCTAATTTTGTTAATGAAAGCTTTAAGTTACTCCGCTATGTGTATATAGAGAGGGAGAACTTATTGCTTGCTGTCAAAACTTTCTTGTAATTATTTTTCTAATTAATATATCTGTTCACGGTTTGCCGTCAACCATAAAAAAAATAATAAACAATTATCACAAAAGAAATTTTGGTTGAATTACTAATTCATAATTAAACAAACCCCGGTACATACCAAGGGTGTTTTTATTCAATCAATAGTATGCAATATCCAACAATCATTTACACAATGAATATATAATCTATAACGAATATATAGCTCAAAATCAATCAATTAATTAATTAGTTATAAGGTGAGGTTGCTTGTCCAAACTTTGACATCAGAAGCTGAATGACAGACGCATCGACCTGGAAAGTCTTTGTGAGCACATCAATAGGAATTGCTGGTTTTGATCCGAACAAGGTTAATGGAGCCAACACAACTCCTGGCAACTGGCTGTTAAAAGCAGTGATGGCCACACCATTTTCTTTCCCAGTGTTGTACTGGAAATGAATGAGTCCTCTGGGGATAATGAAGCTCTCACCGGCCTTCACAACTTTCGAATAGAAAACATTCGCAGTGCTGATGAAACCAACAAGCATTTCTCCTTGAACAACAAATCCGATTTCAGAAGCACGGGGATGGCTATGGAGAGGGTTGACACCACCGGGAGCTAAGTCAACACGGTTCATGGATAGACCAAGGGTGTTCAAGCCATTAAAGCTCTCAACACTACCTACTGTCACATTGGATCCAAACATGTTATTTGTGTTTCCTGCGACAGCAAGTCCGCTGAAGAAGAAATCATTGGCGACAACATTAGAAGCCGGTTTGCAAGGGAAGCCGTTGACAGTGATGTCGGATTGTAAGTCGGCGACGCAGAAATCTTGAAGAGGATCTGGGTCGGCACGGCCCAAGGTGAAGATGAAGACAGTGAGAGAAAGGAGCAACAGAGATCTTAAAGGGGCCATTGTTTTAGTTTGCTGGTAAGGTTTGAGATGAGTGCTCTACGTACATGCATGGTTGGTTCTTTTATAGGGAGTGATGCGCGAGGAATCGGTCAAAAACGATTGAAAAGTTAAGTGTTTGATTTGCTTAATCAAATAGGAAATAAATAATGTCAAGTAGTTGGTGATGACTAATTAATCAGAAGTGACTTTTCAATTTAACTTTTTGTACTATGATAAGATCAGTAGACTTAGTCCTTATAGCTTAATGCCTTAATCTAACTTTTTGTAGTATGTTATATGTTCAGACTTGCATTCTTTTAGTCGGAACAAAACTAACAAGGAGCTTTTCGGAATTGAGGATACACATTTTGACAAAGCAATTTTTAATTCATACGTTTCTTTGATATTAGTAGGGGATGCATTTTTGGTCCATAGAAATTTTGACATATTCTTATTTTAAACCGCATCTAAATTATTTGATTAAAATTCACACAAATCGTTTAGATTTATGAAACGGTTTAGATTCGTACGATCCAAACTTTGTCTGTACAAATCTCAATACGGACATGACTCTGCCAAAGTCCTTTCGACACAACACATCCCAAACTATAGTTTGGAGTACTAGAACCACTGTGTAAAAAAAGAAAAATTTGTATGGACAGTGTCGAGGACAAAGATATCTAGGCTTTGATAAAGTTTGGTAATTTTCAAAAGTGATTTGATGGATCAATATATATGGAAAGATTCCACTAATATCACTAAACATGAATTTTGATGATCCCAGTTAGGGCTATAAACGAGCTAGGCCTTAGCTCAGCTCGTTAATTCTGAACTGAGTTTAGACCGAGCAAGCTGGACCTAGGACTTCCGAGCTTGACAGTATAAAATGCACACAAATTCATACAAATTCACAAATTGAGGCCTAGCTGAGCTAGCTCGCGAGCAAGCTAGGCCCCAGCTCAAACTTGTTAATTCTGGACCGAGCTAGTAGCGAGCTGGCTCGTTAACAGCTCGGTCCAGTAACAAGCGAGCCAGTTGCGAGTCATGATCGAGCCATGAGCTACGAGTTTTTTTTGCCACAGAAAGATTGAATCAATAATATAGTAGGAATGAACTGGTGATTTAATGATACATTCGTAGAAAAATTAAAATGATTAATGCTCCAGCTTCAAAAAAGTTCAAATGAATTGGTTCGGTTGAGCTGCTATATGATCCATTTATATTCATTAATAAAAACGGTAATATAATGAATAGCATTCTAATTGTCATGAATGTACAAATTGATTGATATTTATGTTATTTATAACACATGACATTGGAAGAGCATATCATCCAATAATCCATCCAATAATTCATATTCTCTTAGCTCTATAATTTATAAAATTCTATTTTTATTCTCTCACAAATATATATTTTCTTAATAGTAAAAAAAATTACTTTGCTACCATTGTTAAAAAAAGCTACGTCAATCTCTACTACGGTTGTTCCATCGCAGCAGATTCATTTCCACTTATTCGGCACGCCACGTTTTTTTATTGTTTTTCTGTGGCCGTTACCAAGTATAACGGTTCAATTTCATTTTTTTTTCTGGCCGTTGCTGAAGATCACGGTCTATGTTAAACCATTTCGTTATTGATTGAAGTTGCGTTAATCTGGCCGCAATTTTCTATAACGTCCTCTGATTGTGATTTTTTGTAATAGTTTTTCTACTTTTCAAAATTAACCACAAACTTTCCCCAATTACTAATTAAGACTATTTTCTAAAAGCCCGTATGTGAAACTATATATGAAATCTTGATCTCAGTAACTAACATTCAATACCGCATTTTTATAAATAATATAGACAACTACTGCAGGGCCAGGGCATTTAGTTTGATGTCTGCTTAAACCATCATTCAGGGGCGGATCTATGTATATGTCAGGAGGTGCTAAGTCACCCTACAATTTTAAAATTCTTAATTATGTATATTAAAATTTAATTTAATTTTTTTTTTGAACTTTTATAGAGTCTAGCCTTCTCATAAAATGATTAATATGTACTTGTAGTTTAGTAGTTAGAGCCTTTTCTTTTGTATTTGTAAAATCATGGGTTCAATTCCCGTCGCCTACACTGTTTTTGTCTTTTTCACATATTACATTTTATAGGTTAGTCCCTCCGATTCAAATTTTCTAGTTCCGCCCTTGCCTCATTATTCATATGCTTAATTAAGCAGGGGAATAGAAGTTTGACTTTTCAATAATAAACAATTATCACAAAAGAAGTTTTGGTTAAATTACTAATTCATAATTAAACAAACCCCGGTACATACCAAGGGTGTCTTTATTCAATCAATTGTATGCAATATCCCACAATCATTTACACAATGATTATATAATCTATAAAGAATAGCACAAAATCAAGCACTAGTATACACATGCACGGAGGCAAATGACAATTAATTAATTAATTAGTTATAAGGTGAGGTTGCTTGTCCAAACTTGGACATCAGAAGCTGAATGACAGATGCATCGACCTGGAAAGTCTTTGTGAGCACATCAATAGGAATTGCTGGTTTTGATCCGAACAAGGTTAATGGAGCCAACACAACTCCTGGCAACTGGCTGTTAAAAGCAGTGATGGCCACACCATTTTCTTTCCCAGTGTTGTACTGGAAATGAATGAGTCCTCTAGGGATAATGAAGCTCTCACCGGCCTTCACAACTTTCGAATAGAAAACATTCGCAGTGCTGATGAAACCAACAAGCATTTCTCCTTGAACAACGAATCCGATTTCAGAAGCATGAGGGTGGCTATGGAGAGGGTTGACACCACCGGGAGCTAAGTCAACACGGTTCATGGATAGACCAAGGGTGTTCAAGCCATTAAAGCTCTGAACACTACCTACTGTCACATTGAATCCAAACATGTTGTTTGTGTTTCCTGCGACAGCAAGTCCGCTGAAGAAGAAATCATTGGCGACAACATTAGAAGCCGGTTTGCAAGGGAAGCCATTGACAGTGATGTCGGATTGTGAGTCAGCAACGCAGAAATCTTGAAGAGGATCGGGGTCGGCACGGCCCAAGGTGAAGATGAAGACAGTGAGAGAAAGGAGCAACATGGATCTTAAAGGGGCCATTGTTTTAGTTTGCTGGTAAGCTTTGGAATGAGTGCTCTAGGTACGTGCATGGCTGGTCCTTTTATAGAGAGTGATGCGACGAATCGTTCAAAAACGATTGAAAAGTTAAGTGTTTGATTTGCTTAATCAAATAGGAAAATTAAATAATGTCAAGTAGTTGGTGATGACTAATTAATCAGAAGTGACTTTTCAATTTAACTTTTTGTACTATGATAAGATCAGTAGACTTAGTCTTTAGCTTAATCTAACTTTTTGTACTATATATGTTATATGTTCAGACTTACATCCTTTTAGTCGGAACAAAACTAACAAGGAGCTTTTCGGAATTGAGGATACACATTTTGACAAAGCAAATTTTAATTTATACGTATCTTTGTACAAATCTCAATACGGAAATGACTCTGCCAGAGTCCTTTCGACACAACACATCCCAAACTATAGTTTGGAATACTAGAACCACTGTGTAAAAAAAGAAAAATTTGTATGGACAGTGTCGAGGACAAAGATATCTAGGCTTTGATAAAGTTTGGTAATTTTCAAAAGTGATTTGATGGACGAATATATATGGAAAGATTCCACTAATACCACTCAACATGAATTTTGATTATCCCAGTTAGGGCTATAAACGAGCTGGCTCATTGGGTCTGGCTGGACCTTGTTTTAAGAATAAAATAAATTTTACAATTTTTTTTGGAACGATTTGGATTGAGCTGAACTGAGTTGGACCGAACTTGACAGTATAAAATGCACACAAATTCATAAAAATTCACAAATTGATGCCTAGCCGAGCTAGCTCGCGAGCTGGCGAGCAAGTTAGGCTCCAGCTCAAAATCGTTAATTTTGGACCGAGTTAGCTATAACGAGCTGGCTCGTTAACAGCTCGGTCTAGTAACGAGCGAGCTAGATGCGAGTCATGATCGAGCCACGAACTATGAGCTTTTTTGCCACCCCTAATCCCAGTTACCTCACTCAAGCAAATTACAAACCGACCGCTCAAATTTGTTCTTTTAACTTGGCACGAATCTCAAAACAGACCGGCTATAACTTTTATAGATATCGGATTGACTTCGGCTGGCTGGTTAATTTGGGCCAAAAAATAATTCCAATATCTTAATTAGTTTCATGCTATAAATTTACCGATAAGTTTGAAGCTAATTCCAGTATCTTAATTAGTTTCATGCTAACCAAATTCAAATATCTAATAAAAGTATAAAACTGATCTTTCCCTTGCTATAGTAACCAACTCTTAAAAAAAAATTTCTTTCTAAAAAGAAGATTATTTCATAAGTTATAATTAATCATCTAAATTATATGCCAGAAGAAACTACAACACATATTTTTAAAGCATTTATGATGTAAAATCAGTTAGAAATTTATTTAAAACTCAAAATTTATATCAATATTTATTTTAATACTAACGTTTTTTAGCTTTATGAGTTATCTAGCTATTTTGTAAATTCATTTCATTGATTCAATTTATATATACAGGCTCATTGTTTGTTTATTGAATCAATAACATGACATTGGAAGAGCATATCATCCAATAATCCATCCAATAATTCATATTCCCTAGCTCTATAATTCATAAAATTCTATTTTTATTCTCTCACAAATATATATTTTCTTAATAGTAAAAATATTATTTTGCTATCATGCATTGTTTAAAAAAGCTACATCAATCTCTACTACAGTTGTGCTGCGCAGCGAGAGAAAATACCGGTGTAACATGAGACAAACTTAACTAATTATTTATGCACTTAGAACAAGAAGTTGCCTTAGATCCGTATTTTGCTACTCCGGATAATAAAATTTTAATTATATTCTTGATTATGTTTTTAATATAATTATTGTTTATTTTATTAATCAAAATTTAAATTTAAATCTAATTGATTAGTAAATATTTTTCCAACAAAATCATCTGAAGTACAGTATAAGAAATTTCATCCTAGCAAATATACATTGCACCCCCAACCCCAAGTTTGAATTGTCTTCTTCTTCAGCTGCGCTGCACGTACATGCCTTTTCTTGTAAATTGTTTTCTTAAACAGATCGCCTAAGGAAGAGGTCTGGACTTGTAACAATAAAATACCACAGTACAAAAGGTCAAAGTTAAAGGCTAAGTCTACTAATTATCTGATCTAATTTTTTGATCAAAAGTTAAAAGTCGGCTTCCCACTTATGGGGTTAATTAGTCATCACCAACTATTAATTTTCCTATTTGATTAAGCAAATCAAACACTTAACTTTTCAATTGTTTTTGAACGATTCCTCACATCACTCCCTATAAAAGAACCATCCACGTCCCTAGAGCTCTCATCCCAAACCTTACCAGTTACCAGCAAACTAAAATAATGGCTCCTTTAAGATCCCTGTTGCTCCTTTCTCTCACTGTCTTCATCTTCACCTTGGGCCGTGCCGACCCAGATCCTCTTCAAGATTTCTGCGTCGCCGACTTACAATCCGACATCACTGTCAACGGCTTCCCTTGCAAACCGGCTTCTAATGTTGTCGCCAATGATTTCTTCTTCAGCGGACTTGCTGTCGCAGGAAACACAAACAACATGTTTGGATCCAATGTGACAGTAGGTAGTGTTGAGAGCTTTAATGGCTTGAACACCCTTGGTCTATCCATGAACCGTGTTGACTTAGCTCCCGGTGGTCTCAACCCTCTCCATAGCCATCCCCGTGCTTCTGAAATCGGATTTGTTGTTCAAGGAGAAATGCTTGTTGGTTTCATCAGCACTGCGAATGTTTTCTATTCGAAAGTTGTGAAGGCCGGTGAGAGCTTCATTATCCCCAGAGGACTCATTCATTTCCAGTACAACACTGGGAAAGAAAATGGTGTGGCCATCACTGCTTTTAACAGCCAGTTGCCAGGAGTTGTGTTGGCTCCATTAACCTTGTTCGGATCAAAACCAGCAATTCCTATTGATGTGCTCACAAAGACTTTCCAGGTCGATGCGTCTGTCATTCAGCTTCTGATGTCCAAGTTTGGACAAGCAACCTCACCTTATAACTAATTAATTAATTAATTGATTTTGAGCTATATATTCGTTATAGATTATATATTCATTGTGTAAATGATTGTTGGATATTGCATACTATTGATTGAATAAAAACACCCTTGGTATGTACTGGGGTTTGTTTAATTATGAATTAGTAATTCAACCAAAATTTCTTTTGTGATAATTGTTTATTATTTTTTTGATGGTTGACGGCAAACCGTGAACAGATATATTAATTAGAAAAATAATTACAAGAAAGTTTTGACAGCAAGCAATAAGTTCTCCCTCTCTATATACACATAGCGGAGTAACTTAAAGCTTTCATTAACAAAATTAGATATTATTTAAAAACATATTAGCTATTGCCTAACCACCTCTCGATTTCTAACGAGGTGTCAATGATTAGTTGGCCCACTGTTTTTTGTCTGTTGGAGAAGAACCTTTTGTTCCTCTCTCTCCAATGCGCCCACGCACCCGCCAACTAGATCACATCCCAACGCCTCCGCTGGAGTCTTGTCATTGGTACTCTCGTAGAGATCCATGATGCCAAGATGTTCTGACCCCCTGTATGAGTAATGTTTTGTTGGGCATGTAGCCCATTCCAGAACTTGATCGCAAACATACATTCCCACATGATGTGGCTTCTTGTCTCCGTCATGTGAACAGCACATAGATAGCAGCCCCTGTTAATGACACATCCCCTAGCCACGAGCACTTTCTGAGTCAGGATCTTGTTATCCAACATCAACATCAACCTTCATTGGCACTCTGATTTTCCATAATCTTCTATGTATCGGAGAGATAATGCCCGAGTTGTGCATTATTCGATAAGCCGAAGCACATGTGTAAATTCCGGCCGGGGTCCACTTCCAAAGCTTAACACCAGCCACCCTATCCGTTGAAACCTTGCAAAAAGGTAGTATTGTTAGCAAATCTCTGATGAAGAAGGAAGCGTCCGTGCTTCTCTGACTCAGGTGTGCTGCCTCCCTTACACCATGAAATAATGTCATTGTATCCGTCCATAGACCTCCCCGTCCACATTCTATATGCCACAACCATTTTGCTAACAGCGCCACATTCTGACAGGCCAAATTGATAATGCCCAACCCTCCATTTTCCTTCAACGCACAAACCTTTTCCCAGTTGACCAAGCAATTAATACCCTTACAGATATCATTTCCTTTCCAGAGAAAACTCCTTCTCATTTTATCAATGTGTTTAATGACCTCTACTGGCAGCTTAAAAGGTTGCATGTAGTGTAACGGCATTGCTGATAACACCGCCTGCATGTAGTGTAACGGCATTGCTGATAACATCGCTGATAATTGTTTATTATTGAAAAGTCAAAATTCTATTCCCCTGCTTAATTAAGCATATGACTGATGAGGCAGGAGTAAACTAGAAAATTTGAATAAGAGAGGCTAATTTATAAAATGTAATATGTGAAAAAGACAAAAATAGAACTGTAGTTAGTGGGAATTGAACCCATGACTTTACAAATACAAAAAAAAAAAAGCTCTAACCACTAAACTACAAGTACACATTTATCATTTTATAAGGAGGCTAGACTATATAAAAGTTCAAAAAAATAAAAAATTTAATTTAATTTAAATATACATAATTAAAAAATTTAAAATTAAAGGGTGCCTTAGTACCCCTGACATATATGTAGATCTGTCCCTAAAATCTTGGCATCATGGATCTCTACGAGAGTACCAATGACAAGACTCCAGCGGAGGCGTTGGGATGTGATCTAGTTGGCGGGTGCGTGGGCGCATTGGAGAGAGAGGAACAAAAGGTTCTTCTCCAACAGACAAAAAACAGTGGGCCAACTAATCATTGACACCTCGTTAGAAATCGAGAGGTGGTTAGGCAATAGCTAATATGTTTTTAAATAATATCTAATTTTGTTAATGAAAGCTTTAAGTTACTCCGCTATGTGTATATAGAGAGGGAGAACTTATTGCTTGCTGTCAAAACTTTCTTGTAATTATTTTTCTAATTAATATATCTGTTCACGGTTTGCCGTCAACCATCAAAAAAATAATAAACAATTATCACAAAAGAAATTTTGGTTGAATTACTAATTCATAATTAAACAAACCCCAGTACATACCAAGGGTGTTTTTATTCAATCAATAGTATGCAATATCCAACAATCATTTACACAATGAATATATAATCTATAACGAATATATAGCTCAAAATCAATTAATTAA
The DNA here is from genome assembly GCA_024447775.1 of Carex cristatella. Classification (NCBI taxonomy): domain Eukaryota; kingdom Viridiplantae; phylum Streptophyta; class Magnoliopsida; order Poales; family Cyperaceae; genus Carex; species Carex cristatella. The sequence continues at coordinate 8,402,100 of JAJHPF010000010.1, read as the reverse complement.
TTAATTAGTTATAAGGTGAGGTTGCTTGTCCAAACTTGGACATCAGAAGCTGAATGACAGACGCATCGACCTGGAAAGTCTTTGTGAGCACATCAATAGGAATTGCTGGTTTTGATCCGAACAAGGTTAATGGAGCCAACACAACTCCTGGCAACTGGCTGTTAAAAGCAGTGATGGCCACACCATTTTCTTTCCCAGTGTTGTACTGGAAATGAATGAGTCCTCTGGGGATAATGAAGCTCTCACCGGCCTTCACAACTTTCGAATAGAAAACATTCGCAGTGCTGATGAAACCAACAAGCATTTCTCCTTGAACAACAAATCCGATTTCAGAAGCACGGGGATGGCTATGGAGAGGGTTGAGACCACCGGGAGCTAAGTCAACACGGTTCATGGATAGACCAAGGGTGTTCAAGCCATTAAAGCTCTCAACACTACCTACTGTCACATTGGATCCAAACATGTTGTTTGTGTTTCCTGCGACAGCAAGTCCGCTGAAGAAGAAATCATTGGCGACAACATTAGAAGCCGGTTTGCAAGGGAAGCCGTTGACAGTGATGTCGGATTGTAAGTCGGCGACGCAGAAATCTTGAAGAGGATCTGGGTCGGCACGGCCCAAGGTGAAGATGAAGACAGTGAGAGAAAGGAGCAACAGGGATCTTAAAGGAGCCATTATTTTAGTTTGCTGGTAACTGGTAAGGTTTGGGATGAGAGCTCTAGGGACGTGGATGGTTCTTTTATAGGGAGTGATGTGAGGAATCGTTCAAAAACAATTGAAAAGTTAAGTGTTTGATTTGCTTAATCAAATAGGAAAATTAATAGTTGGTGATGACTAATTAACCCCATAAGTGGGAAGCCGACTTTTAACTTTTGATCAAAAAATTAGATCAGATAATTAGTAGACTTAGCCTTTAACTTTGACCTTTTGTACTGTGGTATTTTATTGTTACAAGTCCAGACCTCTTCCTTAGGCGATCTGTTTAAGAAAACAATTTACAAGAAAAGGCATGTACGTGCAGCGCAGCTGAAGAAGAAGACAATTCAAACTTGGGGTTGGGGGTGCAATGTATATTTGCTAGGATGAAATTTCTTATACTGTACTTCAGATGATTTTGTTGGAAAAATATTTACTAATCAATTAGATTTAAATTTAAATTTTGATTAATAAAATAAACAATAATTATATTAAAAACATAATCAAGAATATAATTAAAATTTTATTATCCGGAGTAGCAAAATACGGATCTAAGGCAACTTCTTGTTCTAAGTGCATAAATAATTAGTTAAGTTTGTCTCATGTTACACCGGTATTTTCTCTGCCTGCAGGCACAACTGTAGTAGAGATTGATGTAGCTTTTTTAAACAATGCATGGTAGCAAAATAATATTTTTACTATTAAGAAAATATATATTTGTGAGAGAATAAAAATAGAATTTTATGAATTATAGAGCTAGGGAATATGAATTATTGGATGGATTATTGGATGATATGCTCTTCCAATGTCATGTTATTGATTCAATAAACAAACAATGAGCCTGTATATATAAATTGAATCAATGAAATGAATTTACAAAATAGCTAGATAACTCATAAAGCTAAAAAACGTTAGTATTAAAATAAATATTGATATAAATTTTGAGTTTTAAATAAATTTCTAACTGATTTTACATCATAAATGCTTTAAAAATATGTGTTGTAGTTTCTTCTGGCATATAATTTAGATGATTAATTATAACTTATGAAATAATCTTCTTTTTAGAAAGAAATTTTTTTTTTAAGAGTTGGTTACTATAGCAAGGGAAAGATCAGTTTTATACTTTTATTAGATATTTGAATTTGGTTAGCATGAAACTAATTAAGATACTGGAATTAGCTTCAAACTTATCGGTAAATTTATAGCATGAAACTAATTAAGATATTGGAATTATTTTTTGGCCCAAATTAACCAGCCAGCCGAAGTCAATCCGATATCTATAAAAGTTATAGCCGGTCTGTTTTGAGATTCGTGCCAAGTTAAAAGAACAAATTTGAGCGGTCGGTTTGTAATTTGCTTGAGTGAGGTAACTGGGATTAGGGGTGGCAAAAAAGCTCATAGTTCGTGGCTCGATCATGACTCGCATCTAGCTCGCTCGTTACTAGACCGAGCTGTTAACGAGCCAGCTCGTTATAGCTAACTCGGTCCAAAATTAACGATTTTGAGCTGGAGCCTAACTTGCTCGCCAGCTCGCGAGCTAGCTCGGCTAGGCATCAATTTGTGAATTTTTATGAATTTGTGTGCATTTTATACTGTCAAGTTCGGTCCAACTCAGTTCAGCTCAATCCAAATCGTTCCAAAAAAAATTGTAAAATTTATTTTATTCTTAAAACAAGGTCCAAATGGACCCAATGAGCCAGCTCGTTTATAGCCCTAACTGGGATAATCAAAATTCATGTTGAGTGGTATTAGTGGAATCTTTCCATATATATTCGTCCATCAAATCACTTTTGAAAATTACCAAACTTTATCAAAGCCTAGATATCTTTGTCCTCGACACTGTCCATACAAATTTTTCTTTTTTTACACAGTGGTTCTAGTATTCCAAACTATAGTTTGGGATGTGTTGTGTCGAAAGGACTCTGGCAGAGTCATTTCCGTATTGAGATTTGTACAAAGATACGTATAAATTAAAATTTGCTTTGTCAAAATGTGTATCCTCAATTCCGAAAAGCTCCTTGTTAGTTTTGTTCCGACTAAAAGGATGTAAGTCTGAACATATAACATATATAGTACAAAAAGTTAGATTAAGCTAAAGACTAAGTCTACTGATCTTATCATAGTACAAAAAGTTAAATTGAAAAGTCACTTCTGATTAATTAGTCATCACCAACTACTTGACATTATTTAATTTTCCTATTTGATTAAGCAAATCAAACACTTAACTTTTCAATCGTTTTTGAACGATTCGTCGCATCACTCTCTATAAAAGGACCAGCCATGCACGTACCTAGAGCACTCATTCCAAAGCTTACCAGCAAACTAAAACAATGGCCCCTTTAAGATCCATGTTGCTCCTTTCTCTCACTGTCTTCATCTTCACCTTGGGCCGTGCCGACCCCGATCCTCTTCAAGATTTCTGCGTTGCTGACTCACAATCCGACATCACTGTCAATGGCTTCCCTTGCAAACCGGCTTCTAATGTTGTCGCCAATGATTTCTTCTTCAGCGGACTTGCTGTCGCAGGAAACACAAACAACATGTTTGGATTCAATGTGACAGTAGGTAGTGTTCAGAGCTTTAATGGCTTGAACACCCTTGGTCTATCCATGAACCGTGTTGACTTAGCTCCCGGTGGTGTCAACCCTCTCCATAGCCACCCTCATGCTTCTGAAATCGGATTCGTTGTTCAAGGAGAAATGCTTGTTGGTTTCATCAGCACTGCGAATGTTTTCTATTCGAAAGTTGTGAAGGCCGGTGAGAGCTTCATTATCCCTAGAGGACTCATTCATTTCCAGTACAACACTGGGAAAGAAAATGGTGTGGCCATCACTGCTTTTAACAGCCAGTTGCCAGGAGTTGTGTTGGCTCCATTAACCTTGTTCGGATCAAAACCAGCAATTCCTATTGATGTGCTCACAAAGACTTTCCAGGTCGATGCATCTGTCATTCAGCTTCTGATGTCCAAGTTTGGACAAGCAACCTCACCTTATAACTAATTAATTAATTAATTGTCATTTGCCTCCGTGCATGTGTATACTAGTGCTTGATTTTGTGCTATTCTTTATAGATTATATAATCATTGTGTAAATGATTGTGGGATATTGCATACAATTGATTGAATAAAGACACCCTTGGTATGTACCGGGGTTTGTTTAATTATGAATTAGTAATTTAACCAAAACTTCTTTTGTGATAATTGTTTATTATTGAAAAGTCAAACTTCTATTCCCCTGCTTAATTAAGCATATGAATAATGAGGCAAGGGCGGAACTAGAAAATTTGAATCGGAGGGACTAACCTATAAAATGTAATATGTGAAAAAGACAAAAACAGTGTAGACGACGGGAATTGAACTCATGACTTTACAAATACAAAAGAAAAGGCTCTAACCACTAAACTACAAGTACATATTAATCATTTTATGAGAAAGCTAGACTCTGTAAAAGTTCAAAAAAAAATTAAATTAAATTTTAATATACATAATTAAGAATTTTAAAATTGTAGGGTGACTTAGCACCTCCTGACATATACATAGATCCGCCCCTGAATGATGGTTTAAGCAGACATCAAACTAAATGCCCTGGCCCTGCAGCAGTTGTCTATATTATTTATAAATATGCGGTATTGAATGTTAGTTACTGAGATCAAGATTTCATATATAGTTTCACATACAGGCTTTTAGAAAATAGTCTTAATTAGCCAGAGCACTTAATTAGCCTCCTTTACGTTTTAATCTGCGCTAATTTCTTCGTAATTTTTATTAATTAAACTTCCTCCTCGTTTTAGAAAATAGTCTTCCTAAATACCAAATCTACACATCTTCTGATTCTTTTATAGACAACTTAATTTACCAGTGCTACTTAATTAATTAAGGAGTATCATGGAACATTTTTTTTAACAAATTTTGAAATTAATTAACTAATATAGGTTAATATGAGCCACTAATGTGAACTCAACTATTTTTCTACAAGCTCACGTACTATTTTAATTGATGAGCTTAAACTATATATATAGGAGCTTTATTGATTGAAGAGTAGAAGTACTGGTATGAGCTTCAGCTTACGAAATTGTAAACTTAACATTAAATCTGTTTGATAATCTTTCAATTAGAAATTCAGACCGTTCAAATTAACCTATTTTATTAGAGATGTATTTAATTACATGACATATTTGTTACTTTGTAAAATGAGTACAAACTATAAACTCAAGCTGCTGATGAGCCTAAATATTGCACACAGTAGAGAACTAGCTTTTGGTCTAGTGGCTAAGGCATATGGTCTCTATGTAAGAGATCATGAGTTCGAAATTCAGATGAGAAAAATTATTTATTATAATAACAAAGGTATTAAATAGTTAGGTGGCTTGACCTCCAATCTTTACTCAAAAAAAAAAATATTGCACACAGTAGCTCTAGTATTCAAAACTAGTTATTAGTTAAGATTTTATCTTTCACATGTTGATTGGATATATTGTTCGAAATTTAGTATGCACTAAAATGATTTAAGAACTTCGATCTTTATAATTAAAACCACGTCTTTGTAAATTATAATTGATTATTGATAAAATGCTTAGAGCCTCATCACACGGGAGGGGCGGAAATCAGAGGTGAAAATGAAGCGGACAGTGGTAAAATTATATTTATATTTTTATTTTTATTTTTCGAATACGAATACGAAGTGAATATCAGACATATCAGACGAATACAGATACGTGTTCAGATTAAATCTGATATATATTAAAATAATATATAAAAATATTAAAGTTCATAATATTTATCTAATTTTAATGGTAAATAACATATTTTTTTCATAATATATATTAAAATATATGGGCCCGTTCGGCAACATGGATTAAGGGATGAAGGATTAAGAACTTAAGGAGCACTAAGGAGTTCGTGTTCGGCAAATAACAAAGATTAAAATTGTAGTATATATTTGAATAAAAAATATATATGAGAAGTGAAAGACCAATTTACCCCTTCATGTTGTCTTTGTCATATGTTGACTTATAATTTTAGTTAAAATTAATTAATATATTTCATTAAAATTAATATGTGTTTAATGTGATCATGGTTTATATAATTTTTTTTCTCCAAAGACAGAAACAAAGTTATGTTAGATAAGTCAAATATAATTAATGTGTTAGGTCAAACAAACTAGATTTTTTTACCAACAAAAGACGCTGATTAAAATTACCATTACAGTTATACCACCCATGGACTATAACTGTATCGGCCACCCTTAAAAACACTGATAAAACACATGCGCATGTTAAGAAAAAAAATATTTAGCCACACGGGAGTTTGACCATATTAGAAAAAAAAAATCTCATATCAATAATATGAGATTCTGAATAAACCGTTTGAAAAAAAAATATAAAACTACAATACTGTTAACTATGCAAGTATGAAAAATAATAAATAATTAAAACATTCAATATATATATAAATGAAGTTAATTGTTGGAAAAGAAAAAAAAATGTTAACAAATTTCATAGAAAAAAAGTGCCCGGTACAGTTCATTGAGACAAAATGTAATCCATATTAAATATTAAAACAAAAATATGATATCATTAGAGACACAGTTTGGCATATTCAACAATATCTAATTTCTACGCTCTCTTTGATTTCTTCCACGACTTGGCATATTCTCCCACAAATTATTTCTAATGGCCGTTCGAAGTAAGTCTCCAAGTTGTGTTTCATTGAGACCAGTGGTAATTCCGGATTGCTCAACATCTTCATCATTATCTTCCTCGTCTATTGCCCGCTCTTCATCCAAGAAAATATCATCTTCTGTTTCAATCTCATTTTGACGTTTGATGAAATTATGTTTCAATCTCATTTTGACGTTTGATGAAATTATGTAAAATACAGCATGCAAACACAATTAGTGCTTGCTTTCTGTATTTGTAAGGGTGCATAATTCTAAGAATCTTGAATCTCATTTTTAATACTCCAAAAGTCCTCTCAACAACATTTCGAAGTTGGGCATGGCGATGGTTGAATAAATCTTCTGTCGTTTGGTACCAATTTGATGTAGATAATTGTTGAAATTGTGCTAAATGATATATGTAGCCGCGATATGGGCAAAGAAAACTACCTGTATTTGCATAACCTGAGTCAGCAAGGTAATATCTACCCGAAGGAACGATGAAACCACCATCATTTAATACTGAACGCAAGACCCTCATGTCTGCAGCTGAACCCTCCCATCCGACTGACACATAAACAAAATACATGTCAAAGTCAACTGCAGCCATTACATTTTGAGAAACAAAACCCTTTCTATTAATGTGTCTTCTTCGCTTCTTTTTCTTTACGAAAGCAGGGATGTGAGTACCATCAATAGCACCCAAGGCACCCTAAATTAATAATAACAAATATTTATACAATGTTTTGAATATCTCCAGATTTTAATCTTATAAATTATTCAAAATGACAATACCTTAAATGGAGAGAATCTTGTGTGTTCCCCGACACAAGCATGTTTTGGTGCATTGGCTTCGGGCAACTTGATGTAATCGCTCTTCATCTCAATGATGCTTCATAAAACATCATTGAATGTTCGATGGATAGTGTCCAAAGAACGTTGAAAATGATAGCTAACACTTCTCATATTCGAGGCATGGCCAACTATGTGCAAGAACATACCAACTTGTTCTTCTATTGTCACCTCGTCAATATTGACAATACCTTTTGCTAATATTGCATCACAAAAAACAAGAAACTTGGTTTTGTTCATTCGTAAATAATCATAAGGTACTTTCGGCGTTGCATTAAGTATGTCGTTTATATATTCAACACCCGACATTCTCCTCTTATCTTGATCTTGTGTGGAAGATGACGATGAACTTCCAAACGTGGTACTTGGAAGTATATTATTCATAAAAATCCATGATTCATCATCATCATTCAAAACATTCTTAAGCTCCTCGAAATTAAAATTATCCATGTTACCTAAGAAACAAAACAAATAAAATTATCAATTACTTATATAATAAATATATTAGAATAAGTTTCAAGAAAATTATTAAGTACTTTTTTAAATCCCTCATTTTACTCTTTCTCTGTGCTAATTGATATGTGCTTTGCTTGATTCCAGTACCATATAGTGGCTGTGAATGCAAGGTATAAGATTCAATAGGCTGTTTTCTTGTTTTGATGGATTTTTAAAAATGATAAAAAATAAAAAATAAAAACTAAGGACCTTATACCAAATTATGAAGAGAGGATATGTGTAGTTTTTGAACATGACCGAGTTATTAAACTAACATATTTGAGCCTACTGATCTGAACATACCTGATATGCACAAGGGCTAAATTATATAAACTGAGTTTTTTTCGGAACATGCTAAATATATTGCAAATCGGAGTAAAACTGTACCATACTCTTACTGGTACAGTATTGATTCTGACTGGTACAATTAAGCCAGAGACAGAAAATTACTTTTAAATATCCAAACACATGCATTCACTTATATGGACAATTACTTCCAAATATCCAACATAGATTTTTATCCAACAGAAACTTAATTGTTCAATTAAGCATTTAATTAAGCAAATTGAGTGCTATACTCCATATTGAGTGCTCTACAGGTGCAATCAAGCATTTAATTACCAATCAATTCCAATTTTTCATTATATAATAAAAATTGCATCTCGAGATATATAATAAAAATTACTCAAGAAAATACATAGTGGTTTGTACCCATCTATTTACACAGAGCTCTTAAGTTCAAAACCCTATTTATGCCCAAACTCTCTTTGAGAAAAATTCGGTACTTGTAGGTCAAAACAAAAGAATGAAAAAAGTGAAACTTCTTAGTAGAAAAAAAATGTGAAATTTCTTAAGTGTCGTTTGAGAAAATGCAAAATTGAAAATCATATCAAAGATAATTTACATTTTGAGAAAATCAGATGAAAAAAACTATCAAACAAAAGAAAAAATACCTATGAATAAATGGGATGTCAATAGAAAGAGCGTCTCAAGGAGAACAGCTGTGACGTGTCGGATTTGAATGTTGTTGGTCGGACAACCGTCAATCTCCGTCGGAGAGAACAAGTTATTTTATTTTTCGTGCCTAGGTAAGTGTGCCCAAGAGAGAGGGAGGAGACAATAGAAAATAATAAATAAACGTGAAGGGCCTTAAGGAGGCCTCTTGTTGGGGACATAATTGTCCAGAAAAATCACATTTTTGGCTTTTGAGGAGGTCTAAAGGAGGCAAAATTCTTAAGGAAAGGGTCCCTTGAATTAAGAATTTGTGCTAAGAAAGACATCTTGATCCTGCTTAAGGAGCAAGTGTTCGAACAGATTAACGCGGATTTAGAAGCTAAGGAGCGTTAAGGAAGCTAAATCCTACCCAGCCGAACAGACACTATGGTATATATCTACTATTCAGATACATATAATTCAAACATAAAATCATATCAGTATTCTTATTCACATGAATATTCGGATATCGAATATCTAAGTTTTCGAATACATATCGAATACAGATCGGATATTATCCATACTGTTTTCACCCCTAGAATAAATTGACCTTCATTTATTTTAAAAATATATATATATTTCTATACAATTTTCTATGATGCTTTGAGTAAAACGCTATAAGTCTATAAAATTGATTCCCATTCACGACACTAAAATTTTAAATAATTGAGATTCATTCATTTTTAACACCAATAACTTAGAAAGATTGACTCCATCTCTGAACGGCACAATTTGTAAAAGTTACCAAGAACTAAATGAACGATGGAGCAACATGACAGCTATAACAATAAAAATAAAAAAGTAAAATTGCCTAAATTACTATGCTTGCGTAGTTGCGTCTAATTTTTAAATCTAAAAGGAAGAACTTTTGTGATTGAGAAAAATGAGCATGAAGAGTTTGAAATATAAAAATGACGCTGACAGTTGACAACAATTGCCAACGTCTTAATTAGTTGTGAAAACGTGCTCATATTGTACTTTTGCTTTTATTTTTGTATTTTTCTTTTCGTCTGACTTGAAGAAGGGGATTTGACGAACAAAAGGATAAGATCATATTTTGTTGAAACATTCAATTCGATCGATTAATAGCAAGTCTGTCAACTTCAGCACAGCAAGATAGCAAAGTAAACGATTTCTTTGTTCTTTGGGGACAATGGTCAGAAAATATATATATTAAGAAAATTTTGGACCATTCGATGATAAAGTGATATTATTACTATGAAAAAAATAGTAAAAAAGATTCTAAAAAATATAAAATTTGGTCTCCAAGCATATTTTATTACGAAGATTATGTTGAGCTGATGGAATCGATTGTTCGAACTTTAAAAACGAAGATAAAGAATGAGGAGTATATTAAAGTATAAAATGATGGTACAACTATATCAGAGGTCCCGTGCAACTAAGTCATTTTTCAATTTTTAAAGTCCAAAAAGTCGATCCAAACCGTTAGATGTGATCTCTATATTATAATATGCTTAGTGATCAAATTTAATATATTTTTTTTACTATGTATTAAGCCACTTTGAAAAATGCTGATCCAACGTTGACTTCTGGTTTTAATGTTTAGTTCAGTCACCGTTAAATCAACGATTTTCAAAGTAACTTAATAAATAGTAAAAAAAAAAATTCAAAAAATGTAAAATTTGGTATCCAAGCAGATTTTAATATATATATTATATCTAACTGTTTGAATTGACTTTTTAAATTTTAAAAATTAAAAAACAACTTAGTTATACGGGACCTCAAAAACACTCAATTTGAAATTAGCCAACTCCTCTCTGAATAGATAGATATATATAAAAATATTAAGTGGCAAGAAGTCAAAGTTTATCGGCAAAAACTTGGGCCGAATATTATTTCTCAATCCCTTTCAAATCACATTCAAATTTTACATTTCTCACTTTTTTTAAAAATATTTACTGTGGAAAAGAATTTTCTACGGCTACACACTGACACATCAGCTCTGATCTGATCCAATGACAAAAATAAATATTTTCCTCAAAAAAAAAAAAGACAAAAATAAATAAATCTGAAAACCCATTTTTGATTGGATGATAGTGCGGCTGGAAATTTGTATGTATACCCATCATTTGCCCATTTTTCCCTCTCTATTATTGGTTTAATTAATTTTAGATGTCTTGATAAATTAATGGACCCAATTTTTTATGGAATTCATTTGTTTTAATTACAACTCCAATAAAAGAAAATTCTTCAATTATAAACAGCTCTTAATCAGATTACAATAAAAAAAAAATGATTTTTTTTAACAAATCATGGTTAGATTAAATAAGTAGATAAAAAATGATAATTACGGATCTCGTTTCAACGGCTGAAATTAGCGAAAGTCCCCTTACCTTCGGAACATATTTCAAATCCAACGGTCGTGATTTCCCCACATCTCATTGTACCCTATTTTAGGCTAAAGATTTTAACAGAGTAGTACTTTTGTCTCTATGCAGCGCACAAGCTATAGAATCAAAACAGCGTTGTATACTTGTATATGGATCGTGCGCTGCAAGAAGTCAAAAGCACTCTGTTAAAATCCTTACCCCTATTTTAAGATCCCGCCGCAGCGAAGTTTTTCGCATGGCCATCCGTACAGGCAGGGCAAGAAATCCGCTCCTCCTCTCTACATGCCCATGCACCTGGTGCATCGAGGACCATACAGAAATATACATGAGATATCTAAATTATGCAAAATGAACGTACTATTAACTACTACTAAAAGTATTAAAAATATTTTAAATTTTATATAGCTATGCTATTCTATTATTAGATTGACATTTTAACCTTTATACTTACTTTTTACATTACTAACATAACAATAATCTTATTGAATGGAACATGTTTGATTTCTAGACAGAATTAAAATTACATTAAATAATTTGCAATTTCGAATACAAAAAAAAACTCACACATATTATTATTGACGAGTATTACAATAATAATAGAGACATAAATTATTGATTCATGCATAAAACAAAAACCTGACATTCTGGAATACACCAAGTTCAGCTAGTTGTTAGCGCCTTTTCATCTCTGCTTTTTATCCTTTTTAATTCGCCCCCTTTCGTTGTCCTGTTTTCACAGAAAGAGAAAAAAAAACCGAGAAAAAGAGAAGAAATTTAAACGGAGTGACTAGTTAGATCCGATCGAGATCTCGCCATGTCGTCCAGAGAGAACTTCGTTTACATCGCCAAGCTCGCTGAGCAAGCCGAGCGCTACGATGGTAGTGTCTTCCCTTTTCTCTCTCTCTCTCTCTCTATTGCTTTAAGATCTACTAATTTCTTGCGATTTTCGAGTAGTTGTTTTTTGTTGTGTCCTACAAATTTTTGGATTTTGCGACAGCAAGCTTTCCGATGCCTTTTTTGTGTGTGTTATTAGTATGAATAAAACTTAGTGAGTAATAAATGACGCTTTAACTGTATAGATGCACGTACGTGTAGTAGATTTAAGGTAATACCTTATACTTTATCATTATATCTTCAGAAAAACTTTGTTTTCTTTCTCATCCAGCACTTGTATTGCTCTGGTATTAATAAGCTTATCTGGCGTGGAAGCTATAGGGTTTTTATGCTGGAAACTATTTTCCTAATAACCAGTCAAACAAAGGCATGGAGTTTAGAAGCGCTGCCTTTTTCTGCATTATTAACCGAGAAACAAAAGTCTGAAACTATTCTATTACCTATTTATACACAGCATGTACATATTTAGTGAATACACAGTGTGGTAATTGTACTGGTAATGTTATAGATTTTAATTTATGCACTCATTTTTGTGAAGCACATGTTTAAGTCTTGTTTGGAAGCTAAAAAATGTGAAAAAAAAAAATTACCCAAGTTAAATTTGGTTTATACTATATTCAAAATAAATTCTTTTGACATATAGTTTGGGGAGGCATTCTCTCTAAGATTTTTTCTGAAATTTTATTTATTTAGTTATTTAGCCCTACTGATTAGGCTTCAATTTAGACTTTGTCCTCACCTAAGATTTCAGCTAGACAAAGAGTTGTTAAAATAAGTTGAAACAAATTGAAATATTGAGATAATATCCACTAAATAGTCTTGTGTACAAAACCTTTCTTTACCAAATATAGTGATCCATCTGTTCGTATGTTTTGGCTTGATGTTGCTTTGGAGCCTTATTGAATTCTTGCCTAGCCTTGATACCCCATTTGAATAGATAAACTTCTAGAAAAAGAAGTACTTAATCAAAAGCTCTTATACTGAAGCAGTTGATAACTATTACAAATGGGTTTCACTGATATTTATTGAACAGTCTTATGTCTTTTGGTTTTGTTATGTACTTATTTTCTTAACCTTGTGGATGCCGTGAAGCTAGCCTCAGCAATGATTGAAGAAGTAAACAATAGCCCCCCCCAAAAAAAAAGAATAAAAGAGGGAATGAAAACCAAATTTAAAGATCTGACTAATACACTATCACACCTATCTTATCATCTTCAGAGATGGTGGAGGCGATGAAGAACGTGGCCAAACTTGATGTCGAGCTTACAGTGGAGGAGAGAAACCTATTATCAGTGGGATACAAAAATGTGATTGGCTCAAGGCGTGCCTCTTGGCGCATCCTCTCATCAATAGAGCAAAAGGAAGAGGCCAAGGGCAATGAGGCCCACGTCAAGCGCATCAACGAATACCGCCACAAGGTTGAGACTGAGCTCACTGGCATCTGTAATGACATCATGGCCGTGCTTGATGGCCACCTCATTCCTTCTGCCACTGCTGGGGAGTCATCTGTCTTCTACTATAAGATGTGGGTTTGTTTCTTTTAATTATTGCCTGTTTTATTTACTGTGCTGGTCGTCGTTTAAAAGTAACTCACTATAGATGTGTAAATCTGTGACTGCGAACAGTTTCATTTTAAAGAGTTAGGACATGCATTCAAAATATTTGGACAAGCAAATTTGATTAGAATTTTATGCTGTATATGGAGAGTTGCTATGCAAGAAACTTAACAAGGACACAGTCTGCATACAATAACAACAATGCAATTCTTAGCTTGCTGAAGTGCAAATGCACCTTATAAGTGGACTTAACTTGGTTTACTTGTTTCAAGCTTTTTACCATGGTGTTAAGCTCAAGAAAACTAGAAGGACAAATAGTGAACCTGTTGGGTTTGAGATCATTAAATGCGTAGGACATGGATGTAATTCTATGGTGTTTACATGTATTTGAAATTTCTTTATATAATCAAATTGAAGTATTAGACAAACATGAGAGATTGATGAACTGTTCAATAAGTGTGGGACATCAGTACTCATAAATTCTCATCATATTTACATTTGGTGGTGTGCTTTAGAGACTGTTTTTATTTTTTTATTTTGTGATGGTGGTGCAGGAAGGGAGACTATTACCGTTACCTTGCTGAGTTCAAGTCTGCAAATGAGAAAAAGGAGGCTGCAGACCAATCTCTTAAAGCTTATGAGGTACATAATCTTGTGATTCTTTTTGGTTAGCTCTTATATTTTCATTATTATGAACAGTGTGTGGTTAAGTGTTATCATTATTCAATTATCACTTATCATTTGCTTTCTTACACAGTTTGCAAATCCATAAGAAGGCAATTTGAAGCCCTCGCTAAATTGTTGAGTATATTGAAATGATGAATATATGCGGCATTGTCCGTCATATCTATCATCCCTTCTTTTTAAATACAAATTATTTATACAAAACACTGACCCTTGTTCCCACTGAAAAAATGTAGGCCGCAACCACCACAGCTGAGGCTGAGCTCTCACCGACTCACCCAATTCGTCTTGGATTGGCTTTGAACTTTTCTGTGTTCTACTATGAGATCATGAACTCCCCTGAGAGGTATAGATATATCTCCTCTTTTCTTTTAAATAGCTCTGTAACTGTGGTTGTTATCGAAAGGGAAACTATCTTAGATCCTTCGCAAAATATATTAAGCATTCCCAGTACAATTGCTCTTTTGGATTTGTATGGCAGGGAGGTTTTGATATTCTCAAGTTCTCCAGGGTTTTTAGACCTTTTTGGACACTATATACTTCACATCAAGGATTATGGTTATTTAGTTTATAGCTATATTTATGGCTTGTTCTTTTCTTCTGTTTTAGTAGATTTTTATGAATGAAATGCCGGGGTGATTAAGGTTATATCATGATTACCTTACTGCTTCTGATACTTTATTAATTGATTAATCAGGGCATGCCACCTGGCAAAGCAGGCATTTGATGAAGCTATCTCAGAGTTGGATTCACTGAGCGAGGAGTCTTACAAGGATAGCACATTGATCATGCAACTTCTCAGGGACAACCTCACTTTGTGGACTTCTGACATCCCAGAGGATGGAGGTATGTGCTCCTAACCTTTCTTGTAACAAGTATACCCAATTTTGCTGTGGGAGGACATGAATAGAATAGTAAGATAAGCTATTAAAAAGAGGATGGATGGCTATGATTCATTATTACAATAGGTTTGATGGAGGTTTGGGTTTTAGAAAGATTGCTCCTTTAATTTGAGTAACGATACCTTCCATTTTGTAGTAGTTATGGATCCTGAAAAATGTCAGAAGTATCCTGGATGTTCCTGTTAAACACAATTAAAAATAGAAAATTATTTGATTTTAAGGTTTCAAAAAGGGGGGCAATGTATCATGTATGAAATCTTTGCAAACAAGCATAAGTGTAATATGCAAGGCATTTCTCATTTGTCTTGTATCCTGGACATATTAGACATTTCATACTTGGCATGAAACTTTTTATAGGGGGGCAAATGAAACTTTGATCCTTTATATAATAAAAGATTTGTCATTTTATATCGAACTTTTTGTAGGGGGTAAATGAAAATTTGACTCTCTTTTATAAAGGACACATTTTTTTGCTATATTTCTGCCCCCAATGTTATTTACAAGGCAGTGAGATATTGATGTTAGTTATTTTTTTTTTCTCCAACAAAAGCCATACCAAATTCTAATGTTATTCTAAAATGATAAATACATGCCTTTTCTGACTAATGCTGTTATCCTATGAACACTTTTAAGCCCACTATTTTATATTCCTAAAGAAGTTACAGATTTTGTGGTGTTTTGTTGAGCTTAGTTGTTTCTTTTGGCCTTTGTAGAGGAGGGTAGGGAAGCAGCTAAGACTGGTGGGGCTGATGATGCTGAGGTATGTCTCCTTTTTAAAAAATAAATAAACTTAATGTGTGTTTCCTTTTTTTTGGTACTGATTGCATATGTTACATATGTTAAATTATTTTCCCCTCTTAATTCATGCTTATTTTTGGTTTGTAGAGCTGAATTAGATTTTGATTTAGATTATCAAGTCTTGATGAGTTGGACATGCAAGAGTCGTCCCTTTTAAAGTGATTTTTACTTTTCCTATGTTCTTGCAGTGATTTGATAAAGCCTGCCTTCATTTTCTTTTTTCTTTTTGTTTCTTAAATTAATTTATTTAGAGTTTTAGAATGATTGTCTTTTTTTATTTTAGGGTTTCATGAACAATATTTTGTATGGTTTCATGATGCAACTCAACATGTATTACTGTTGTAGCTTAATTTGAATTATGTATGTCAAGAGTTTGGCATATTACTGAGAACAGCCCGATAAATTTATATCATAATATACTTGTCTTTTGAGGTGAATGTGATTTAGTTTTGTTACTTTATTTATTCAAATTTTTTAACTAGTTCATATGACTAGGATGGTTTACATAAGAATGCTTCACCATTTCATGTTTTTGACAAAGCTTGAAGTGTTATTGGGTTACATATTTGAGACAGCTAAAGCCTGAAATGCTATTGGGTTTACATATTTGAGGTTTCTCTGCCATAATTGTTTATTAGATCAAATGTATTTTTTAACCAATAAATTAAGGACGTCCGAGTAGTTTTGGTTAGATGCTTCAAGGCACCAAGGCATATGTTTGGAGTGATATTGCCCGAGTAAAACTTCTAGATCATATTGTTTTCCTAGATCAAGTAATTTTTCTTAATGGAAAGTTTGGAGACACTCGGTTAAATTTGTTTGCTTATCCAATACGTTGGTTTTAGAGGCGTCCCAGTATGTTTAATTGCCTAATAAAGAGATTTTTTGGGGCTTTAATTATGCTTGCATATCCAGTATCAGTGGAAAAGAGTGAGTACATTGTTTGCTTACCCAATAGAGAGGTGTTAGAAATATTCTGAATAATGTTACGAAATCTGTTACCCGTTGGAAAGATTTGAAAACAACGTGGGTATATTTGCTTACGTAATAATGGGACCTCCGTGTTTGTTTGTTTGTACAATTAAAGAAAGGTTTTAGAAATCTCTTTATTTGTTGTCCAGTTTAGGGGCTTCTGTGTGAGTCTGAAATCTGCTGTAATTCCAAGAGGAATTATAGGGTCATGAAATTCCGAGATCAACCGTTCAAACATTTCTGTGCGTGAATCTCGAAAATATAGCACGCATCTAGAGAAAGACCAACAGTTGGAATTGGAATTACAGAATTACAGGGTCCTATAATTCTCTGAGAATTACAGTAGATTTATTTTCCTTCCGTGTCAATTACCTTGGTATTCTTACCCAAACAGGGAGGAATTAGAGACCTCTGGGCATTGTTGTCCTTTCCCACTATTTTAGCAGAAATTTTTTATATATTTCTGTTCTTGGAATATGTAATGTAATGTTCTGCTTTTAAGTTCCAATGCATGAAAAGGAAAAGTGCTTTTCTAATTATTTTCTGACGTTTTGTTTGGTAGTTCAAATGTAGAGATCGTGATTGATGTGCACCACACTCTTTCCTAGTTCACCTGAAGTTTTACAGGGTGAAAAAAGATCGATACTTGACAAAAAGGAATATTTTTACACAACATTTGATATTTTGATTCCAATAATCACCGTAGGACTAGGAGTAACATGCTAAACATGATATTATTATATAGCTTCTAAAAAAATGATATTATTAGCAAAGATATAGTTGAGAAATCCCCATGTGGCTGGATACAGACACTGCTTCAGATGAATTCATTTCTGGTAAGGTGAGAGATCCGAGTTGTGTGATGTTCCTCTTATCTGGTAACTGGTAAGAGATAAGAACCAGGGTTGGTTGATTTAGCCTTGGAGGTGCCTTGCATAGGCACTCTCTCCACTATTTGTTTTCTTAATATATCATGTAACCTGCTGTATAACTTCTGTTTCACCGTTTCAAATGCTCTGTCAAGGTTATCCATCTGCATTTGTAGTTCAAAACATGGTTAGAAAAAATAAATTTGTTATTCAGCAGTTTCATTTGAACAACAAATTTGTTCTATGCAAATTATTTGCAATTAAATAATACAAAAACACTTGCCTGCTCAGTGGCATTGACATTGTACATGAAGAGCCCATAGTAAAGGTCAAAACTATCACTAACAGTGTTTTCAGTCTGTCAAATTGAAAAAAAAAATTATCATTTTAGACAATTCTCATAATACATGGAATAGTTAAAAAATGGAAAAGGAAAAAGACTTCTATTCCATACAATTCCAATCATGTTCGGCACATTTGGAATAGTGGAAGAGTGAAATTGAGCCAATTTTCACATGTGAAAAAGTCACTCTTCCTCAATTCCACTTCCACCATGAAATAGTGAAATGGAATAGAGAGGGCCTAAAATGCAAAAGAGGAGGATTTGACTACATATTTCCATCTCAATTTCACTTTTTCACTTTTTCTCTATTCCATTCAATTTCACTCACGTTCGGCTACTATTTCAACACAATTCCTCACTATTCCTCTATTCCACTACAATTCCTTTGGCGGCACAAAACCAATTTGAGCATAGAATTATCAGTAAAATACAATTTCATCTTAATTTGAATTTGAAAGTACCCTTGCATGGTTTCTTACCAGTTGCAAAAGGGTCTCATAGCCCTTGGTATTGATTGGAGTTGATTCCAAGTTGAGATGAGATAAAACTCTGTCAAATAGGAGAAACATACACAATCAACATATTATATTACATTAGATAAGAATAGAAAAATAAAATTACATTAATTGCTCTTTGCATTTGATTACCTTCCTATGGTATGTGTAATAAATTGACTGCCAGCTGCATGGCGATCATGTTCCTCACACGACATCTCCACCATTCGGCAACCCTGTCGATCATAAATTCAAAATTTTAGATTGAGATGTGTCGTTGTTTTCTCCGAGCGATATACCAATGAAAATTGCCAAAAAAATAATTCCTTTTTTAGGTATAATGTTCGAACCTCTTGTTCGAAAATGTTGAGGAATTGAGTGCATTTTTCTGCCTGAGACCCAACATCAGTCACTCGAACTTTTTCGAAAACAAAGGGAAGTTCAATCCATCCATTCTTACCGCTCTCTGGACCAAACATAGGATGTGTGCAAACAATTCCAAAACCAGGAGGCAGAACCTATGTACAATACATCAACACATGAAGCGCGTTGCATGAAATTTGCATTATTTTGTATGTCAAGAGAATATGCAAAGTATATTCCTTTTTCTAAGTTATGAAAGGAACTTGTTATAGAAAATCATGTCAGAGTTTAATAATGGAGAAATCTAAGAAACATGTCATTCTTATTGACAGAATGACAGTCAATAAGATATGCAATAAAAGATGCAGAAAAATTGAGGTGCATAATTGCATAATGTGATTTACCTAATAATGAAAAAAAAATAGTCTTTTTAAGTTTTCCATTGTTGCATGAGAAGATCCAAATTAAAACCAATGATGACCTTTTATTTCTTCCAAACTCTCTAGAAGTAAAATAATGGAAACAAAAGGGTTGAAAGATATTATACCTCAATAAAAAGATTTCTTGGGAATTGCTTGACTGACAAAACATCAGCAAAAATTGTGTCTGGTTTCAGTTTATGAATTGGTATTGAACGAATGATGTTCTCAGTTGAGAGAATTGAGCTGCACACCAGTATCACATCAGGTTGTTCTTCACACAATGCCTCCATGTTTCTACAATTAATATCAAATTTTATAATATGACCTCTCATTGTATCTCATAATATTTTTTATTATTGATCTTAAACCATAGCACTTAGATTCAACTCATTTGATGAATTATATTTTGTATTCTACTGAAAAGAATTAAAGGAAGGATAAATTAGAAGAATTTGACAAAATGCATTCTTCTCTGTAAACTTCGGAACCGACTCTGCTGCTCACCAAATTGGCAAGCAGGACTCTGTTTTTCTAAATCTAACCGTTGAATTTTTTTCATGCACGAATCTCAACACAGATAAATGGTTAGATTTGGAAAAGCAGGATCCTGCTTGCCAATTTGGCGAGCAGCGGATTCGGATCCGTAAACTTCAATGGCATTGTAAATCACAAAGATACCGTATCATATATACTCAGTAAAATTAATGAAACTAAATCCCTTCAGAATTAAATAAAAAATATATATATAGTTCTATAATATGCTATACCTGAAAAACTGGATACCATTTTGCTCGCAATATTCCGAATAATCCGAACGAGAGGTGGCAAGAACAGAGTGGCCTTGCCTTCTTATTCCTTTTGCAATAAACTGCCCGAAATTCCCGAACCCAGTTATCCCGATCTTCAACGGTGCCAACTTGGTGTTCTCGGCACCAATGATACGGTGACATGTGGCAATCTCGGTCGTTCCATTAACACAAGTTAGCTTAGTAATAGCACCAGCATTGCTTGCTAAACTTTTGTTAGTAAATTGTGTTAAAGGGAACACCTTTTTAGTGAAAAATGTGTTGGTTTTTGTTTTGAAAATGGCATTTGGCATTGTAGATTGAGCAAGCCAAAGGGAAGAAGAGGCCATGTATCTTCTCTCTTTTCTTTCCTGTTTCTTCTTGTTTAGAAACTATAAAATAATGTGAGTTGTGGTGCTTGACGTACGATGTATCTTCTCTCTTTTGTTTATTTTCCTTTAGTTTAGAGACCAAAAGAAAGTGAGATATGGGGCTTGAAAAACGCATCAATTATAGTGTAGGAGGTACAAGCGTGTGTCATGTGCGGATCTAGTGCCATATCATTTTATTATTGTACATGTATGTGGGTAAAGTAGGGCCAACAATAATTGTAGAATTCCTATTCATAATGAAAAGGCACCATTTTGATGCCAATGTTGCAATAAAAATTAAATAGAGGTTAAATAGATCAGAAGGTTAGAAATTGTCTTGAGTAAAATATTTTTATAGATCAGAAGGTTAGAAATTAAATAGAGGTAAAATAATCACTTATTTGTTTTTTTTTTTTTTTTTTTTTTTTTTTTTTTACAGAAACTGTGAAGTTGTGAGGGAAATCGAACTCTCAATCTTTGAGTAACTAACAATTCTAGAACTTTGTTTCTAGCCAACTGTGCTACCTCCCGTTTCTCAATCACTTATTTGTTTTCACACACAATTTTTTATCTCATCCTTCGGCGAGAGAAACCACTGAAAGGTCATCAAGATAATAGGTTAGATTCACCAGAGAAAAAATGACAAAAGAGTGGGCTTCATTGCAAAATTTCTCTTATGGAACATATTTACACCAGTGTTATAAATAACGATATGTGCTCGTTGGATGGACATGATACCGTCAAACAATTAATCGGAAATAATAGACCGATTAGTCGAAAAAATTCATGATAGTTTGGTCATCACCAACAACTAATCAACTAATTAATAAATCTAAACGGTTGTTTTTTACATGACTGATTTACACTATGTACTTCCATGGTCAATTCAATGAATTTGGATCCTCCCCGGTACTGGAAAAAGAATCTTTTAAAATTAGTGGATCGACACTGTTCTTTTAACTTTGCACAAATCTCAAAGCACAAAAATATTGATCCCTGTACTTCCGAATAGACACTATTTTTGAATTAATCTGAAACCATAAATTAAGTAGTGGGTTACCTTACACATTCCAAGAGGATACACATTCAATGCGGTCTTACAAAGTTTCGGAAATAAATCTACTGCGATCCAAAGGAATTGTAGGATTCCTATTATTCCAAATTCAACCTTAATCTCAATAGAAGTTTTTTTATGCACAAATATCAAAACAAATGAAATGTTGGGTTTGAAATAACAGTCCCTACAATTCGTTTGGATCACAGTAGATTTATTTCCCGAAGTTTCTACCGAGGGGTTAACAAGGTCGAATTATTTTTTGGATTCTTATCTCTAATCTTATATTATGCACATAGTTGTTCTGATCCACCAACGATTGAAAGATGAATTTTCAGATTTAATATCATCCCTCCAATAATATAATTTGTCTTTTTTTAATTAAATATATCTGTTTTATATGTAGAAATCTAAATTTAGTTAAAAATATATTCGCTACACATACTGCTATATAGTTTGTCATAATTAAAATTGAATGAATTCCTAACAATTTATTTTCTTATTTCTCCTTAAAGCTATATCTAATTTCTGTAATTAAATTATTTCTTTATTTTTTGTTTTCTCTATTTCATTTTTTCTCTTTCTCTATATTTTCAACAATAAAAATTGAAATTATTCAATCTTTCCGAATCTTTAGAGAATTTTTTTTTTTCTAATATGCTATACTCATTGTGTCAAGAGGAGAAATAAAGTATTCATTTAAATAGTTGAATAAGAAATAGTTAAATTGGACGAAAATGACGTAAGTTTAATTTTAAATGAACCAACTTGAACAATTTTTTTTTATTTAAGAACTTGATTTATTTTATATGTACTTCTGTAGGATGAGTTAGCACACTAACTTTTTATTTTAACACAACAACTTTCAAAGATAAAAACAATTTTTCCCTCCATATATATTTCCTTTCAAATGTTATTTTTGGTCCCCGGTGATTATGCAATCTTCTATCATAATAAGAACCATTTATTAGTTACTATATATACTCCATTCTTAATTCATTCATTTATGCTGAAGTAAAAGATAATTATTTATAATCAAATATTAACACAATTTTATTAGTTTGATGTATTCTTTTATATTACCTTGGAGCATTTATTTTTAGATGATATTTTTAAAACTATTAATTTTTTTTTATATGGTCATATATCCTATTGTCATATAATTTAAATCCATAACAAAGGTTTAGATTAATTTCAATTCAAATAAAAAATCACATTGAAATACATATTTTTTTTAATGAACCAAATATGCGAGCAAATAAAGATAAACAATTGTTAATATAAGAACTTGTGGAAGTAGATAGTAATGAAGGGGCAAATTGTATACGGATGGTTAACCAATTACATAAATTTATTTTTATTTATTCATATTAATAGTCATATATCTTATTGTCATATATTTTTCTCTATTATTTTTGGCTGCAAGAAAGATTGCTTAATTTTTTTTTTGTTATATTTCTCAAATTTGAAAAATGAAACATTCTCTTAAAGATTTTACTATACGTTTAGTTATATATGGAAATAAAATAAATAATCAGTGACCTTTAATATAAAGAAAACACTATCCTATAAAAGATATGGTATCTAGAGAGAATTTTTAATAAGGACAAATTTGTCCATACAAATAAAAAATAAAAAATTGTTGTGTTAATAAAATAAATTATTGTGTCAATATCATCAATCAATTTTTAATAAGAATAGATTTGTCCATACAAGTAAAAAAATCTGAAATTGTTGTGTTAATAAAATAAATTATTGTGTCAATATCATCACCCGATAAGTTCTATGTAAAATTCTTTTTTCAGAAAGAAGGACAAAAATCAAGTTATATTTACTATCTGTTACACAAAAAATACTATCTTTATTGCCGAATCAAAAATCGATTCTCATTAATTCTCCTCTTTAGATAGGATCATAAGATCGGATCATTAAAGGAAGTAATATATATGCTTGTTAAGAGAATAGTACCACGGACAAATTTTTTGCTATAGGTATACTCTTTGAACTTTTAAATTTATAAATCTAAATACTTAAAGAATGGTTGATTGTAAGCGCACAATCTATTTTTGTAGTATAAAAGGTGTCGATCCTTGAAATAAAGGAATATTTTAGTTTTATATTCTATTGATTAATTTCAGGAATTGGTTTTTGATTGAAAGTTTATTTTAAGGTTTATGTTCTAACAATTCTAGAGTTTGGATTCAATACCCGAAGAATTTGAAAGTTTTAACAATTAAACTAAATAAGAGAAACGAAATTTAGGATTTTATCAAAGATTGGAGATCTAGGGACTTTCAGTCTACAATCTCTTGTTTAATCATATCTACTCGGTTTGTTTAAATTTATATTTGATATGATGAGATGTCTAACCTAATATGTTAAAAAGAGTCACTCTCGTGAATTAATAACATGCCTAGATAGTTCTGACAAAAAATAATGACAAAAGATATTTTTTCCGTCTATTTATTTCTTTGTATCGATTGATGTCACGATCGAGATCATAATTAATATATAGGTTCTACATATTTCTATTTCGCTATCAAATATTACCTCTGACAAAAGATTCTGTATATTTATTTCTTTGTATCGATTGATAAAAACACGCAATAAACGATGATGAAAAGTAACTAAGGTAAAACCTACAACCCAATCTAACAAGTGTTAGCTATGTATTTTGCAAAGTGCCAATATATCTATTGTATTGAGTCCAAATAGTATGACATGGTTCTTGATGTGAAAGTGACTAATTTAAATTCTGAGTCTTGATTCGGTTTAAAAGATGCCAGTTAAGTTTTACTCTAGGATTATAATATATTTATTTTTTAGGTGATAGTTATGCTTAGTAGTTTTGTAAACAAGTACTTATATTAGTACTTATACGAGAAATAAGATATGAACATATTAATTTAACATTTCTAATTTTATAATTTTATTATATATTTTCAATTGGATTATATATTTTCAATTGGAGCAATTATAATCTATTTTTCATATTTTGTTTGTTCATTTTCATAAATATTGAACTACATCGAAAATGATCACTCTGGCAATAATATTTCAAGAAACTTTTCATGTTATATTTGATTCTTTTTCTTTTTCATTTGTTGTGCTTCTTTCATTGTTATTTATTATTTGAATTTTATTTTTGTCTTTTATTTTCATTTAAATATATATATTTTTTAATTTTGTTGGAATATCAAATAAAAAAGTCTCTCCATATTCTATCCAATGTTATAATATATCTCCATTGATACTAGTTTTTAGTTATTTGATAATATATTATTATAAACACTAATATAATATTTTATTAAAGTCAATGAGGGTGACTTCAAAAGGAGTAAAGGACCCTTCTTATATAATTTATTATACAATTTTTTTAGTGAAGTTAAGTGGGGTCTTAAGTTCTTCTAACCAACAAAGATTTGATTAACTTTTGTTTTTAGTGAAAGATAGTTAATTGTCATTGATATTTGTCACCATCATTTCTAAATCAGTCAAGTAGGATGCAAGTTGTGGAAGGTTTATTGTGCACATTCCTAATTTCAAGAAAACCAAAAATAAAAAAATGCCAGAACAAATATCTTATTCCAGATATAGTATTATGTATTATGTCAGGGTAGTGGGTACAGATCATCTTTTATTGCCAGAATAGTAACTAAACACAATAGTTGCATAATCTTATGCACCGATATGGCCGCAAGCGATCACACATTTGGACATTCCTGTGCGTGTTCAACCGAAATATTTGGGAAAATAATATTATTAAATGCTGGGTGCTCTGTCAAACTGTCGGGAAGTGTGCCTCCATTCTTTTTTAATGTGTGAAATATTGGCGCTACACGCCTTCGTGAAGCATGTGGGAATAGAAAGTGTACTTGTGCAGGTCTGTTTGGCGGACTAATAGAAATGAGTACGGAAATTGAACTAAAAATTACATGATAAAACTGAATTTTTTTTTTTCCTGCAGCAACAATAGAGCTGCCGAACACACCCGTAATGTATATTTATAATGTTAAGATAGGTGTATCAAGTTACGGGCTACAATTAGGTGTCATTTGTTTGTTAAAGAATTACACGGGATGAAATTTAACGGAGATAAAACTCTCTTTTTTAAAAGTGGGAATCCATAGGTACGGGTACGCATAGGATTAATTATGAGAATGTGTTAAAATGTGTTCGGTTGTATTGTGAAATTAGTTGCGAAAAATCTTAATTTATTGTAAAAATATATATTAACAAATTAAAATATGTAAGATTTGGATCTGAAAATTGAAAATCAAATTGAATCCGAAATTACAAAATATGACATCTCACATATTGAATTTCTATTTAAATTTGTATGTAATTTGTAAAAAAATAAAGAAGAAAGCACGTCCAAATCTTTCGGAAATGTTGTAATCCCACAATTATAAATCATGACAATATTAGTGCTTATATAATACCCTTAGCAAAATTTGTTATATTAAGGAAGAAAGAGAGAAGAGAGAATCAGTAGGCCTTTAATTGGTCCAAAAAAATATGGAAGCGGGTGTGGATTTTGAACTGAATTTTACTATGTTCACGCAAAAAAATCAGTCCAGGCGTACGGTAATGCTATCGAATAGGACCGAAATTTTTATTAATATAAAAAAAATTAAGAATCTATCCAACTTTTGGGGAAAATTCGAAATCTACCCAAACCGATTACAAATTAATCAGTTTCAGAGATTGAAACCGCTCACAAAGCCATCGGTTTCGAACTCTCAAGAACCGATAGCATTGTCATCAGTTTCAGCCTCTGAAACCGATAACTTTGTTATCGTTCCTAGTAGAAAATGATACTGAATCCAACTTTGTAATAATTTATTATAATTTTTTATTTAATTAGAAAATATTATAATATATTTTTTTTATTAAAATATTAGAAATATTTTATATATTTATTCAAAAATAGATGTAATACTATATAATTTAATTTATTAGAAAGACTGCAACAAATAATCCGGATCAATATTTTTTAGGTCGGATTTTTCGTGGCTATAAGAAAAATTAAAATATTTCTTTGTGTGTCATTGGAAAAAAAAAATACTTTAAATCTGAGTTATTGATTCCGGTTTAGAAATCACTTCTAGATAAACAGCGACTCCATTACAGAATTCACAGATTTGAATCTGCGATCCTTGCTTGTTTTTTTTTTAATGTATTCAATCCTTCTAAGACTCTGTTCGATGCTCTCACTGTTCACGTGGGAACACATAAACAGTGAAATGCAGTTCAAATACCATACCCATGCCCATTCTCCAATGCACGCCGAACATGGCCTAAATCTAGAGTTTTTTTAAAATAGAACATATTTAACCCAAATTAACCAAGCCAGCACCTTACGTGAAGAAGTTATGAAAATAGCCTCCTATGGATCGGTGTAGCTTGAAAGGCCCTTACTCCACCGATCCACAGGATCGGTTGAGCTATTTTTTAACCCGACTATAACAATGCCACAAATAATCCTACACATAAGTTTCGACTGATCCACATAACCGGTGGAGCTGGGATTTAAAAAAAAATCCAGGCTTTTAATTTTTCAGTGATGCTTGTTTGTATACTATTACTATGCTGTGTTTTTATAGAGCCGTCAGAGCCTCGGCCCACTACACCTAGAGTAGAAAAAATGGCACTGCGGAACCGATTACGACACGGAACAGTTACGGCACAGAACAGCACGGCATGTGTGACTGTTCGCATGCCGTGACTCGCGTGTCGCGTGTCGTGACCATCTTTTGAAAATTTGACACGGCACATCACACGAAAGATCTGATCACGGCACGGCACGTGGTCACGCGAGTCACGTGTAATTAGGACCGTTAAGTCTTGATCAAACGATGAATCTTGAATAAACTAACCTAAATTATGAAAAAAAATAGTTAAATGTGAGAAACGTTACCAGTTACGTTTGGACACGACACGCGAAAAGTCACGGCACGGGAGTCACGGCGTGACTAGCGTGCCGTGACCACCCCTCCACATTTTAGTCATGACAGGACATGGCACGTGTCACTGTTCACTTGGTCATGACACGGCACAGTACGAGACCAAAGTCACAACATATTAGTCACGGCACGGCGCGTTTTGTCCACTCTAACTACACCTTTGCCTAAGTTGTTGATTTTCGTCCTTAATAGACTTCAGAAGTGCGTGCTTCATCATCTTCTTTTTTAACCCAATTCCCTCCCTCAGCTCCACGGACCGGTGGAGACTTATGTATGGAATTTTCTGTGGTATTATTACAGTCGGATTGAAAAATAGCTCCACTAATTATGTGAATTGGTAGTAGCTATTTTCATAACTTCTTCGTCTAAAGTACTGATTTAGTTAAATTTTTTTAAATATGTTCTATTTAAAAAAAAACATCCCTAAATCTGCTAACTTATTTTTAACACATTGAGTCCAACATTAGAAAGACGGGCCCACTCCAATTATTTAAAAATACGGAGAAGGTTGTTTCAGACTTTTATTTGAAGGGTGGGTCCCACCCCAATTATTTCAAAATTTTATTAGCAGATGCACAAGACATGGGAATTCGCATCCTCTGAGATATCTCAAACTTTGCGTGACTTTTTGGAATATCTCAATCGTTCAAATACGTTCTACACGAATCTCAAAGCAGAAATAATACTGGCCCCTTACGTTTCCCCGAATAGGCACCGGACACATCGGTCACGCAAAAATTGAGATATCTCAGAGGATACGCACCCATTGAATTGGCGATCAGAGTGAAATCGAATTTCCAGACAGACAGAAAGAGTTATTTGATTTTTTTTTTTTTTTGAAAGATGGTATAATAAAAAATCAGCTTAGATCCGTCTCTGACTGCATACAGGATACAGCGCAAATTACTATTTTTTTTATTCGAAATGGTGAAATTATAAGAAAATCCGCTAAGTCAGAAGGTCGTGCGACATCCTCCATGCCGTATGCGGCATAGTATTGAGGCCGCACGGTTTAGTAGGTCGTGCCTTCTAGTGGACCGCGTTATTTTTAGACAATTCTTGATAAATCATAGATGGACCCCACGTTCCTCATGTTGTCTACTACTCCCATGATCTTCATTACCTCCACTATTTCCATTAGTGCTTAGGAAAAATAAAAATACCCTTTTGTAATAGGATTTAGTGTGTGTTCAATTGTGTCAAGTTCATAATTATAGCTAGCAATTCTCATTGTTAGGTTAGGTCAAAGAGTTACTTATAGAGAGAGGTATAGCCATTAGAAATCAAGCAAAAGAAAAGTCAGATAAGAAGGCAGAAGGTTCTTCCATCTTCAATTGTATTGTTATTTATGTTCTCTTTATTTTTATTTTTATAGTTTATTGTCATAGTCATGAGTAAGGGTTGTACTTAAATTCTTGATTATGTTTTAATATATGTTTATGTTTGTTTTGTGTTATGATTTGAATTTCTTTTGCATTTTTTTTATAATATCATTGCATGTTCTGTCTATTATATGCTAATGATCATGACATTGACATGTCTTTAATAAATAATTTAAAAAATTCGTATGAAAATTACTCATGAGTAGCGGTGAAATTAGAACTAACGAGCTAAATATGGAGATACTGTTTACACCGACACCACACCATTGCTACAGACTGCATTGCAAGAAATTTAAATATGGAGATACTGTTTACACCAACACCACACTATTGCTACAGACTGCATTGCAAGAAATTTGTAAGCTCGATCAAAATTGGGGCCACTGCTCGTACCGTAGCAAAGGTGTGGTGGAATCAATTTTGAAAAATAAACTATTTTCTGTGTAGCACAAATAATATTTTTCTTCTAAATAAAATAAGTGAAAAAGAGAGAGTATCAAATTTCCCCCCGCAACAAGTGTCATATTTTGAATCACGCGGTTGAAAAAGTAGAATTTAAAATCCAAATTCTCATATGGATTGATAATTTGATATATACAAACCAATCATTATTGTTTCTCTCTTCTTTTATGTATTTCGAACCGAATTCCCTGCGCATAGCACATCCAAGTATTTAACTGGATCTCGCCTATAGGTACATAGTAGGTCCGTCAGGAATACCATGTGGAGTAGATTCACATGTCATGACTTTTATATTTATTTGCATTTTACAATTGCCTCGTGAACAACGTTGTGGATGTATCATGATGTAGGTCATCATGCTGGCTGCAATACAGTGAAAAACTAATAGTTTGGTTTCGTTTGACGGAGTTAAAAAATTTGTGATTCGAATATAATTTGAATATAATTCGGAAATTATTTGGTATAATAAGAAAGCAAGAAAAAACAAAGAAAAAAAAATAAGAAACATTTCTGTCTTTTTCTCGCAAATAATTCGTGATTTGTATTTTATTCGCGAATAAAATGTATTATACGTTTTTTACGTTTTAAATAGAGTTTGGTTCGAAAACATAAAAGAAAAAAAAAACAAATTAAACGCATATATTAGTTTTATTTAACAACACAAAATGATACATTCATTATTCTAAAACCGAGCATTTAATACGAGTCAGATCGGACGCATATATCTGCAACCAAACATACCAGATTGTTATATACTAGCAATTGGACAACGGATTGTCGAGGCTGATGGAGAAGCATGTTAGGAGTTTTGAATAAGTATATAGGGACAACATAGTAATTATATGGTCTAAGAACTATTAATGGATTTGATATGCACGAATTTATAAATCAAACATCTAATTTGATAAGAAAAACCTTTATATTTTAACTATATATAACTGATCTTCATATTGATCTATATGAAGAGTTGGCTTCTGGGTAGATATCGGTACAGTGGTATTACTCAATACCAAACTACTATATTGTATAGTTTTTTTGGTAATAGAAAATCGGTTGTTTATACCACTACATTAAAAAAAAATCTAGATGAAGAGTTATGCATTTTTGTTTTCAAAACTATCATACCATTTGTAGGAAATTCCAGATGAGGTGCAACGCTTCGAACTCGACAAGGCTTAATCAAACTGCTTGGCTTGCCGTATCCGGAAATAAATCTGCTATGATTCTTTGGAATCGTAGGGTTTCTGTTTTTCCAAATCCAACTATTCATTTTTTGAAATGCACGAATCTCAAAAGCAGTTGATTTTTATGCATGAATCTCGAAACAAATAAATTATTGGATTTGAAAAAGCAGGAACCTGCGATCCCAAAGAACATGGATTCAAATCTTACATACCATATTGTGTATTTTTAATTTCAGCCACCCCTATTATAATTTTCTAATTCTGAACACAAGTATTGTAGAATTAGCTTAGATTACAACTATTTTATTGAAATTGAAGGTGTATCTACACAGTATTACTTTCTTGGTTTTGTTATATATTTTAGAGAAAAATACAGGAAAAATGTTACAAACATTGTAAATTGACTCATGTATTTTTTTTTTAAATAACTCTTGATCTCCATAACTCAAAAGTCGGCATTCGCCTTTGAATTTTAAGGTATTGCTAATAGTATTACTCCTAGATAGAGGCTACGATACTATGCATAATGCATATAGTCCGTACTTGAATCAATAGCTTCATTTTTAAAGTTCAAAAATTGAGAAAACTAAAATTTTATCTCTTATTAGTATAATCACCATTTTATAGTGGATTTCTACATCTCCTACAATATTCCCTTAAGGTCAACAAATTGGGACCTAGGGGTGTCAATGGGTATGATACAGGTAGAATGAAAGCATTTTCATACTCATATCTGCTAAGAATTTACTTTATCCATATCCCACCATTATCTATTAAAAATTGACATTATTTTATCCTTACCCGTTAAAATTATCGGGTAACGAAACAGTAGTGGGTGAATAACAAAACATATGGGATATTGTATTTTACAAATACAACATCAAACTCATTCATTCCACACATATGCAATCACATTACTAATAAAAAATTATGGAAAAAAAATGTGCAATCAATTCCGACTAAATTTTTTTTTCATAAAGCGAGAGAATTTAAAACCACGAATACTTCTTCGGAGAATTTCAATTACTTAAAATGTGCAAATAAAAGTAATATGATTAACATATTTCTTATAGCAAAAACATACACTAAATAACAAAAGTACAATAACTAATTATTACTCAAATATTAGCATCACGTGAATAAAAATGTTACCATCATTAATATTGTTCAAACATTATCATATAATTTTATGATATATAATTATCCTATAGGATAACAGGTACGAAATAGTATTTATCCGTATCCTTATCCGTTTAGCTAATGAAAAAAATCATTTCTCATATCCATACCCGATAAGCTAACGAAAAAAAAAAAACTTACCCATATCCGCCTTATCACAAATACGGTATAGGTAGGGTAAATGATTAAAAGGGTATCATTGGCACCCCTATTGATGCCTGACCTCAATCTTTCCTCAAAATATTCCCTTAATGGCCGTGAACATCCAGAAACATTAGGGAAACTTCGAATAAAATCAGGAGAGCATGAATGATTTTTTTCCAGTGACCACCCAAACACAACTAAGCACAGATTATGGAACCTATAAAATTCGAAGCCTTTAGGTTTAGACTTTAGACACACTAGCTAGTGTTATTTTGGGTCATGTATTTTAAAACAAATGGACGGTATGGGCTTGAGAACGGATCTCTATGGCTTATCTTATCTTGAGAGATGTAGTATTAATGTTTTATGTGTGAAACACACTAGAAAGATTTCTTCTTAAATTGTAAAATAACTGATCTCTTTGAATATCGAACCATATCTCCTCAACCAACACATAGCGTGGAAACTTCTTTTTTTGTTGGTTCATCACATTAAAAACATACTCTGGGCACAATTCCTACATTGCTATTTTCATCTCTTGAACCGCCAGAAACATTTTTAGCTATAATGTATGACTTAGAGGAATATTAGTCAACAGCTTCTGGTTCTTGAAATGACACTAAAGCTAAGAATTACTACATATACGCAAGTGCTTTCCAGCATTATAAATTAAATATCTGTATTGTATACGAGTAAATTTTATTTTATTTTTCGAAATAGTAATATTGAAATGCAAGTAATGGTATCTGGTGTCAACTTTATTGCATTAGTATATTACAATGCTTAGCAAGCTTCAATGTTATATGCCCTGGCACCGCAAACTATAACACGCAATCTAATATATTATGTCTAGTTCGGATCTCGCATACCAGATCCGTTCCGACTTAAGGGACGAGTTCAGTATGTTAACTAAACTCAAATCAAACAGCTTAATTTGCACATTGTAGTTACAATGCCATCTCAATTCCTAACCATGGCAGTAGATGAACTCTAGAAAGGCGCCCATCACTCGACCTTTTTAATCGATATACAATTTTGATGTTATAATTATAATTTGAATGTTACATAGACTGAATATCCAGGCATGAAAATGACTAACTAGTTCTGCACGCACCATTTTCCTTCTCCCAATATCTACCCACATTTTTGTTTCTTTCGGTGCTTTCATTAAACTTTTTTCCAGACAACT
This sequence comes from Carex cristatella, assembly GCA_024447775.1. NCBI lineage: Eukaryota > Viridiplantae > Streptophyta > Magnoliopsida > Poales > Cyperaceae > Carex > Carex cristatella. Next base: position 8,369,048 of record JAJHPF010000010.1, on the reverse strand, counting down.
CCCTCCTCTAGTACTCTCCCCCAACCGTACCGCTCGTTCAATATATTATAATATAGGATAAACCAGTACTAACAACTGAGACCAAATGCTGGATTCAGAATAATTCACAAAAATAAAAACTGATTAAACTCCGCCAGATTACACACGGAGAAAAAAAGAGATGGGAATAGCAAGAGAAAAAGAGATTATACTTTAACTAATGCTACATAGTTTCAACAGTTGGTCCGATTCAAAACAAACAGCAGTTTGTTTCTCACAGGTAGGAAATGATCCCCATTTACCAGATACTGACGGCTACACTGAGCCTGTCATCTCGAAAAAGCAGGAAAAGAAAAAGAAAGAGAAAGGGAGAGAAAGGGAAAACGCCGGGGAGAGACAGCCTAATGGATTTTGGGGGAGGGGGGGTGTATTCCATGAGCTGGCTTAGTGGGATGCTCGAGTCATGCGAGGGCGTACCGGTGTCTTTGAAGGACTCACCCTGGAAAAAAAAAAAAGTCGAGATTAGAATATGGTGTAATCTCAATTCTCAAACACACCAGCAGAACTTGAAAATATGATGGATGTACAAAACATAAAATGAACAAGGAATATGTGAATGCTTCATTCAGGGTTATCCAAGATGTGTTGATTTTTGCAAGGGCAAATAGTAACTAATCCCTAAATTTGAGGGTTCAATACATTTCATTGTGAATAATTAACACTTTGGTAGCCTTTGATACATGTTTTTTCAGGGAATAGGGGGTGTGTTGATCCCTACTTGCCAGGCCCCAATTTGATTTTCTGCTATGTAGTTACAGTCAGTTCACCCCCTCTAAATGAGCTTTCTTGTTGCTTGACTAGGAAAAATACCTGATAGGAAGAGTGCCAAGTATGTGGCCACTGCAGTTAAGAGCCAAAATTGCACTTTCAGCCTAAAAAAGATATATTTAACATATACAAGAGATTAAATAGTTGAACATATAGAAAACGTATGCATTAGTTATACAAAATTAAACATGAGACTGCCAAAAACGTCTGGTATCAGTGGACCCTCACCTCAAGCCAATGCTGGTCAGATCCACTTACCATTTGTTTCTTTTTACAGGGGCCCGAGTCTAATGGGTTCAACTCTTATTTGTGATTATTGTTTTTCCTTGAGTAATGGCAAATCTATCATACATGATGGAGTTAACAAAACTTCTGGGTAGGAATCCTATATCTTCTCTCACGTCAGAGAATTTAGAGAATCAACTTCAAGTTAATGTTGAAGAATATCTAGAAAATTTCTTCTATTTCTGATAGAGCTGGGATAGTACATCCTGAAGCTAACCCAAATTTGTATGATTTTTCCCCTTATGAAATCACATCAACACATTATAGGGAAGATCATGATAATCAAAATCTGATAGATTTGCTCATAATGATATTTGTAAGTCCAGACTTCAATCCATGTCCTACAAGTCCAAGTAAACAGAAAACTACAGGAATGATACTTCAAAAGTACTGTGCATTTCACAGCTTTATGATGAATAACCAAGAAGAAGTGAATTCCTAAATAACACCTTTGATTAAACAAAGGACCGAGTGGTGCAAAATACCATGTTTTCAGGGCTTAATAAAATAACAAATTGCACAAATGTCATTAATTGTATTACCCTTCCCCATTTCGATCTTCAATGTTTCAAACTTTCCAACTTGATCCTTAAATTTACAACTTGTACCAAATTGGTCATATCATTGACATTTGTCTAAACAGTATATGCAAATCATGTAACCATGAAGTCAGCATGCTGATTTGGATCCTAAAGTGGACGGAAATTTTAATAAAACTCTTGCTATAAAGTCATCACCTAAATCATTAATAAAATTTACACAGAAATTGATGCTATCGACTACATTTGATATTTGTGATGATGGCAAAGAAATCAGCATCTGTGTCATCATAGAACCACATCAACCATCCGTGTCATCATAGAAACACATTTGGACTGATTTTGTCAGAAATTGATATTTTTGGGGAAAAGAATGAGAACTCCAAAACTTCAAAATGACCAAAATGTAAATAATGATCTTTTTAAAATCTAGTTATATATCTGTAAACTATAGGGAACCAAAAAGGAAAACTGTTATATTCTAGGAGATCATTTCCATAGCTTACTGCAACCAAAATTACATTACCTTTCTAGTTTGAGTTTAACTACATATAATAATAAGTCCAAAAGGACCCTTAATGTTTACTTTTGGTTTAATGAGTACCATTAACTTTTTTGTCGTATCAATTAGCACTTTTGAAAGTTTTTTTTTTTATCAAGTCCTACTCTTCTTCAACTAACACTGCTGCTGGCTTGGCAATGTATTGTATCTAATTTGACTATGGTGGAGATATTGATAAACATTAGAAATTTCAAGGGGGACTGCATGTTCTTTACTTTTGTCAGGGTTAGTGTGTGCATGAGCGTGTGCGTGGGTGATTGGGTGAATAGCTGACAGTCGAAGAGTAGATCTCTATGTTGAGAAAGAAGAATTTCAAATGGAGTCCTGCATAACCTCCTTGAGAGACATTTCTCTTTGTTAACTTAAGCTGCCTTTGCTGACTGGCACACCAACTGCAACTTTAAACTCTTGCTCAAGTTCGTTCTAACGCTAGGACAACTGTTTGTCTTAACTAGAAGAAAAACAGAAGGAAGCTAACTCACCTGTCTCTATTTATGCTAAATACTCAGTTTTGGTCCCATTATAAACCAAACCAAGCACTAAGGAAGTGTCAAGTGAGCTTTGTTGGTAGTTAAAAGTGATAAAGGGCTTGATTGAAGTCCTCGCAACAATTATACACAGTTGGAAATTAGAAAAATAAAATAAAAGAAGTGCTTAATAAGTACTTACTCGAACAAACTCTACAAAGGCAATGCATGTTGAGTGCATGCTATCCCCAAGCAACCTCAGCCTAGACACCTATTTTTAGATAGAACATAAAAAAGATAAGCAAGTGACATTCTAGATTAGCAAGCAAATAAAATAAAAGCATATATTTTGTACTTGTCAAGTCAATTAAGTTGAGTCTTTTACATTAACAGGAGGCCATGATAACATAAGCTGTGCTCCATTAGAATTTTTATCAATAAATTTAGGGTTTCACATCGACGACAAAATGAGCAGTTGCATACCAAACCAACAGACACCACAGAGAAAACAATAAGGTAACATGACTATCAAAAGTTGGGTCGATACAAAAAACTTGCAAAAACAAACATCTGGTACCTCTCCACATAGTGGCTCGAAGAAGTATTTGACATCAGCCTCTGTCACCTAAAAACAAACAGAAGAAAATAAACAATATAATGAGCCTACAAACATGAAATGCATGGCATCACTAAAACTACTGTACCAACAAAAAAGCTTCCAAAATGCAGTACCAACAAATATAATAATAATGCATCTTCTAAAAACTACATGCTTACACAATATATTCATAAGCACCCTGTGTATTTTTTATAAAAGACAACTCACGTATAAAGAGTAAAATAACTAGTACCTGTTTATCTATGTTAGTACAGTACACTGTTCTCACAACCATTTCCCTCTCATCCTCAGACTGTACACCAGAATAGTGTGTGTTAAAATAAAGAGAAAAATAATACTAAAATAGGATTGAGAAAAGAGGGTTTAAAACTGACCCTTGGAAGAAACTTAGGGTTAACAGGAAGAATTGCAGTTTTGGAAGGTAAAACCCTAACAGGATAGTAACCCAGCATGGTCCCACCAAGATTAAGCGCTGCTCTCGCACCAGCTGATTGTTAAAAAATATATAAAAAAAAAACACAAAGAATGCTTTAGTTAACTCAAATAAATGCATGACATTCAGAAACTTGGTAAGAAATACCACAGGATAATTAATAATCAGCCAGTTACGGTACAGATTTTGTGTAGCAAAGGATATTAATAACTCAAATAATTCCCTTCCCTCACAGTTTCCTCAAGATAAAATGAGGGAGAAAGGACGCCAAATTAGGTAAATTTAAGATCTAAGTGACAGCTGTTATGAGTGTTTACAATGTCGTTTCTAATGTTCGTCAAGGTTTCACACCACCACGCATTATATATTTTTTAGGTTTCTCGGATTACTGGATCAGACAAAAATTGCACAAAAATAAAGAACAAGTACCAGAAGAATAACAAGAATTGTTAGGTACCTTCGTCAGAAAACTCAATAAAAGCAAAACGAAGAATTGAGCGCGGGTCTCCACAAATCCGGCAATCCACAACCTTCCCATCAAAAGGGTGAAAGTAACAAAATTAAATTACTATAAATAAAAAATTGATTTCGCAGCATGCATGAACAAGTTGCACTAGGATTGGACAGGTGTAGTACTAGGATGGGTGACCTCCTGGGAAGTCCCTGTGTTGCTGATTCAGGTTGGGTTTCATTTATAGCCTACCCCACTTATTTGGGAATAAAGGCTTTGAAGAAGAAGAAGAAACATGTATGAACAACTAGGGAGAAATAACTACAGGCAGAATTTCCACTTCTTATCAAGTCATGAAGTTAGCGGTCATGAATTAATTTAAAGTGAATAATTTTGTAATATGTATAAAAGATATATTACAAGTTCACAATATACCTGACCACATGTAGAAAACACTTCCGCAAGCTTCTCTTCAGTCACCTAAATTTTATCAAAAACAATATGTTTGATGAATTTAACAGATAGTCCAACAAAATTATTGACTTGGAAAAAAAATAAAAGCAATAACTAAGACATGTAAGGAATGGTGCCTGGAAGTCTTTTTCTTGTCAAAGAAATTCATATCTCAAGTCAACCCCACTTTCTAGACCTCTGAAATTGGAATTTCCTTTTTTACAAAAAATGGATTGGAACTGGAATGTCAAACTTTGAATTGAACAAGCACGATTCTAGTGAGAGAAAACATGAAAAAGCAACACTTGTTCAGTTCTTCCCTAGTTCCATGTTCAAACCAAATGAGAACAAGAAACTAGGAATGACATTCGAGACTTCCTGCACCTGTCCCAGTTCCGAGGCAGTATCCCTAAAACAATGTGAACTAGTAAAATATCAAAAAGATTATTACATTGTGGTCTACATCTGAAACATATATAGTTCGCCTTATGCTATCCTCTCGCTCAGCTCTTGGTGACCTATTCCGTCTCTGAAAAATTAAACAAGACAAAAAAAATTGATATTAAGTTCTCTATTATTTCCAATTATAAGACAGCAGAGAAAACTCAATATGCACCACTTTCACATGTCTCAACCAAAACAAAAACAAGCTACACAGAAACTAAAAGTTAAAGTGAGGTTAAACATGAACTAAGAACACTAGAACTGGTTATAGCACTTATTTGACAAATCAGAGACCATAAGAAATAACTGGCAATAAAACCCAACTAAGCCCAGCTATAATCCTGGTTTTATAGTAGCAGGATGCTAAAAACTAATTTTGATCTCACTTTAAGTATCTCCAGCTTAAGCCTATTCTCTCCAACAAGAAGAAAAAGGAGAAACCCCATTTGTTACAGAAAAATATAAGACTAACCAAACAGAATTCTAATTTGTGTTTATCCAATCTTTGCCCCCTTCTAGATCGAGCTGCAGAGATATTGATCCAACTTGTACTTGTAGCATTTACCTAAATTAGCAAATTTCTACCAAGTAGCCTTAATTCTGATCAGAGTGCGTATGAACTTAGGCAACCCAAATTCTCCAAAACTTTACAAATCATCAAATGAAAAGCAAACATCAGCAAAGGCAAAACCCTTCACAGGATCAAAGATCAAACTAAATAACCTAAAAGATTGAGAAGATCAATCACTTTTACCTTTGCATTCTGCTTAGAGAAACCCATGAATCCATCGCCAACAACCTCCTGATTCCAACCATTCACCACAAACTGATACCCAAATTCCCTCGGTACAACAAAACTAGGTGCATCAGCTGAGAGCTTCCCGATCGGCTTGTTAGTGCCATAGGAAGAGGGTACGAACTCTTTAGCTGATGGATTCAGCTTCGACAGCAAATCGGACAGCTTGTTCACTTCGGAATTTTGCACCGATTCCTTCTGAGCTGCCACCATTATTTTCTTTCGAAAAAAAAAGCAAATTTCACCAGAAATTGCTCAGATTCTGAGCAAAATTCTGATTCTTAACAAGATCGAGCTTTTAATATACGAGGAAAAGAGAGAGAGAAATGGGAGAAGAGATGGAATTTGATATGATCGCTAGACAGAGAGAGAGAGAGAGAGAGAGAGACGGTGTCAGTTATAAAGAGGAAGCGAATCCCGTTTTGATTTTGTTCTTCTGTACTAATGGCAGTTTTGGATTTTGATTAAGAGAAAAACTAAAAGGGGTTTATGTATGTCTATTCCCCTATTATTTTATATTTATATTATATTACCCCCCTTGTATTATTTTTTATTTGTACATGAATATGTCCGTATCTACTACAGCACCTGTTACTGTTAGGTCAGGGTTTTTCTATATAAGGCCTTTGTTTTTCATAAGCTATGGTTAGCTAAATAAGTTAATGTTTTGGTACAATGTTAGCTAGAGGGTGTTAAAAAAACAAGTAAATTAGTTATGCAGAATAATTTTTTTTCTTACCATGTGCTTCTGTTGTCAATTTCAGTTAAAATGCTTGTAAATTTGCAAATTGGTTATTTTCATAGTAACAAATTTTGTCATCCGTAACTACCCATTTTTATCTGGAAGTTTCTCAATTTCTTGTTCCTCAATCATATCGCTCTTTTTTACTAGGTCAAAATTATGAAAAAAAAAGATAATATTTATGGTGGAAAATTTCATCCCCTAAGCAAAAGAGTGAAAGACCCTTCTGTCAAATGGAAGGAAAATATGAAGTGCTTGTAGAAAATTTCCCTCATCCGATTGGACATGTTTATCATTTTGATAATATTATTATTAGACAATGCTTGTTTGCTTGTTGGAAGGATTGAGATTGAGAGAGTGAATGCGTAAGTGCTGCGGTCAGAGAAAGATTGTTGGCTTGGCACGCATGCATGACTCTCTATTCAATGGATTTTATGTGGCAGCACCTCTTATTGTTATATGTTGTGGATGATCTTTGTAACCTGAGGACAACAGCACAATGACAAACTAATAGTTCGGGTTAGAGTTCGGTTCAACGGGGTAAAAAATTCATGATTCGGATATAATTCGGAAATAATTCGGTACAACAAGGAAGCAAGAAATTTATTTTAAAAAAATTCGCATTTTTCTCACGAATAATTCGTGATTCATGTTTTATTCGCGAATAAACCGTATTATATTTTTTTTCGTTTTAAATGGAGTTTGGTTCGAAAAAGTAAAAAAAAATGAATAAAACATGAATTATTCATGAATTATACATGCATATTATCACTATGGACAAGAGCAATAATTGTTAATATTTTTTACTTATTTCAACATATGTGTTAACTAATTATTCAACATTGTGACATGATAAAGGGGTTACTAATTCAAAGGTGGAGTTTTGACCAAAAAGCTCTGAACAAAATTTCATTTAAAATCGGACCTAAACTGTCTGATTCGTGTCAAAATATGCATATGTAATTTAGATTTATTGGATTGTTAAATTTATTGAGTTATAAATCCGTGCACACAAATGTTAGTGCAGATCAGATAGTATCAATCTGACTCTGGATAAATTTTATTTTTAATGCAAAAAAAAAAAATATATATATATATATATATACTCAAGATTAAATTAATGACTTATCATAGAAGCATGTGGAAATATTTGAGATGATGATATCATGAACAATTTATACTAATAATCGCTGAAATATACTTTTATTATGGATTTGATTACATAATTACAGCTTGCCTTAAAAGTGTGAATTTCTTCTAATCTCACCAACAATTAATCCTAAATGTATATATTTTGTCTAATAAGATAAACATCATACAAAATGAAACTTTGATCAATTCCTCTCCTTTCCTTTTGTGCATGATCTCCTATCCATCTGTAACTCTCCTCTTTCTTCTAATAATAGAGAAAGTGTGAGCAAAAAGATGGCAAGTTGAAGAAAAAGAGGCGAGTAGTTATGGAAAAGGATAAGGTGAAAGAGATAGAGATAGAGATATTAAATTACGACAAGCAATAAAATGAATAAATGTAAAGAAAACGAAATAGAGAAAAATGCACAGAAATTTTTATAAATAAGAAATTAATTAAAAAAATATCAGCAATGCGGAAGGATTTCTGGAGAATTTGAAATGTAGAAAAAACATGATATTCGATAACGTCCAGCGGACATTATAGTCCATAGCGTCCTACTTAACGAAATCAACTACTGCGTAACTAAACAATGAAAAATGAAAATGAGACGTGATATTTAGCAACGTTCAGGGGCCAGCGAAAATAAAAAAGAAAAATTCGGTCCGTGTTAGCCTATCATGGCCAGATCTCAACCGAGAAAAAAAAATCGGGCCCAGGTCCCACTTCAAACTCAAATTCACGTTCTTGATTTTATTTTTCTTTTCTTTTTTGTGTGACCTGGCCGTGATAGACCAACACGGTCCGAGTGAGTCTGTCATGGACCAAAAAATACAACGCTCAATTTTCGACAGATGAACCAGAGCTGTTCATTCTTTTACTGTTGAATTTAACGGAGGATTTCTGATTTTAGGAATTATCTGAATCATATGATTCTAAACAAATAAACAGTCTAAAAAAATTTTGGTCCATTCCAGAATTTGCCTTATAATAATGGTCAAGTTACATCCCAATTAAAATCTAAAAGCAAGTTGAAAATCACTAAAAATGAATATACAATGATTAATTGTCACAACTATCATGATCGATCCATGTTTGCTTTCTGGATGCAACGATTAATTCAATCGCCATTATGAACAAAATATTACTTTTTCAGTGATAATTGAACTTGATTATGTAAGATTGTAGACATTTATTGCTCTCTGGATGCATAAAAATCCAAACATCTGTCCATATGAAATTAACAGTCAATCCTTGTTGAGACATTTGATGTTGAATTGTTACTTAATGCTTGTGATTTGTTGTTATGAACGATTGTGTGAAAATGACTAATTAGAATAAATACAATAATTAAACGGTTAATTCTGACATTTAAACTTTTAAATCAGTGTTTTCCAAATTTAATTGATCATCATAAAGATTTTCCTGTTTGTTATACTATTTTACAATTGTTGCACATCACTTTCTGAATAACTCATCATATTATATAAGAGTTATAATGAGTCCGGCTAATGTCTTAATGTCAGAATTTTAACGTAAGCTATAACAAGTTTTTTTTTTGTGATTTCAACCAAATAATTCTTCTGAAATGCTCAATATATTTTTCATATTAAAATATACTTGGAGAACAAATTTTAAATGTTTTTAAAATTTTTTACTATTTTTAAAAAAAAATTAAATCGTTGTTTTGATATGGTGTAAAAATAATAAAATTTTATGAAAAACAGTGATATTTAAAAAAATAAAAAATAGTAAAACATATAAAACAAATGTAAAAATTGATCTCCAAGTACATTTTAGTACAAGAACATATTGAGCACAGGACGAAGGGACATACATCCAATGGGGGTCAATTGACCCCATTCATTTTGAAAAACTAATTATTATATATATTACTTTTGTATATTTTATAGCTAAATGTTAAGAGTACCTAATAAATGACCCCTATTCATTCTCTGAAAATTTTATATAGTTGACCTCCATTTATTTTTCAAGAAAAAAATAGACTATTAAAATTTATACAACTTGGAGACATATAACATTTTATGTTTTTGATCCCTATTAGTCAAAATTCTGCCTCCACCTCTAATTGAGCATTCCAGATAAACTGTGTATACTTTAAAATCACAAAAAATAATTTGTTATAACTCAAACTGAAATTCTTTCTAACATTGTTTTTTAATATGGCATCTTGTTCGGTTCTTGAAACACTTTTGCTATCCTGCTAAATAAAACTTTTTAGAGCCCTTTTGAATAGAAATGGGATGTCTTAAATCCTTGAGCTTTCACAACTAAAATCTTGTCGTATCGACAAGCATTTGTCGTGTATTGAGTGTATATATAGTTTGAGAGAGAGTATTTTATACTGGTTAAGGTGAGGATTTCTTTTTTTTATTATCATGGGTGGATTCAGTGGTGGCTGAGTTAGTGTAGCACAGAGAAATATTTTATTTATAGAAATTATAAAATTGAGATGTATGAAAATATAAAGAATATTTTGTTTTCAACAAATATAATAAGATCGGAAGTATTGAGCGCGATTTAACTATTTATGGATCGGAGAAATTGAATCAGATTCATGTTTTATTTTTTTTATTTTTTAAACGTCGAAATTTGTAATAAAGGTTATAATAAACGTTAAAAACAAAACATGGATCTGAATCAATGCATCTGATCCATAAACTTGGATCACGCTCAATACCTCTAATCTTACTATATTTGTTTGTTAAAAACGAGTTACTCTTTCTATTTCCGTACATCTCAATTTTGGGAGAGGAGGGTGTCCGATGTCCATTGGACCAAAGTCTGTTCGATGGGTGTCCGATACCGTCCGATTCACTTCAAGATCTGTGCGCATCACTTTAATATCCGTGCTATTTGCTTTAATATATGTGTGCACAGAACTTGAAGTAGATCGGACGGTATCAAACACCTATCAAACGCTATTCTAGTCCGATAGACATCGGTGACCCCCCCTCTCCCCTCAATTTTACAATTTCTATGGATACAAATTTTCCATAGCACAGGATTGGAAATCTGTTTTATTTTGAATTCTAATTTTTTTTAACTCATATGTGATTGAATTGATGTTTTATTCTAAAATTTAATTCTGTCTTAGTTTGTAAATTCTGAATTTCCAATTATAATCTAATTTCATCTTTATTTTTTTTACAACTAAATCTAAAAATATGACATGACTTGAATAACGTGTCGTGTCGTGCTGTGTCGTGTCGTGCTGTAAATCTAAAATTGATGAACAAAATATCACTGGTTCTAAAATTATAATGACATAAAAAATGTGAATTTCCGAAAACGTTTGGGGTACATAAACACACAGAATTGAAACAACGAAGAGCTCATTAGATCATAAAGAGAGATGCTGTGGAAGGTTAGTGAGAGACAGAATTGTGATTCTTATATTTTGCTTAATCTTCACGGTTATATTATAAAGATTTTTTATAGACCTTATACAAGCTGTAACTAATTAGCATTAATTGATTAATGTAATTTGTTAAGTTTCCTATTCTTATTTGTACATTTGTTTGATTCGATCAAACTTTTGAGGATATTTTTTCCGAGATTGTTGAGTTTTTTTTTTTTTAAATCCACATATTCAGTGGCATTCTGTATGCATAAACAAAGTCGTATTTTAAAACATTGTTATTATTAATTATTTATATTCAATGCTTTAATATGCGGTTTTGTGCATGCATATGGAAGATCAATGCATACTGTATATGCAGATTTTAATGCGGACTTATATATGTGGTGTTTAAAATGAGATGTTAATATTCTAGGTTAATTCTGAAGTCACGAGTCATGACAAGCCAACATGGTAATACCCATGTAGTATTATGCATGCGTTTGTATATTCAAATCCGCATATATATAACTGCGTGATATTTTGAACACAGCAGCAGACTGCATATGTATTTGCGACATGGAGCTGCATATGTGATTCATGTGACGACATCTAAAAATAGTGTTTATAATTGTGTAATTGTGTTAATATTATAAGTTTCGAACTTATTGTTTTGAATTGGTTTGGGGCTTGTATCATAGCCACAAACCAAGTAGTTCATCTCGAATTATGTTTATAAGTATCATTCTCTAGATCTAGATTCATCTTTGATGTAGGATTGTTCAGGAAAAAAAAAAAAAAAGGCTTTGATTGACAAAGACGCCTATTTATCCTTCTAAATATCACCATTAAAAACAACAATAATCCAGATTCATCTAATTGATAAAGCACAGAGACTATATATATTATTTGTGCATGCTAGATATTACTCTCTGGATCTAGCTAGATTGATCTTTCATGTAGGGTTGCCTTGGGATTCAATTTAAGTAAAAAAAAAAATTTGATTGACAAAGACACCTATTTACCCTTCTAAATATCACCATTAAAAGCAACAATAAACCAGATTCATCAAATTGATAAAGCATAGAGACTAGGGTGCGTTTGAATGGGTGAAGAATAATCACTAATTCGGATTATCATTATTTCGAGCTATTATTTTTCGTTTGAGTGTGTTTGAATTAACAAATATAGATTATTCTTTGTTTGTCTTTTATGGATTTTCTCACTATTCTACTAACTCAATATTTTGTTAGATTAAGTACTGTTCTCAAACTTGAAATTAGTTATATTCCTTGTTTCATCCAAATATCTCTCTCTCTATGTATATTATTTGTGCATGCTTGATATTACTCTCTGGATCTAGATTGATCTTTGATGTAGGATTGCATTAGGATTTAATTTAAATAAAAAAAGGTTTGATTTTGATAAAGACGCCACCTTTCTAAATACCACCATTAAAAACAACACTAATCCGGATTCATCTAATTAATAAAGCATAGAGACTAGATTTTAAAATCCGGCTCTTGTTAAGGAAAATACCGATTTTTTTGCGATTTTAAATTTTTACAATTTCAATTGGCAAAGTCTAATTTTTTTTAATGAGCGAATTGGGGGTATGCTTATGCTTGGTTCATTAAGTTAACGAGCGAGTTATTATATAGCGAGTTATTACCGAACAAATTACGAACAAGTCACGAATTATGAGCAATTTTCTCACCCTAGTCATGACACGACATGCGAATTGACATGGTCATGTCACATTACGTGACCAAGTTTTCCAATATTGTTTTATTATTTTTAATTTACTTTGTAATATCGTCTTATTTTTTTAGTATTTCTTTTCCTATGAACTAACTTAAAGTATGAAAAAATAATCTTATTTAAGAGTGATCATTCGTGCAACTTGATCATCTTTTACTAATTTATTCATATCATGTAATGTAAAATTTTCCTTTAATACTTGTCGTTAAATGAAGATAGGAGTAGGTCCGATGGGCATCGGACCTACTTTTAGGTTCAATTAGCTCTAATATCATACAATTAGCATTAAGAATTGTGTGCACGGAAATTGAAATAGACTGACACAGATTTTAACATAGTCCGCACAGATCTTGATGCAATCAAATGGTCATTACACCCATCAAACCAAAGTAGGTCCGATGGCATCGGGCCTACTGTGAATTGTCGGACGTACTCTGAATTCTTGCAACTAATGAATGGCTAAAAAAAGATAAATAAATAATTAACATGAAAATAGTTGCAATATATGTGCCTTCACAGATGCAAATGCCAATTCACTTTCCTGTCCCAGAATAAGCATGCATATTCCCGTTTAGCCATTGGTGCCGAAATTTTTAACTGTAGCATATTAAATAATAATAATAATAAACCCAAAAACCATTTTTTCTGAGAATTTTAAAATCTGTCCTGTCCGTCAAATAAAACAGTGAACATTTTTCTTCTTCTTCTCTTCTTCTCTTCTTCTAACCACTAACAAAAAAAAAAAAAAAAAAAAAAGTCATTTAATTCTACTGTTTGTAATATTTAAATGAATAAAAACAAAATGTAATTATGATTTTCATTAAAATATAATTTTTATATGAAAAAGGCGTAAAACGAGTCAGAGTTTGAAAAAAAATAATGTGTCCGTCGTTTTGAACAACGCACATAGGGTGGTGTCTACTGTTTTGAACTGCGGACTCATTCAATTTAGTCCGTAGTACATGGCACATTTAGAAATTTAAAAAAAAGTAGTTTTTTTTTTTTTTAATATAGTAGAAATAAAATTTCGGACCATTGGTGAGAGATTATATTATAGAGGAAAAAAAATGTAGCATTCAAACCGTTTTGACTTATGTCAACATTCAAAACCGTAACATACATCCCATGTTAAAAAAAAGAATTAATTTTTCAGATAATTACAGCATCTACATCTCTGAAATTATTTAGAATTTTAATTTGAAGTGACAATTTCTAATTCAGTTTCAGAGATGTAAGAGAGTTTTTATTTAGCAATTATGCAGGAAAGTTTATTATTAAGAAACTGTTTATAAACTCCATACTGATTAAATAATTGATTCAAATTATTTTTCATTTTTAATTTATTACTAACATGGTTTAATAGAAACTCTAGTGAACAACGGTTCTTTAGAAATTTATTTCAGTTGTTGAAATGTAAATATTCTTTAAGTTAACAACACTAGAGAGTTTCTTATTAAAAAACTGTTTATAAACTCCATATTGATTAAATAATTGATTCAAATTATTTCTTATTTTTAATTTATTAATTCTAAAATTAATTTTAAAATTAATTTTAGAGATGTGAAAGTTAGAAACTTTCGAGACCATAATTTCTAAAAAGTGATTAACAGTTATTTAAAAATTCATTTGAGTTACTCAAATGTAGATGTTCTTTAAGTTAATAACACTAGAGAGTTTGTCTATTGTAAGAACGAAACTGATTCTGCTGCTCACCAAATTAGCAAGCAGGACTCTACTTTTTCAAATCAAATCATTCATCTATGTTGAAATTTGTGCATAAAAAAATTCAACGGCTAGATTTGAAAGAATAGAATCCTGCTTGTCAATTTGACGAGCAGTGAATTTACAGGAACTGACGAGCAGTGGTGGTTCCTGTAAGAACCATAGTCAGATATAAATAGTGGAACTTGACAGGGATGGATCATGGATCATGGATCATGGATCATGGATCGTGGATGGCTAAGTGCCCAAGTGGGAGGTGAGAATAATAAAGAATAAAAATAAATAAAGTAGCTAAGGTTCATTTAATTTGAGGTGCTTGAATTTGCTTAAATGCCTTGTGTGAATACCCAGAAGGACCACCAACTCTTCTAGAAAAATTGGATATCTCCGTTTAGATAGGCAAAAGAAAATAGAAAATAACATTTTCAGGTTCAAGGGAGAATGAGGTAACCCTTTGATCCCCTTCTATAACTGGTTACATCTGATTAACATCCAGCGGGAAAAATAAACTGTTAACTTCACATCACCTTTTATTTTTATTTTTATTTTTATTTTTATTTTTATTATTATTATTAGAGGAGGGATCAATTTGACAACTTACATCTTTTTTTGTGATACCGGATTACATCTTATATTTTCAAAGTTTCAAAGTTCAAACAGTCGATTGAAATTGTTCAATATGATAAATATATTAAAATATGCTTGCAAAACAAAATTTATATATTTTTTTAATTTTTTACTATTTATTAAGTAATTTTACAAAATCACTGTTTTTATGCCATTAAATAAAAAAACGTAATATTTGATCTACAGGCATATTTAATATATCCATTATGTTGAACGATTTAGATCGACTGTTTGAAATTTAAATATGTAAGGTGTAATTTGGTGCCACTAAAAAATAATGTAAGTATATATCTCTTCTTCTTCTTCTTCTTCTGATTCTTCTGATGATAGTGGTGGTGGTGGTGGTGGTGGTGGTGGTGGTGATGATGATGATGATTGTACTTTGTAAAATAAGGGTGCTTTGAATTCATATCTCTATTTTCAAAATCTAAATAATTAATCTGGACTGCTCAATATTAATATCATATGGAATTTGGTCTCCAAGCACATTTCAATATAAATATCTTGCTAAGCATTTCGGATCGACTATTTGGTCTTTAAAAACGAAAATATAAGCGTTAAGTAAAACAAGATCCTTACTTCGCAACTCACTATAGCCCGTCCATATATATATATACGGAACCGACTCTGGTTCTTTTCTTGAGAAAAGGAGGACTCTCATTTTCTCAAATCTGGACCGTTCAAAATTCATCGTACGGTCTCGATTATTTTTTATTTCCAAATCAATTTAATCTATTAAAATAATTCAGATTTAATTGAAGCTGTACGATAGATTTTGAAAATTCGAATGGAAGAAAAAAAAAGTGCTTCTTTTCTAAAAAAAAGAAGAAGCAGATTTTGATCTATATATATACATACATATTACATAGCTTTTGTTGGATCCAGCTGTTGGGTCGGATTTGGATGAGGATGACACGTTACGCCTGTTAGTTGCATAAACCCACAGCTTTTTACGGTTTGATCACAGTATTAATTGTTTCCAAACTGTTCTTTCAACCCGTTTAAATATATATATATAGGAGCTTCATCTCTTTGTATGAATTTCGATTAAAGTACAAAAAAGCAAGCTGAATCAGATAAAAGATAAAATAGAATACGACACGCCATGGCCAGGTGTTCATCAAGGAACTTCCATAGAATAGAACCTTACCTGCTAATCATTTCATTTATTCTCGACCAGACAGATGTTACAAGTAACGAACTCCACCTGACCTTCGTTAAAATTTAAAACCTTATTAGCTACTAGAAGTGTAATAAAATGCGGTCTATACATATATAGTTATAATCCGCATAAAAATTTGTATGCTATCAATATATATGGTTTTGCATATGCGATCACATATTTAGCCGCATATTTTATACTGCATATTCGACTGTATAATACCGCATATTACCGCATAGTACTGCATATTATCACATACTGCATATTACTGCATACTTCTTTATATATATATATATGAATTCTCATTTTAAAATCTACATATATAAGTCCGTATAAAATTTCAAATATGCGGTTGCATACCGTATATGCATATATGGTTATAATCCGCATAGAAATCTGTATGCTATCAATATACGTGGTTCTGCATATGCAGCCGCATATTCAGCCGCATATTTTATACTGCATATTCGGCTACATAATACTGTATATTACCGCATAGTACTGCATATTACCGCATGATACCGCATATTACCGCACAGTACTGCATATTACCGCCGCATACTACATACTGCATATTACCGCATACTGCATATTTCCGCATACTTCTTTATATATATATGAATTCTCATTTTAAAATCTGCATATATAAGTCCGCATAAAATTTCACATATGCGGTCGCATACCGTATATGCAGTATGCGGTGATCTTCCGCATACCACATACAAACCGCATTTAATAATATTAGGTAATAGTACTACATTATGCTATTGAACTTAATTTCCTCTCCAATATCAGCATTTCGTAACTATCCAGAACATGGGATTTTTTTGTTTATTAACAATCATAAAATATTTTTTCCCCTGAAAACAAGTTACATAACTTTTGGAAAAATTAATTCCGACCGACATGATTGAATATTGACTTGTGTTTAAATTAAAGTATCATGTTTATGTCAATTTGTTTTAAATACAGGGGATCAAAAGGAGCAAATTAAAGCCAGTTTTTGTGACAAATATGAGCGTTCTTCACTTCGGAACCGAACTAGACAAATTAAAGTTATAATTCAGTTTCAAAAATAAAACCGAACCCAACCAATTTAGCATTGCAAGTTTGTAACTAAACTGAACTGAACCAGAGTTTTATTTCGGTTTGTTGGGTTTGTTCAGTTCAAACCGAAATATATTATTTTTATTTAAAGCAATTATTTTGTAACAAACCGAAGTATTTAAAACAATTGATTAAAAAATAAATTGGGATATTTAAAAATAAACCAGGGTGGTCCGGACCAAATTCATAATATATAAAAGTTTGGTCGGTTTAGTTATTTTGGTTTTAAAAATTTCCATTCCAAACCGAGCCATTAAACAAAAAAAACCAAATTGTTTCGCAAAACCAATTAAACCGGAGCCAATGAACACCCCCAGTGACAAATATCTCTCTCCCTACTCTCTAGTGACAAATATCTATCTCCATAACCATAACAGTTGATTGTTGTGACTTTTACTGACTTGGCAATTAATTTAATAAAAGTTGTACTAAAGACCTTATTTTGACTTTGACATTGTGATTTGTGACTGCTATAGATGAAACCGACAGTTCATTGATTCTGAGAAAGAAACAGAAGCACAAGCGTGAATAAAACCATCAAATAAAATATATTATTTATTGTGTGTGTGTGTGTGTGTTGTAACAGTCGTTGGAAAATCCTATTCTTCAAACCTACACCAATACCATCTATTTCCCTGACTTGATATCATATTGGAATATTATCGTTTAACCAATCATTGTTATTATAGTCATTAAATATCTCTAATGACATTTTTAACTAAAATACTAAAACTGCATGTGTAGATGTTTTTTCTATATTAAAACCATTTAGTTGTCCATCAAACAATTTTTTAATAATTTAATAATTGAGTTTTAGTTGCAAAGTATAATATTTAACATTTTTATTATTGTGACGAATACTATTAAGAATTATGTAGGTATAATACAAAAATATATCATATAATAAATTAAAGTTTTAATTAAAAGATCGATAAGAAAAACATGCATATATTAATTGTTATTCAAAATGGATAATTAGTATTTAAAATTTTATATAGTTATTATTTATTATGAATTTCAACTAATATATGCAATTTATTAAAGAGTCCAGCTGATATGACATTGGTGTCATATGACATCAATTCTAAAATTGATTGGATAAACTTCAGAACTAATCCAAACCATTTAAACCGATTTACTTTATAAGTGATACGTTTACATGTAATTTTTTTATATTTTTGAATTATTTTAGTATCAAATCAAGCAGTAAAAAATGTTGAAAAATGAATGCATTAAAATTAACTTAAAAATCACACACTTGACCGTTTGACTTAATGTTAAATAAATTTAAAAAATTATAAAAAAGTTGCATGTAAACACACTTATACACAACTAATGAAGTAGATCGGTTTAAACTGTTTGAATTCACCGTTTGAAGTCGATTCAGTAGGTTTTGGAGTTAGTATTATATAGACTGAAATGACATTGCTGTCATACCAGTCAAGAGATAGGAGTAGGTCCGATGGCTTTTAGGTTCAATTAGCTCTAACACTGTACAATTAGTATTAAGATTAGTGTGCACAGAAATTGAAACATACTTGTACAGATCTTGATGCAATCAAATGATCATTTCACCATCCAACCAAAGTAGGTCCGATGCCCTGAATTCACCGGTCAGACTTTTTATTAAATAGTTTAGGCCTCGGTATCTCATTGGAACTGGAATTGGAATGGAGTAGCATCACAGTATCAGAGTTTCCGCCAAATAAAAAAAATAAAAAGGTGACAATTTTGACCAGGACCTCACACACACACACTATAGTTAAAAAATGTAAAACAAAATGTGACAGTCAACAGAAAACAGTTGTCGTCTTTTAAATACCTGGTGACGGTCTATGTATGCTTTTACCGGACCGTGTTCATCACAAATATTTTAAAATTTTGTAACTACCACTTTATTGTCAAACAAATATTTTGACCAAGGTATCAAATTTTTATTAAATATCCCACTAATATATATATACAGAGAGGTTGGCTATTATCAAATTAGTTGATCCTGAGATTTCGTGCAACTAAATTGTTTTTTAATTTTTGAAGTTCAAAAAATCAATTCAAACCGTTAGATGTGATCTTTATATTAAAATGTGATTGAAGACCAAATTTTATATTTTTTGGAATTTTTTACTATTTATTAAGCCACTTTGAAAATCGCTGATCTAACGGTCGCTTAACCAAATAGTAAAACTAAAAGCCACCGTTAGATCAGCAATTTCAAAGTGACTTAATAAATAGCAAAAAAATTCCAAAAAAATGTAAAATTTGATCTCCAAGTACATTTCAATATGGAGATCATATCTAACGGTTTAGATCGACCGTTTGGACTTTAAAAATAAAAAAACAACTTAGTTGCACGGAAACCGTAATGCTAACGTTATGATATCAGCCTCTATATATATATATATATGGTGATAGGCAGCCCTGCTCCTGCATGTCTCTTTCGATGAGAAGTTCATTTATCATTCATTATATAATTTCTCTTGTACTTTTTTGTCATTGCAACAACGTAGCAAACTTAACGGACCAGAATTAAATAAACCCGCGTGGTTGAACGGGAATCGATCGAGTCTGGTAGTATTAAGTTATTCAACTTTAACTGGAACTTGGAATTTGGAATTCAAACGGGTCGTTAGTTGCCATTGAAAATGCATCAATAGTCATCGCTCAACAAATTCATGATAAATTGTTGGGAAATCAAAACAAAAATGTACGTGAATTAGAAGATCAAATAATTCATGATATTATATGAGTGAGTCTATGGTAATATGTATATTACGGGTTGATTTATAATACGGATTAATATTTTCGTTTTTAAAATCTTAATGGTCGGTCTGAACCGTTCAACATGATTCTCATATAAATATCTACTTACAGACTGAATTTTTATATATATATATATATAGAGTAAATCTAAGGTGTGACGTGCTCACCAAGAGATTTTGGTAAGTACAACTCCAAAAATACATCGGACCGGCTTCAAATGATGAATCCAAACCGTTGAAATCCATATACTTCGTGAGTGATGCATTTACATGCAAAATTTTGAAATTTTCGAATTCATTTGCTACAAGGTCAAGTGGTCAAAGAAATGATAAAAAATAAATATATAAAACAACTTATAAAATAACTTATTAAAAGATTCATTACTTTGACCGCTTGACCTTGTAGCAAATGAATTCGAAACTTCCAAAATTTTGCATGTAGATGCATCACTCACGAAGTACATAGATTTCAACAGTTTGGATTCGTCATTTGAAACCGATCCGATGTAATTTTGGAGTTGTGCTCACCAAACTCTCTTGGTGAGCACGTCTCACCCTAGATTTACTCATATATATATATATATATATATATATATATATTTTTAAATTACTATTTTTTAAGATAGATAAAAAATCACTTGATCTAAAAATTATGAACCATCCAAAAATAGTGATTTTCTATCTATCTTAAAAATAGTAAAAAAAATTCTAAAAAATATAAAATTTGGTGTGCAAGTACATATTTATATGAAAATCATTTTTAATGGATTAGATCAACTATTAGAATTTTGAAAATAAAAATATTGATTCGTAGTACAGACTAAATCGTGATATGCATCTATAATAGCATAGACTCACTCATATTATATTGATAATTTTCTGGAGGGGGGTATTACTGGTGCCCTTAAAAAAATTTACAAAAAAAATGTACTTTAGCAAATAACTATCATGTAAATTTCCAGCTGATTAGTTAAAAATTGAACTTTTCTTTTTACAATTTCTACTCACCAAATAAATGCAAACAACCTAGAAAAATATATGAATTCCATGTGAACACAAATAAAGTATTGTACTCGTTATCTTTTGTCTAGTCAATGGTAAGATTCTACTCAAATTGTGGCTCATAATTCATAAATTAATATTGTATAATTACTTAAAAACAATAAATTATGTTTTGCAAAACACAAGTCTATTAATACATTATACATCTAGAACCTTTATAGTGAAATATATTTTAATGTTTAAAAGTTAATGAAAAATTACAAGTTTGAAACTTAGTAATTTATACTAAAAAAGAGTTGATAAATTTTGACTCTCATCTCTTGTTTAAAAAACTTATCCATCAAATATTCACTCAATTAAACAAATATATTTAATTGATTTATATATAGGAATTTTGACTCTCATGTGAGGTTTATGCTTCTTAGGGTGTCAATGGCATTCTTTTATTTGTTTATATGATCAGTGTCGTATTCAATAAAACGGGGTATAGGTAAGATTTTTGTTTCCTAAACTTATCGGGTATGGGTAAATATTTTTTTGTTATCTAAACGGGTAAGGGTACGGATAAAGTCTATTTTGTATCCGTTACCTGATTGGGTAATTATAAAAGAAAAATTATATATTTTATATATATTAATAAGCATTGAAAATAGTACTTTAATTGGTTTACTTGCACTTAGTATGATCATAATTTTGTTTCATAAAGTACTATGCGTGTGTGAAATGAATGTATATGTTTTAATATTTTATTTAATAAAAATAAAAATAATTATTATATTAGTATTACAAATTATTTATCCGCTAACATTTCAGTATACAACAACCATAATGGGTAAGGATGGGATACGGGTAAGATAATTTGTAGCGGGTAAGAATAGAGTATGGGTAAAAACAATTTGTAACGAGTACGGGTATAAAAATGATTCCACCCGACTCTTGCCATACCCATTGACGGAACCAAATCTGCTTTTTTCCTTGAGAAAAATAGCATCCTCCTTTTCTCCATCTAGATCGTTTAAAATCCATCACACGATTTTAATTAAATATGAATCATTTAAATAGATTAAATTGATATAAAAGAAAAAAAATAATTGAAGCCGTGTGATGAGTTTTGAATGATTCAGATAAAAGAAAAGAAGGGTGCTCTTTTTCTCAAAAATAGAAGCAGATTTGGATCCACCCGTTGACACCCCTGAATTGCTTCTATTGTACCGTGCAAAATACAGTTGTGAAATTTACTATATAGTACATGGGGCACAATAGATCCAATTTATTGCAAAAGGAAAATAATAATAATAATAAAGTTACTACATTTACTGCCGTATATAGTGGTCACAATTTTGTCTAGATGATGGATCAGCAATAGAGATAAAAAAAACTCTGGACGTCGAACAATTTTGTAGTTTCTGTTTTAACTTGGTCAAAACCGAGAACCACCTAACTTGTTAGACTCCACCCATTTGTCAATGCACAAACAAAAAATTTACGTGGAGGATACGTGAAATTAAGTTATTTTGGTCATTTCGTCTATGTATTTATATAAGCATAAATGGCGACGAATGATCAAATATGAATAAAATGCAATATTGATGATTCTAGAATTAAGTCAACAATATCTGAAAATTTTATCATTAAAAAGTTTGACCAAATCAAATGTATGTAAAAATAAAATTATTAAACTGAAAAAATGATATTAGTTGTAACTTGTATAATGTCTATAATGGACTATCAGAATGTTACGGTGAAGATTAAGCAAAATATCAAAATTATCGATCTAGATGGAGAAAAGGAGGATGCTATTTCTATAATGGACTATCAGAATAACAATTTGATGCTTTTTTAAATGCTATTTGAATAACACAAATAGAATTTTAGAAGAGAAAATTAATAATTTAAACATGGAGGTTTAATCTGTAATGCAATTTGGCAAATTCAAATGACATAGCAACCAAACCAAGATATTTCGGAATATGAGAGAAGAGATATTTGAGCATTATGTAAACAAGATGGAGTCATGTTGTAGTGATAGTTTCCTCCAGTATATTAATAAAAAATTATTTTATTTCAATTGCTAGTTCAAATATGTCGCATACGGTACTCTTTGCACCTAATCCTATTATGTTTCTTATATTTGAAGCTCGAGGATAATAAACATACGCTCTCTCTCTCTCTCTCTTTTCTTGTTTAATATATGTAATTGATAAATGACAAATGAATGTCTACATACCAAACAAATGTTGTTTCTCATACAAAACTTGTTGAACACAAACAAAAGAAACCACACATCATGACTTCTGCAAAATTCATTTCAACGGAAGAATTGAATAGTTGTATTTATTTTCTCTAATTCTCTTTTCACTTGATAACAAACGGCCCAAGGCTGGGATGGGCCTCTTTATCGGCCCAAATCTACAAAAGAGGTCCTGAACTGGCTTCCAATTTGAATCCCAATGGAGGGGAGAAAACTTATTTAATTTCTATCGTTAGTTCAAAAATATAGTTTTAGGGAAATAAATCTTATGTGATTCCAAGGAATAACATGGACTTACAATTCAAAATCTATCCATTCATTTCTCTTCATGCAAGAATCTCAAAAGCAGATAGTTTTTATGCACAAATCTCAAAACAGGTGAATGGGTGGATTTGAAAGTCCCTGTTATTCCTTCGAATCACAGCAGATTTATTTCCGTAGTTTTAGTTGTGTGGAGCAGCTTGGGTCCTATGGGTTATATAACCGTCCGATCCTCTTTAAGATCTGTGCGCATCACTAATCTTCCGCTTTAATATCCGTGTGCATGTATTTGAAAGCGAATTGGACGGTAAAAGAACCCATCGGACTCCCGATGGGCCTCGAACCCAAGCTGCTCCCGTGTCCGATACTCTAAACCATACAAAAAAGAAAAAAAAAAAAGGTTTTTGGAGAAGCTCCAGTTCACAGTCGGCTCGTCTCCGGCCATGGCGCTCCCGTCCGGCTTCCACGACCGCCTCCGCCAAATGGAAGACGCTCGTCGCCATCGCCTCACCCTCCTCCAGGTCTAACCCCACCTCTCTATCTCTCCTCTTCGCGGAGGGCAATTTAGTAATTTATGCTCCGTCAGACCTAAAAGGTGCTTTTGATTTTGTTTTGTTTTGTTTAATTTACCGTCATTTGACACGCTCTTAAGAATCAGCTTAAGCTTTTAGTGCAAATAGTTTGTTTACTCAAACCAATGATTAGTTTTGCTAGGAGAAGCAAAGAGTGATTCTGGATTCTTGTTTTCCTCTGCTAATCATGATTGGATGATTTTAGAATTGGGATATTGGAACCAGCGATAGAGATTATTGAAGTCATATTCACTCTTTGAGTGATAAGTGTTATCATACAGTGGCAATTTCTAATTAATTTACCATTTCAATCATAGGCTGAAAAAGAATTGCAAAGCACCAAATTGCAATTGCTATCTTCTAAATTGGCCAATCTAAGATGCCTAGAACAGCGACACTTGTTACTCGAGAGGCGACATGCTGAATTAGGGTTTCAGATCCTAGCAAAGAAGTCGGAGGTCGAGTCTGTTGATTCTAGATACCAGTCTGCTATTTGCGAATTGAGGTAATTTGAAATACCATTGCACCTTGTTGCACCTATACACAGTGATAGAGTAGATATCAAATCCCGATTTCTGTTTCCGTTCATGTTTTGATTATGTCACAAGTGTAACTGTAAAATGAAATATTATATTAATTGTATTCATTTGTATTTAGCGCTGTCAAGTGTGAAATAGAGGAGCTTGAGGGAAAGGAAAAGGAGTGGGACAGTTTTTACCAGGAAAAAAGATCAGAAATGGAGGAGTTCGAAGAATTGCATAGAAAATTTGAATCAGACACCAGGGAAGAAGTGCAGAGAATGAGGGAGACGGTATCCAGTGTATGTGACCCAATATCTCTTCATAACATAGCAAATAAAATATCTTCGTGTGCATTTTCTGGTACTGTTTTACAGAAATGCTAAGCTTGCCATTTTCTCACTTGATGCAGTATCTTTGTCCATAATCGGTAGAAGCAATCAATAATTTTATTTAATTATCTATCTGTTTATTTTATTCAATGTGTGACCTGCATTATTAAAAATATGAAAGGAGTAAATAATAAAATATCCTTGTCTGTTTAGCTGAAGCTGGTAGGATGTAGAGTAATCAACATAGGAAGTTGCTAAGATAGATCTAGGTTGCTTTTGTTTATCTTTTGATTCTCCCACAATTTAAATTTTGTTTATTAGGGTTAGTTAGATTTCTCCATATGTGTGTTATTTCTTTCAGCACTTTTAAGTGACATTTCTAATCTTTCAATAGATGAAATCGACCTTGAAAGAGCTTCCAAAAAACAGCACAAACTCAAACAATGATGAATTAACCTTGGCTGAGACAAAGAAATCTGACCTCTTGACCAAAAAAGAAAAACTAGAGAAGAAATTCAACTCAGCTTGTGCATATAGAGCTTTGTTGCAGAAGCAAATTCAAAGAGCTATTCTCTCACAAAACGATGCTTCGAAAACATCTCAGGACCGATGAGGATTTATTTATTTTTCTCTGTTGGTATAGTATATTTTAGGTTGCTGTTTAGGAAGGAATTTTAGATTTTGTTCATTGGCAGACGAAATTGGGTCAAGGAAAATGTACAAAAAGTAAAAAAGTTGTGATCCCTGGTGTAGTTAAATTAGCCATTTTTTGTTATATTGAGTTGACACTTAGCTATTCATTCTTGCAAAAAGTAAACCAGCTCTGTTTCTCCAAAGTTGTTCTTGTTTTCGGCTATTCAAGATTAAGTTATCCTCGTGTGCTCTTCTTTTACATGTCTGAGTTCGACCGCATTTCTCCTTGTATAATATGCTCTTATAGATCTTAAGGTTGTGATTCATAAAGGGGAGAGATCGGAGTAAGGCAACCTCCAAATGGTGATTTTTCACTCCAAATCGGGGGTGATATTCGTCAAAAATTAACACCACATGAAGCTTTTCTTTTCTTCGAGCAGTGCTCTTTTACCTCCGCTTCCTCAGTATTCTTCTCTTCTGGAGCAGAGAAAACTGTCGAGTAGGGCCGATCTGAGGTGAGTTTTTCCTTCGCACAATGATTCTGCGTCCCTCTGTCTGGAGCACAGCTTAAGAATTTCACTGGTCTATGCTTGCTTGCTAGGTTGCTATTACTATAATTCAGTTCATATGCGCTCATGGTCCGAAATTGTTTCAGAGCTACACCTGGATTCTTATCACTAAATTTCTATGGTAAGAAACCAGAAGATATAAGGCCTTAATTAGCAAATGGTGGCAGAACTGGAGCAATGCTGTAATGTAATCTCAAAGACATAAATTGAGGCCCAGTAAAAAAGGTTTAAGGGGTCGCCAACAAATTCTCCCCTTTAAATGACTAAGATCTAAGGTGGTCAATTTTGGTGTGATGAACTATTTGAGGATGACTTATAAATTGAATTCTAGCTTCGTCTGAAGCTAGTGGTGTAAACGGATCGAATCTGATTTCATTTGGATTCAAATTCGGAAAATTACTTGAATTATCCAATCTGTATTCGTATCTGAGACTATCTCTATCTGTATCCGTATCCAAAAAATTATAACATATAAGAATATGATAAGATTTTTAACTATCCGTATCCAACCGTTTACACTCCTATCTGAATCCCTTTTAGCTACACTCTACCCTCAGCTTTTGTATATTGCCCAAAAAAATCCTAACAAAGTTATAGTTTATTATAAAACTCTTGTCATGAAATTTTGTTTCATCGAATATTATTGTACACACAAAGACGCACTCCCATCCTACATTCTAATGTTCTTTCCATGGATCTACTGATTGAAAATCAGGCTTAAACCCAAGGAAATGGAGTCATCTATAATCGCTTTGCGACAGTTGTGAACTTTCAGAAAATAAAAGAATAAAAAGCAACAAAACAGTACAAGAAAAAAAATCTGAAGGAAAAAATCATGGATGTTTGAACATAGATGCATGAACGAGTGCTTGATATTCTAGGAGGAGGAGACGGCCAAAAAGAAAGAACACCAACAACAATTAAGCTTTTAGTTCTAAATAAGTTGGAATAAGCTCAAAATGAAAACTCAGTCGTAGTTACAAGATGAAATAGATAGTAATAAAATAATAATAGTAGTAGTATAAGTAATAATAGTACCACTAATAATAGTAATAATACTATAGATTGTAGGGGTCAAAGTCCCAAGCTCTACATCTTTAACCTCAAGTCTCTAGTCATATAGTCTAAAGTCTATAATACTATTTCTAAACACGTCTAAACAATATTTTCTAAGTCATGGTTCTGATACATGAATCGCTAACTTCCACGTCCGAAGCCAGCCAACTCTTTGGGTACGTTACATTCTTTCAAGTCTCTTTTTACTGCTTTCTCCAATGTCAACCTTGGTCGACCTCGGCCTCTTCTTGTGTTTTCAATACGATATATAATTTCACTACACACCGGCGCCTCAGGAGACCTCCATTAGAAATGTTCAAACCATCTCAAGTGGTGTTGGACGAGCTTTTCTCTTTAATTGATAAGACCTTTTTTTTTAGTTTCATGAAAATGAACTCACCAAAAAAGAACAGGAAAAAAAAATACAATTATTTAGGGGACAGTTTAAATTGAGCTTTCTCATTAACCTGTTGCTATAGGGATGAAGAAAACATGCCTTTGTCTAGGCAATGCTACAAGTACCAAAATATATTTGCTTATTATTCTCAAATAGAAAATACTACAAACCCAATAATGAAAAGTCAGGCGCTCAGGCGACCTTGTCAGCATACCATGACAAATGCAAAGAGTCCATACCAGTAAAGCACTGATTGCAAGGAAGCACATCATTGTTCTTTTATCCATTGTCCCTTGTATATAAAAAAGAGAAGGATAATATGAACTAGATTACACTCATTTATAAAAAAAATTGTAGGAAATCTAAAAGATACATGCAGGAGGGACCAGGTCCCTGCACGCTACAGACCAAGATAATGTTGGTATCCACTTGCATACCATGCCAGAATAAACATTTGCAAAATCAGAAGAACGTATTAATCTTACATTAGATATACTTGATATCCTGTGAATACATATAAATTGTTACAAATAAAGTCAGATCGGACCCACTGGTGCTGCAGAACTATTTCAACACATTCTGCAAACAAATCAACCAACTCCAATCCATATCCAACTGGATATAATTTCTGGTAGTTCTTACGCAGATCGGATGGTAAAAAATTGTGAACCGAAATTCGATGGTTAGATGTCCCAGACTATGATCAAAATCTCCAGATTCCAACTATATTTCCCGTCACCAAAAGCCAAAAGAGACATCCTCTGCGACTCCTTTGCTTATAATGTTCTCTGTTTCTTTCAATTTTACATTACGTATACAAATCCAACAATGAAAGAACAACTATCTCATTGAGAACAAACTATAGAAGAAGCTATAGCAACAACAACGTAAGAAAAAAGACCAAAACATCCAGCAAACCCTACATAACCCGACAAACTCATCCTCAAAAAACATGGAATACTGAATACCCCATAGAACCTAGCTAATGCCATGTCAGCCCTTGTGAATTTGTCCTGCCACGTGCCTCTGCAAGAGAAACTGCCATAGACAGCATCATTTGGTCCTCAAACCCAGCATGAACAGGCCCCATACCAAAACCATCAGGTATAATCATTGGCATTGGCACTGGTAATGGTATCGGCACATGTCCACGACCCGTATCCAAAACAATATCAGACCCAGCATAGCTCGTACCTGCCTCAGCTGCATCAGACCACTGGTCAGTTGAGCACTCCCCTTCCTCTCCAGAGGATACCACTCTCTGTGTGCTGGAGGGAGACTCGACCCAGCTACTGCAGATGGAAGGGTTGCCGATGGAAGAACACATGTCAATCGAGGGAATGAATCCCGGCCGTTGGATCTGATCAAAGGAGAAAGTGGGGTAGTTTGAGTAGGGAACACTTGTCAGAGGGTGATGGTGGTGATGCTGTTCAGTTAAGGCTGCAACAGCACAGGAGAAGCTGCCAGAATGTACTTCTAAAGGTGTTGGTGCAGGATAGGAGTACGGGTCTACCCACATAGACCCGATGCATGCAGGGTACAATGGTGCATTTCCATGTTCCTGATTCATAATTAAAGAAATGTAATTTAGCCAATTATGAAATAAGCCGCCAATGTTTCATCAGATTTTATTGGATAAAGAGCAGAGAAGGCATTCTATTTTGTTTATAATATAACAGCGATCAACAATGGAAAGGGTGTCTTATCATGTACCAGTTATAATTATGGGGATCTGACTCTGCTGCTCCCCAAATAGGATAACAGGACCCTGTTATTTCAAATCTAACCTTTCATCTGTGTTGAGATTCGTGCATGAAAAAAATTCAACGTTAGATTTGGAATAACAGGGTGCTGTTATTCTATTTGGAGAGCAGCGGAGTCGGATCCATAATTATGATCAATCGAACTGATAAATTGTTATAGTTTAATTTGCAAAAGGGATGTAAAAGTGGGTAGGAGAGCATCTCTGTGCTTGAGTAAAACCAAAACTATACAGATCAAATGGTGATATCACCTGAATAGAAAGCCAGAGAGCTTCCATAACCATTACCTCCTCTATATCCATGTCGACATTGTCATCCCTGCATTTAACCCCAAATTGAGTTAGTTAATAATACATCCCGAAATTCAAAAAATTGCAGCTAATATCTAATATCTTAAAAAAAATAAAGACACTTGATGAGAAGTGATTGCTAGACTCAACAAAGATTGGATAAAAAATTATATTGTGAAGGGACCTATCTTTGTCTTAACTCCTATTTATTTTGGTTTCTCAAATTGAATTCATCTGGCCTACAAAAGCAAGGACTTGGAAACTACAATAATACATCCCGAAATTCAAAAATTGCAGCTAATATCTAATATCTTAAAAAAAATAAAGACACTTGATGAGAAGTGATTGCTAGACTCAACAAAGCTTGGATAAAAAATTATATTGTGAAGGGACCTATCTTTGTCTTAACTCCTATTTATTTTGGTTTCTCAAATTGAATTCATCTGGCCTACAAAAGCAAGGACTTGGAAACTACAATAAATGTGGGGTAATTATCACCACCTCCCAAAGATTTCTACTTTGGTAATTAGCTCGAAAACCTTTGATTTTTCCAAATAAACCTGCTAGTGCACTTCCCCCACCCAAACAAAAGGGAATGCACAAGATACACTTTAAACGTGATATTAAATCCCCATCCTCTGAGGTAACAAAATATTTCTGTTCAGATCCAGACCGTCCAATCAGAATCCAGGCCAATGCGGCCCGAGGTGGAATGCATGGGGTCCCTTTAATATTCATGCGAAATTTGATCGGACGGTCCGGATCTAAACAGAAATATTCTGTAACCTTAGGTGATATGAATTCAAGCACACTGGACAGCATTAATGTTTTGGTGGTATTACTCCAAATTATGATTTTCTGCAAAAAACAAAAAAGAAAGAAAAAGAAAACAGACCGGCTATGCCTAGAGCGAGAAGGACGTGCTGTCACCGAAGCAGAGCATGAAGGTTGTGAAGACTCTATATCATCACCATGTGTTGTGCATCTAAATGATGGTACTGTAAAATGAAAAAGAGAAGGACAACTTCAGAATACATACAATTATTTTCCTTCTAATGTAAAAAGATTGAAAACTTTGCACTGACATCTATAATACTTAACTTTGGGTGCTGCATATTCTGAAAAAAAAAAATCCCCCAGCTTTACTACATCACATTCAGCATTATAGAGTAAAGGTGGAGCTGGTAAAATCTAACCAAATCTGGAAAACTCATCAAACCAGGACCCAATTTAAGCCCAAATTTCTTTAAAAAGTAGATGATCAGATCATCCCCAACCAGGACCCATATCAAACTATTTTGACACAACTGAGATTCAAGTATGACACAAGCAACAGCAACCATGGAGAAAATGGAACAACAGCCAACTGACCCATAACCGAACTTGACAGGATCTGAAATAAATAACTATACGAGACCAAACATAATGAAAAGAAAAAAAATTGAGCTAATGTCCAATCTAATTTACTAGATGACAAATAAAAAATGACAGGACCCTAACTTAAAAAGAATCTAACTCAAAATAAACCAACCACGCATCCTGAAATCTGAATGGACATGCAAAATTACAAATAACCTGAGACTAATAATTATCAGGCCTGGTATGCCTATTACTTAACATAAGGTAATGGCAAATGTAAAAGTTATAGTAAAAACAAGGAAGAGAAAAAGCACCTGAAACGGAAGTGCTACATAGATCACGGTATTCAATTTCGGTAGGTGGTTGCATTTTTCTAGTAGACTGTGATTTCTCTTGCTTTTGCTTCATTCTCTCTTCTTCTTCCTGAATTTCTTGTTGCCTAACACGTATTTGTGCTTCTATAACCTTTTGTTCTTCCTAATTACACACAAACCACCCAAATATATAAATACTAAAATAATTATATTACATAACAAAGCTATTTAGATAATGGTATTATGAAAAAGTGAATTAGGCTGCAACATAATGATACAGATACGTACAACTTGTTCCATGCTTTTCTCTTCTTTTGACTTCACACCACGGTATTCCACAGCATAGTTTGGAGTTTTACAAAATGGGCATCTTTTTTTTGTCAAGGAATGATAAAAATACAAAAGAAAAGTATTGAACTAAAGAACCTCAGGAAAAAAAATTTAGAAAAAAGGATACTGTGTAGGTCGAGTCGAATTAGGTGGTTTAATCTGTAGAAAGCACTCTGCAGCATATACAGAAATTAATTGTATTTAGATAAAAAAAAATAACACTAAGTTGACCACACAAGGAAAAAACAAAAATGGATGAAAAATGCTTCTTTTCTTCTTCTTTTTTGTCAGATAAGATAAAGACTTCTGTACCTGTGCATATGCCTTTTGTGCAACACTTTGACCGGTTTAGGCTTGGGTAATACTACAAAATATGAAAAACTCTTATCAGCATGGACCACTATTCAAAATAAAAAGAAAGTTTAAGCCAACACCATGTGTTCTCAATAGTTTTTTACCAGGGCCGCATCTTACAAGTTCAATTTACAATATTATTCTACAAGTTTGCTCAACAGCATGTGCTCTGTAAGAAAAGAAATAGTACCTTCGACTTGGATTCTTTTTCCAAAATACTACGAATATTTTCACTAAATTGTAGAAATACAGACAACTATATAGGCACTTGATGGATACAGGGAGAAGGATGATAAATATTAAATACACAGTAAAACAACCCAGCAATGCCAAATTGCACATGTCAGTTGAAACTTGAAAGTAGAACTCACTCAAACAATCTAATTTGGTACCAATCTCAGATTCTTAACAGGCTAATTTTTCCTGTGATTTGATTGATATCCTTTATTTATTCTCCAATCAAGATGCTTACCAAATTAAAACACCAACAACAACCACCTTTGGAAATTCAAAGGATATTGCAGTATTTTCCAAATTAAAAACAAATCTAAAGACAAAGTTGACGTACCAAACAGCAGATGGGGCACTCCTCCAAATCTACCGAGCACTCATCGTCTCCCGGATAACAAGGGGCTAGCTTTGATTCTAGAATAAGCTTTCTCAATTTTTTATGGTCGATATCTCTGTGCTCATACAAACCTTGTGGCCTAGTGTATTTTTCATCTACCACTTGTCTTCTTCTTCCAATTTTATTCCCCATTCAAAAGAACTTGATGTTCTTCTTCCAGACCCCACTAAGATTATTAACTAATGGTACACCCTATTCTCTCTATTCATGCAATCAAAGAAATTGTCCTTCCTTTTTTTCTCTCCTTTATTATAGGAGAGAGATATATATTGCTTTGCTGGTAGTAAAATGTAAAAATAACAAAAATATTCTTCTTTAAACCCTCAATGTTGAAAGGTCAGATTAATCATTCACCACTAAAAAGTAAAAACAAAGCTTCTCGCCTCTCCTTTCTCAGTCAAAAGTTCACACCTCACAAATCAATTGAACCAAAATCACCAAAGAGAAAGAGTGAAAAAGGGAGTAATCGGTATCAAGCAGCCATTCAGCTTATCTTGATCGCAAATGTTGAACTTGGGAATCTGAAACCAAAAATAAAAGACTGACACTGCATGAAACCCTAGATCGCAACCCACAGAGAAAAGCAATACGAAATTATACGAATAAGAACCAAAAGAAAAATGAGTAACCCTAGCAATTACCTTTCTACTTCCGAATCTCTTTCCTCGACTTTGGAATGAGAGTACAAATTGGTGGAAGCACGAGAAAGATTGGGAAAGAATGATTGGGAGAGCAAGGTAGGGCAAGCTTGGGAGAGAGAGAGAGAGAGATTTGAAGAAGTTTCTCTCTGTGTTAACTACAACCACTGTACCTAGTAACTAGTAACTAGTAACCTTCTTTCTCTGTCGCTTTTGTTTTGAGAAGTGAGACGAGACGAGACCATGGATTTATCTGAGAACTTTTTCAGTTAAACCCTCCCATGATTAAAAATAGCATATTTTTGTTTCTTTTTGTTTGCACTTCAAATTTTCATTCCGGCTTACGGGTGCAAATGGATCGGATAATATCCAACCATATCCGGATCTATATTTGAAAATTAAATACGGATATCCTATATCTGAATATTCGTATAGATATAGTTACGGATATGATTTTGAATTTTAATTATCTGTATCTAAATTGTAGATATATACATTATAATTTAATATATATTATAAAAATATTTATGTATATATTTACGGATATCCGATCCGTATTCGTCAAATATCTGATCCGTATCTGTATCTGAAAAATAAAAGCACGTACGGATATGATTTTACCACTATCCGATCTGTATCCGATCAATATGCACCCCGTACCAGAGAAATTTTGATGTCATGAATATGTATTTAGATTAAATTTTTTTTTTAAATGTGTAATTTAGAAAATTTATTCTTTTCACTTTTGGCGTGTGATACTGTGATGTATCGAACGGCGTTTTTATTTGGATAAAGAAAAATGTTGTACGAATTACGAAATGTGGATATCCTATCCAGTGATGTTATTGCTACTGTGTTTTTAGTTTAAGCTAAGCACATACAGAAAGTTACTTCTAGGCCCCTAAGAGTATTTTTATCTTAAAAAAGGAGTAGATAAAGCAAGACACGTTTCACTAAAACAAGTCTGTACTTAGCTTAAGAAACAAGTCTGGAACCTACACCTTATAAAAAGGAATTGCCAGTACGATCCGTTATTGTACCACTATATTCTATTTTTTTAGTTAAATTGATTAATTAAACAATATCCATTTTAGTATTGTTTTCATGCTCTCCAGTTCTTAAACAACTGGAGGTGTGCGCGGGTATTCTGTTTCTGGCGTAAAGGCGTTCAATTACTAAAAAGTAAAAAAAAAAACAGATGCTTTTTTACTTGCAAAATGAAAATAAATAACTTTTTGTTTTAAATTTTTAAAAAAAATTCCTTTTTATACTGATAGAAATGTTCAAAATATAGTCTCATCGAAATCAGCTAGAGAATTCATAACTCAATTTTAATTACAGTAATTAGTTTTTGATCCAAAAAAAATTAGCAAGATATATAAATCATGAGTTAGATATAATACGGATAATTTAAATAGTACGTTATTTTATAATGTAAATAATTTGAGGAAGAAATAAAAAGAATCATAATTTTCTTATTAATTCAGAACAAATTTTATTTGTTATTTATTATGGAGTCCTAGTATGGCATCAGTGTCATTTCAGTCTATATAACACCAACTTTAAAATCTATTAAATCGATTTCAAACGGTGAATCCAAACCGTTCAAACTGATGTACATCATTAGTGGTGTGTTTACATACAAAATTTATAATTTTTCGAATTTATATAGTATACAGTCAAACTGTCAAATGTGTGAGTTTACTAATTAAAAAACATAAAAAATTTGCATATATACGCATCACTCATAAAAGTAAATCAGTTTGAACGGTTTAAAAAGTCGTTTGATGTATATCCAATCAATTTTGAAATTGGTATCATATTACACCGATGTCATTCTAACCAGATTCTTTATTATGTAATTAATTGAGAAATAATTTGATGGCGTACAAAAGAATATTCTATATATACAAAGCATTATTATCATGGTTTTATGTTTTTACCGAGACATGGCGTGATCCGGATAGGTGACACTTTTTATCTTTTGTGGTCAAACTGGAGAGGATCGAAATCCTAAGCAACAGCTAGTCAGCTAGGTCCCCACTTTAATAGCCAAGAGAATAGTTGTTAACTTGTTGTACAGTCAGTGACTGTGGGCGGGGCCCATGGTTTCCTTGTCTCCCTAATCCTGTCCGTTGGATCCATAACGGAAGGTGTCGATTTTGCCCTTCATAACACGCTGGATTGCATGGTCCGACGTGAGAGTAGGTCCGATGGGCATCGGACCTTCTTTGGTTCGACGGGTTCATTCATCGTTAATTTTGCTTTAAAAATCGTGTGATCTGCTTTCATTTCGTGTGCGCAGATCTTGAAATAGATCGGACGGTTACGGAGCTCGTTGAACCTTAAAAGGGTCCGATGGGCATTGAACCCACTCCGTCCACGCATGGTCCTGTTCTCCGAATTCACATGCTCTGAGATATCTCAAACTTTGCGTGACTTTTTGGAATATCTCAATCGTTCAAATACGTTCTGCACGAATCTCAAAGCTCAAACAATATTGCCCCCTACGTTCCTCAGAGGATACGCACCGGACACGTCGGTCATGCGAAAATTGAGATATCTCAGAGGATACGCACCCCTGGTTCTCCTGTGGTGATTATTTTGTATAGGGGATCTCCAGTGCACTTGTCAAGTCTGTTCTCTGTTGCTTGTTTGTTTTCTTTCTTTGTTTGTGTGTTGTTTGGCCCATGTGTTTGTAAAAGAAGAGCCTAAGTTGATACATTATTGCTCATCATGCAACTTTTAAATCATGAAATCAAAGCTCGCCTCCCTTTGCCATTTAAGCTACCGACGATTGGTGTTTTTGTTTAGTGGGATACAATACAATAATACACTATTCATATTATTTTACAAACAAAAAAAAAGTTTTCTTATTTTTATTTTAGTGATCTTGCTAGTTAGTTGGTTATGTTAGAATTAGCATGGAAGAAAGTGCAATCCACTAATTAGGCACTAACAAGGGTAGAGATTTTAACAAAGCAGTTTTGCCTTCATACAGTACGCGGACTATATAATCAAAACAAAGATGAATGAGCTCTGTGCGCTGCATAAAGTTAAAACTGCTCTGTTAAAATCTTTACCCCACTAACAATGGTGGGGTGAGGGTACAAACATCCATTAATTTCTTCACTGGTTAATAACATGACAAAGAGAACTAATTAATTTGTCTTTATCTCAAATTTAATTTCTCCCTAACAAATTAAATGGAGAGAAACCAAGAAGCTAGCAGAAACTGAAACATCAACCCAGCTTATTCTCTACTCTAAACGGTGCTAATTAGTCAGTTTTAAACCGAACCAAATTAGTTTGGACTGAATGGTTCGTTTTTTCGGTTTAATAATTTGGTTCGGTTTGCTTTTTAAAATCGAATTATAATTTCAGTTCGGTTCGGTTTGAAATTTTCAAAACCAAAATAACCGAACCGACCAAACTTTTATATATTATGAATTTGGTCCGAACCGCCCCGGTTTATTTCTTAATCAATTGCTTTAAATACTTCGGTTTATTACAAAACAATTGCTTTAAATAAAAAAAAATATTTCAATTTGAACCGAACAAACTGAATAAACTGAAATAAAACTTTAGTTTGATTCGGTTGCAATGCTTAATCGGTTTGGTTTTTTTAAATCGAATTATAACTTTAGTTTGCTTAGTAAACCGAACCGAACCCATGAAAACCCCTGTTCCTGATGGTTACTCTGAGTTCCTTAATTATTTCCTGATGGTGATCCTGACAGTCGTCAAAATTAATGACAATTAAATGTGATCTAGTGGTGTGTGTGTATCATGCACATTAATATAATTAAAATGTTCAACTATTTAATATGAATAAGGCTGGCGTGCTATCTGTAGTATAGTGACATGTCGTGCTACCTCTTCAAAAATCTATTGAATAAACTTCAAACGACAAATCCAAACCGTTGAAACCGATCTACTTCAAGAGTGATGTATTTACATATAAAATTTACAAATTTTTACATTCATTTAGTATAAGGTCAAACGGTAAAAAAATATATTACAAATTTTTTTGACCGTTTGACTTTATACCAAATGAATTTAAAACATTATAATTTTGGCATGTAAATACATCACTTATGTAGTAGATTGATTTCAACGGTTTGGATTAGCCATTGAAACATATCCAATAAGTTTTTGAAGAGGTAGCACGACATGTCACTATGCTACAGGTAGCACGCTAGCCTTATTCATTTAATATTTGTCAGTATTTAATGATTTTTGCTGGAACATTAAATGACACTCTGTGAATCTTTCTTTACACAAACACAATCTCAATTATAAAGTCAACAGTATGTATATAATTTTTTTTCTACTTATAAAATATTTTTAAATAAAGATTCCTTGATATTGAATTATTTAATTTTGAAATATGACACTTAAAGCGTGACTTATAAATATCTCCATTTTTTAAATAAAGATTCCTCGATATTGAATTATTTAACTTTCATAAATCCTCTTATTGTTAGATACTCGATTTTCGTATTGGTTTTGATTTCTTTCTATTTTTAAAATGTCATGAGAATACTACAAATCTTGATTTCGTTGTATGTCATTTAAGAATACATATCCACATTAATAGCAATAAAGATATATATCCACACGTAATAACAAAAAAAATTATATTTTGTTCTCTTATAATATGTCATCATTAAAACACACGAACACAATACTAGTATGTATATTGCGCACATTAAGATCAAGATGATCAAATTGAATATAATCATTCGTCATGTGATTTTAAATTGCCGGTATTAACATGAATGAAATTTCATTATTATTTAATATGTAAACGATAAAATGATATTCTGAATAATTTTTTTTTAAATTTAAATGTGGTCATTCGCGCATAAGTATTTGTGTTTCTTATTTGGGATAAAAATACTAAGTTTGCAAATTATAACTTTGTCCTACTTTGACCTAGCTTAGAAGGAATATCCGGAAAAATATGCTGTATTAGTATTATTTCCAGCTTAATCTAATCTTGAGTATGGCTAATATAATATCAGTGTCATTTCAGTTTATATAACATCAACTCTAAAATCTACTGAATAGACTTCAAACGGTGAATTCAAACCGTTCAAACTGATCTACTTTATTAGTTGTGCGTTTACATGCAAATTTTATAATTTTTCAAATGTGTTTAGTATTAAGTACTCAAGCGGTCAAATGTGTGGGTTTTTAAGTTAATTTTAATGCATCCAATTTTCAATATGTTAGACCGCTCGATTTGATACTAAAATAATTCGAAAATATAAAAAAAAATTGCATGTAAACACATCACTCATAAAATAAATCGGTTTGAACGGTTTAGATTAGTCGTTTGAAGCCTATCTAATCTATTTTGGAGTCGGTGTCATATGACTAGGGGTGTTCATTGGGTCCAATTTAATCGTTTTGGACTGAACCGAATTAAATCGGTTCAAACGGTTCAGTTTTGTCGGTTTAATGGTTCGGTTCGGTTTTGTCGGTTTAATGGTTCAGTTCGGTTTGCTTTTTAAAACCGAATTATAACTTCGGTTCGGTTCGGTTTGAAAATTTTCAAAATCAAAATAACCGAACCAACCGAACTTTTACATATTATGAATTTGGTCCGGACCGCCCCAATTTATTTCTTAATCAATTGCTCTAAATACTTCAGTTTATTTCTTAATATCCTGGTTTATTTCTTAATACCCCGATTTATTTCTTAATATAATTTGGTTTATTACAAAACAATGGCTTTAAATAAAAATATATATATATTTCAGTTTGAACCGAACAAACTGAAATAAAACTTCAATTCAGTTGCAATGCTAAATCAGTTCGGTTCAGTTCTATTTTTGAAACCAAATTATAACTTTGATATGCCTAATTCGGTTCGGTTTCAACCGAACCAAACCGATG
Source organism: Carex cristatella (assembly GCA_024447775.1). Lineage (NCBI taxonomy): Eukaryota > Viridiplantae > Streptophyta > Magnoliopsida > Poales > Cyperaceae > Carex > Carex cristatella. Next base: position 8,329,651 of record JAJHPF010000010.1, on the reverse strand, counting down.
AACACTCCTCCATGTGACACCGATGTCATACTAACCGGACTCACTAATCTTAGCTTTTAAAGGAAATCTGACATGACTTAAAGGCTATACTTAATATTTTTGTATGTTGGAGTTTAAACAATGTTTAATTAGGACATATTTTATATACAAAGTTTGAAAAACGATTTAATACTGTACTGAATAGCTTTGAAACGATCAAAGTTAGGATCATTGTTTAATATGGATTTAGGTGCTGTATTAGGTGCATTGGTCTACGGTGCTGCATGTATTGTATTTTCTTATGTCAAACTTGGTAATTTTAACTTTTCATTTGAATCCAATTTAACTGTATTAGGTACATTGTCTGATTTTAAAACTTGAAGATAAAAAATATTCTTTCCAAAAATAGAGCCGCCAATTCAATCTGCGACTCTACTAACAGAGAATCGCAGATTGAATTGGAGGCTTCCTAAAAATTTAAATATCAATATATTACATTAGAATTTTGGGTTTTTTTTGGAGTGCTAATTCAATCTGCAGTCTTCCATTAATAGAACCGCAGATTGAATTACCGGTCATAGTATTTTTGAAATCCACCATAATTTGCGATATTTCTTTTTTTTTTTAGAGATTATGGTATAAATAGAAATTTGGGATGGATATATAAGGGCAAGTCGGCAAGTCCCTATAGAAGTAAAAGATAACATAAAAAAGGAAATTACTATAGTGGTCAAAAGTGAAATAGTTTTTTGTTGGGTCAGGGTAACATGACCAGACATAAACCAAAAGATCTCCATGTTGTCACAAATCACAGTAGCTGCTCCCACAAGCAAACTAGCACTATTATTTAATGCACCGAGTTTATTTCTTGTGAATCCCAGCAGATACTTAACAGTTTAACTGCTCTCTTTCTGAAACTTATTTTTATGATTCAGAAGTATAAAATAAATTATACATATAAGTATATTATTCAGGGGTGAAAACGGAGCGAATACAGTACATATCAAACGGATACAGATACGGATCAAATTAGATATTTATTAAAATAATATGAAAAAATAATAAAAAATAATAATGTTCGTAATATTTATCTAATTATAATAGTGAATAACATAAACTTTTCATAATATACATTAAAATATATGATATATATCTACTATTCAGAAACGGATAATTGAAACGTAAAACCATATCAATATTCTTATCCACACGGATATTCGGATATCGGATAGCCACATTTGTGTTTTTTAATACGGATTGAATACGGATCGGATATTATCCATAACATTTTCACCCTAAGGGCATATTTGGCCGTTTACTATGTGCGTGGAAAAAAAAATTCACTCAGACTTTGTAAAAATCAGCCCAAGCGCACAATATTTTGGCCATTCCAAAATTTCCATTCGGGTATGTTCGGCTGCTAGCTCGCGTGTTACTGTTCACGTGGAAAAAAAAAATTGAGCCTGTTTTAGTGTCCATTCTCATTTCCTGAGGGAGGACGAACAGACCCTTCCTGTTTCCTTTAAACGGCCGAACACGCCTTAAATATATAACATATAACATATTAACGTATTAACGTGGATATTCTATCAATTTCATATATAATAGATAAATATTAAAAAAAATCAGATTTAGGAATATAAAATATTTAATGCTTTATTTAATATATTCACGTGAAAGAGGGAGCGTCGTGCATAATTTGTTACAATCAATTTGACATGAAGTGTCACGCGAAACGTGAGGAAGTAATCGTCTTTAATTAGCTTTGTTAGTTGTTGCACCAAAAATAAGGACCATGTATTTACATTAAACCAACATAATATTAAATTTATTACAATCATATATTTACTTTGTCAAATATAAGTAATGTGTAGATTTGAATTTATGCACAATTCATAGTACTTAAATTGATTGTAACTTTTCATTATTTACTTGAATTGTCGTTTTCTACCATGAAAGTAATGCTTTCCTAGCGCCGATTTTTGAATAATAGGAAAACATAAAATAAAAATAACGACAATGCGAAATCTAAGGAGAACGTTATGGTTTATAACGCCCAAGACACTGTAGCTAAAGGTTATAAACCATAACATCAAGTTAATTAGATTGATTTTTTTTCTAATTAACCAAAAAAAACTGTAGTTGGCCGTTATTGTCCACAACGGCCATCTACAGTTTTTTTTTTTAGTTCAATTCTATAACGGTATGGGCGAAAAAAACATTATGGACGATAACAGCCAGTTATAGTATTTTTTTTGTTAATTAGCGAATATTCAATCAAATTAACTGGAAGTTATGGTTTATAACGTCCAGCTACAGTGTCCTGGACGTTATAAACCATAACGGTCTTCTTAGATTTCGAAATTCACTGAAATCATTCCCCATCATCATTATTTTTTTATTTGTTTTCTTATTAATAAAAAAAATTGGTTCCTGGTGTTATTTTTCAGCATATACATCTCTAGTATTATGAGAATTTCTAATCTGATGTGGCAATTTATAATTCAGTTTCAAAGATGTGGGAGAGTTTTTATTTAAAAACCATGTAAGAAAGTTTTTTTTTAAAAAACTGTTTATAAATTTAATGTTGGAACTGAGTTATTGTTCATAGATAAAGATCGCAGCAGATTCAAATCCGGGGATGGGCAAACTGGTGGAGTGAAAGTGAAAGAGCAATGATGGAGAGAGGGAGAAACTAGAAGATGAGGATATAAATCTTCTACGATTTCAGAGAATCGCAGGTCCTCACAATTCCAATCTCGACCGATTAATTTTATTTTTAGATTCGTGTATTTTAATAAATGAAAGGTTGAGATTGGAATCGCAGGACCCTGTTGTCTTTTGGAATCGCAGCAGATTTATATCCGGAAGATGAACGGCAATAGAACTGGTGACGATTTGGTAAAAACATTTTGTTGATCAATTTTTAAAATGGTAAATCAGGACCGTTGATCAAGGTTCTTGATGTACGGTTTAGAATTGAAGGAATGGTGGAGGCATGAAAAATAGAGGAGTGGAACCAGATTTTTTATTAATAGAAAAAACAAAACAAAAAATCTCGAGAATAGTGAAAGAATTCGCTAGATTCTGAGATATAAGAAAACCGTGATAGTTTATAATATCCGGATTAGCGGATTTAACTAAACTCCTAATTAACAAAACAGTAAAAAAAAAAAGTTGGACGTTGAAGTCCATAACGTCCAAACCATTTTAAAAAAATTCCTTTTAAGTTCTACTATCAAATGACATAATGAGTCTGGACATTACAGACAATAATGTCCTTTTTTGTGTTGTTTTGTTAATTAGTAGTTTATTTTGTTAATATGGACATTATGATTTATAACGTCTGGCGGAACGATATAGATTATCACGGTTTTCTTATATCTCAAAATATAACGAATTCTTTCACTATTCTCCATTTTTTTTTTGTTTTTCTATTAATAAAATTTCGGAGTGGAACCCTCCTCATTGTAAATTAATTAAATTTAATATACATGCATGCATTATGGAGAACACGTTCATAGTATGAGTATGGTTATTTAGTTTAAATAATACTTTTGAAGATATTTAATTAATATTTAATTGGTGTATCATAAATGTTATACATATGAATTAACGTATAGAACTATAGTGTTTCTAAGTTCACCAAAATTCTTTGTGAACTTAACTTTAAAATCTGTCGGATTGGCTTCAAATGACAAATCCAAACTGTTAAAATCATTTTATCTTACGAATCCAAACCTTTAACATCTAAAAAATGCTGAAATTTACCATAACCATTTAATAATATAAATAAATAGGATAATTTGTCACTTGTTATAATTTGGTCACTCAAGTTTGATTTGTCTTCTTTTTATCACTTAACTTTGTCATTTGTCACGATTTGATCACTCAAGTTTGATTTGTCCATTTTTAGTCACTTAACTTTGTCATTTGTTTCCATCCAAAATACTAACGGAATATGTTCATTCTGTTATTATTTTGGACGGAATAAGCTCATTCCGTTAGTATTTTTGGATGGAAAAGTATAGAGAAATTTAATTTGAACAAATAACAAAGTTGAGTGACTAAAAATGGACATATCAAACTTGAGTGACCAATTCGTGATAAATGACAAAGTTTAGTAACCTCAGCGAATAAATAAATAAAGATTCCTCTTAACTTTAGTATTCATTCCATTTTAAATGTCCATTATGTAATTAAACTACATTAATTTCTTTACAAAGGATCAAATTCATTACTATCTTTACTAGATCTCAACAGTCTGAAAAAACGAAAACTCACATCTAGTAGTGCAAAGGCTTTGTTCATTCATAGAAAGTACCACATCAGAATATCCAGAGCATGTTACCATGAACAGTTGTAACTACCAATGTGTGTGTACTTGCTTTGGATAATTACATGTAAAAATATAACAGGACGAAACAAAAATAAATGTACTGATACAAGTTTAAAATTGTTGTTTAAACTTTAAAGGAGCTGGTATGATTTGAAAGGAAAAGTTCTTGTACTCTTTTATAGAAGAAACTGTATTTTTTGTTGGATTTGATAAATCAAAGTTTTTACCAGATGTCACAGTATATCTAGGAGAATCCAAAATTTATACCGAGCGGTACACAAATATTCGAAAACTGAAAAAAATACAGATACAAATAATTATCCGTATCTGTATCTATATCCGCTTCTAAAATTGAAACTATATTCGTTCCCGTTTCTGTATAACTTATATACATATCAATATCCGTAAATTATTTGTATCTGAATATTGAAATTTATAAAATTTCAGATACGGATCCAGATGTAGATGGTCAATATCCGATCCCTTTACCTCTAACAATATGGGTGTGGGCTCCAGCACTGGTGATAATAAAAATATTTCAAAAACATACACACTCAATTCGTTTTATTCTTTTTTGTAAATTTTATTTGTTTTGTAGATGTGATGTTTTCCTTTGATGTCTTAAATACTTGTCAGGTTAAATCAATATATCCACTTTCTGTTTTCAGTGCCAGTATCATCTATCATATCTCTTGATAAGTTAGAACAGTCTGGGCCTGTTGCCTGAAACAGTACCAAACGATTCGGGTTCTGCTGCGAGCCTGATACTGGTACCACAACTGCATTGGTTTGTCAACCTCTGTAATGAACGTACCATTTATTTTAATTGGATACATAAGAAAAAGAAAAGAAAAGGGAAATTAGAAGGCCCGGTCTTTTTTAGCGCTCCAGGCAACGCGTGGGCTAATGGGCTAATGGGTTTCAAATATGGGCCGGTGCATCTAAGGCCTATAACGAACCATTTTTTATATTAAAGAAAAGATAAAAAAAGAGAAAGTAGCAATTGTTTATTTTTTTGGACTAGGAGTCTAGGACTCCAGGAGTCAACGAATATTAGGAATATATATAGAGAGAGAGAGAGTTGAGTCATGGTGAGTTGTAAAGTAAGAATTTTATTTTACTTTATACTTATAATTTTTATATTTAAAATTTCAAAGAGACGATTCGAACTACTCAACATGATCTTCATATTGAAATGTGATAGGAAATCAAATTTTACAATTTTTTTAAAATTATTTACTATTTTTATAGAATATTTCAATATCACTTTTTTATAGTTAAGAATCTATCCAAAAATAACAATTTTGTATCTATCTAAAAAAATAGTAATTTTTTTTTCAAAAAATGTAAAATTTGACCATTAAGCACATTTCAATAAGGATATCGCATTGAGCGATTCGGATCGATTGCTTAGTCTTTGAAAATAAAAACAAAGATATGAGTGTGAAGTAAAACAAAATTCTTACTTTGCAACACACTGTAGCTCATCAATGTGTGCGTATATATCAAGATTGTAAGTAGGAACGAACGCTTTAGGATTTACTATTCTTTTCATAATATATATAAAAAAAAATTCAAACGAACAAGTGACAAAAAAAAAATAACAATGGCATATGGACTTAAATTGTTGGGACCTTTTAAATACATACATAATTGTTTTCCACAAAAAAAGTACATGCATAATAATTTAGTACATGTTCAAAGACCTCATGCATGTCAGATCCAATGGGATATTGACCTATGGTCGGCCATTCAACTACATCTCATTGTCTCTAAAACAGTGCTGTAAAAAAGAATGTCAGAGCAGATCCAATGTCCATTGGACCTACTTTGGTTAGATGTGCGTAATGAACATTCGTTCTGCATCAAGATTGGTGCGAATTATATTAAAATCCGTACATATCTGTTTTCATTTCGGTATGCACATAGCTTAATGCTAATCGTACGACGTTAGAACAAATTAGACCTAAAAGTAGTCCACCTACTCCTATCTCGTTTTTTATTCCAGCGAATATTTATTTTCAGAGTATAATCTGCAAAGTACAGATTGAGTATAATCAAGCATTTTAGAATTAGCCTTAAAATTAACAGAGTATAATCTGCAAAGTACAGATTGAGTACTCATAAGGTATTAAAAAAATTACCTAAATTAGAAATTAAATCTGAACCGTACTAAAGTATCAAGGTAAAAATTATTTTACAGTTGCTAATTTTATGTAGCAGATTTTATTTGAATTGTTGGGATGTAGATCAATTGCTAATAAAACAAATTTGCTTATAAATAAAATCATTTATTTTGGACAAGTTGGCAGAATAAAACAAAATTATTGACCGTAAAAAAATAACTCTCTTCTTTTTCCTGTCTCTCTTCCCAAAAGTTTAGTTTCATAGTTGCGTGACTTTAAAATTTAAAATTTACTTAATTTCTAAATTGTGTTTTACGGCTGACATAGAATTATATTCAATTTCTTCATTGGAGATGCTCTAAGAATTTTATTTAAAACATCTGCAACAAAATAAAAAAGAAGAAGGTACGTGGGGTCAGGTTTTACTTTGGGCTGAGAAATGAAATGTGATATAAAAAACAAGTGTTACATGTAAATTTAAACAAGTATTAGCTTTAGAAATCGAAAATACCAAAGAGGAGATGGACTTGGAGATGAGGGATTTGAGGCCACCATAGTTGCTCTAGTAACAACGAATGATTGTTTTTTTTTATTGCTAATCTGATGTGTTAATTGCTAATAGAATTGTTGGGATGCAGCAGTTTCTAAGTTAGCAAATTTATTTTAAAAGAAAACATTTGTTTAATGACATGCGGCTAATTAATTGGCTGAAATTAATTATAAAGCTCTTCTTCTCTTCACAAAATTAATTGTTGGGATGAAGTGATTTATAAATTATGAATCTTCAATTGCTAAATTCAGTAACATGGCTAAATTATAATTTCTAAATATTTTGTGGACGGAGATGCTCTTTGCTGACGGTGTGAAACTAGTTTCATTTCCAATTGCAGCGATGTGCCCTAATTTTATAAATTGAAAACTTTCAACAAATGTACGGTTAATGAAAGCTTTCAACAATCTCACATAGTAAATTTTTAATTTGTGACATTTGTCACTAGATTAAAAATTTATTTTCGACTAATGGCACAAATTATACCAATGACTTTTCCCTATGCATTGCGCTAAAGTCTCGAATTCACATTGGTAATCAAAATTTTAATTTTGATCTGCAAAAAACTGAACCGTTACAAATTTTAATCATGCCCACTCTTTATTGATCTTCCTTGTAAATTTTAAAATTAGTTTGATTTTGACACACAAATTTTAAGTAATCCAACTCCTCACCCCTCTTTGATCTTTTGGGCAAAGGATTTTGCTTGTGTCAAATATCCAACGGGACAGAATTTGAATGACAGAGGTGTGCAAACGGATCAGATGTTATCCTCATTGTATTAAATACAGATCCGTATTTAAAAATTAGATACATATATTTGATATCCGAATATTCATGCAAATAAGAATAAAATTTTAAATTTTATTTATCTGTATCTGAATATTAATATATATTATGAAAAAAATTATGTTATTCACTGTTATCAAAAAACGGATATCCAATTTACATTCGATATGTCTCTGTTTTTGAAAAATAAAAACGGACACGAATATGATCAATTAGAAAACTGATATTTTTTTTGAAACATGAATATTTTATATTTCTAAATTAAAAAAGTAAATTGAGTACTTCTAAAATTTGAAATGGGTTTTAAATAGAAAAGACAATACCGATTTTATTTTAAATACTCTCAATTAAAAAACCTAACAAATACGCCCTCAATTTTAAAAGAATTCGAAAAATGCTCTGACCACCCCCACAATGGTGTTTTTTTTTTCCTTTAGAGATGTTCAGTGTGTATAAAATAAATATTTTATATATAGACACTGACAGTAATTTGCTCTCATTGCTTGTATGATTTTTTCTCTCTCTCTTTTTGAATACTCATATTATTTGATTTTGAGGGTGAAGGATTTCGCCAAAACTTTACAGACATTTCCCTCTGCACTGTAGCAATCTCCTACACTTCCTTCCTCTTTCACCTCTTCTGGAGCAGAGTAAACTCACCCGCCCGGCAAAATCTTTCCTCTGCCTGTGTTTTTCTCTTTTCCTCCCTTCGGTTCTACTCATCTAGAGCACGGTCTAAGAGTATACATGAAATTTTCTTTAAAAAAATGAATCTAGTTATACTTTCAAGACGTTCTTGATTTGAAATCTTGATTCAGTGTAAAAATAACTTTAAACATCATAAAAATGTTCTTGATCTGACATCTTGATATGCTATAAAAATGAACTTTAAACATCATAAAATATTGTGTGGACGCATCTTTTATAAAAATGAACAAGATTAACAATTTGAAGTCGACAAGATTTAAGTTGAAAATATAAAAGAAAAACTTGTGGCATCAAAATCAAAACCCTTCTTTTATTTTTATTTTATTTTGATAATTATTTTGTTATATATGATTTCTAAAATATTCCTTTTTCAGATAAGCTCACTGTACATGTACATGCCACGCAATGAAAGGTTGCTAAAAAGAATTCAGAGCAAGTGCGATGTCTATCGGATCTACTTTAATTCGATGAGTATAATGATTATTTGATCTGCATCAAGATTCGTGCAAACTATATTCAACTTCGTGTAGGTCTGTTTAATTTGTCGTGTACGCAGATCTTAATAATTAATACTAATCGAACGGTCTTAGAGCTAATTGGACTCAAAAGTAGCTTTGATGCCCATCGGATCTGAATTTAAATCTGCCAAAATCTCTGAAATCCCAGAAATTCGAGATCTCAGTCATTCAATTTTTTTTTTCTGTGTACGCATCTTGGAACAATTTGACAGCTGGATCCGAATTGCAGAGATTTTAGAAATACTGTTCATTCGTCTCGGATTTCAGCAGATTCGGATCCGATCTTCTCTTACTCGTTGCTAAAAAGCTTAAAACATGTTATTATTCCGTGACAACATGACATATGGCATGTGGGACCTAAAAGAGAATTTGGATTTAAAAGTGTTTATCTTTTTATTGACAACACAACCAGCGATAAAATTCCCTCGTATGTTCCTAGATTTGTCCGTTCTCAATTATCACATGGTGGGTAACATGGGGAGGAATAACAGCCAACGTTGATAGATGCCCCCAATTTGCCACCAAGAAATCAAGGCGGTCCCTGGGCTCCTCGGGCCGAGTAGATCATAAATTTAAGGCCCATCGATTCCTACCTTCTCGTGTTCCTTCCTTATGGGGCCCCACATCAATCACCAAAAATTATTAAATAATATTTTTCACGTTGCTCGCTTACTATTACAACATGAAAAATTATTAAATAATATTTTTCGTGCAATCTCAACTCTATTTATACGCGTTTAATTCATATTTATTTGTTTTTGTTTTTTGATGTTTTCGAACCGAACTCCGTTTAAAACACAAAATAATAATTTTTTTTTTTGCTTTCTTGTTGTACCGAATCATTCCCAAATTATATGTGAATCAAAATCTTTTTATTCCGCCAAACCGAACCCGAACTATTTGTTTGTCACTATGCTTGCAATTACAACGTGTAAAACAATTTTTATTTACTATGCAAAACATATAAACATTTTTAAGATGGATAAAAACAAAAAAAAATTGGGAAATTTAATTATTTGCCACTCCAAAACCTTCAAATTTGAAAAATATCATCACAAAACTATAAATCTTAAAAATGCCACTATGTTTTAATTCTTAATTTTGCCACTAAGACACAATTTTTATTTAAAATTAACTGAAAATAACAGTTTTGAGAAACGTAGCGGAGGGGTATAATGAGGGGTCTGAAGGGTATATAGGGAAATACAGGAATACGTATCTCAAAATTGTATTTCTCAGTTAATTTTTAATAAAAAAAGTATAAAAATTATGTAATAGTGGCAAAATTAAGAATTAACTAAGTTTAGAATGATATTCTTCAAGATTTATAGTTTTGTGATGGCGTTTTTCACATTTGAAGGTTTTAGAGTGACAAATAATCAATTTCCCCAAAAAGGGCCTGTTCGGTTGCAGCTCGGGAACGGGAATGGGCACAGGAACAGGTGAATAGTAAACAGCGGGTTACTGTTCATGTGGGAAACAAGCGGGATTTTAAATATGAACAGCAACAAGCGGGATTGCAGCCAAACAAGCACTTATAGAGAAGTTATTGTAGTGTATAATTATTGAGAATGTTACACCAGTCATAATAAATTACACAATTTTAGGAAAACGACACAATTTTAAATGTGAATTTGACACCAATAATAGCTAGAATCTTTATTTGGTGTGCTTTCTGTATCTTCTTTTTTATCTTGTTATAAAAGTAGCTTACACAGCGAATACAGCGTGCATGTGATTTTAAAAGACTACCAAATACCAATATATGATCTCTGATAATTATTCTAGCTATTGTTGGTGATTTTAAAAGACTACCAATATATGATATCTCTGATAATTATTCTAACTATTATTGGTGATTCTAGCTATTATTGTGAGACGTTTGGATGAATTAAGGAATAGAAATAGAGCAAGAATAGAGCTAATTTTAAGATTGAGAATAGTAGCTAATTCAATATTCTGTTGGGTTAGTAGAATAGTAAGAAAATTTACAAAAGACAAACAAAAAATAGTTCATATTTACTAATCCAAATACACACAAAAAATAGCTCGGAATAGTGCTAATCCTGATTAGTGACTATTCTTCACCCATCCGAATACTCCCGGAATTCTTATCAACTCGTTACCTTAGGTGATATGAATTTAAAATTTGACAAATACATTTTGTGATTTTGTGAATTTCGAACCTACGACTTACAAGGAAGGATGTCTTTTGTTTGTAAAATTGACCAACAAGAATGAAGCATTTTTTTTCTATATTTGACAATCTTTACTGTCATTTTATTATTTTTCTATTACAATTGAAAGCTCTGTACAAATTTACATATTTTATTTGTAAAAATACATTACAACTTGAGATTACCCTTCGGCATTAGTATAAGAACAAAATTGAAATATTTTGCAAAAACAATATGTTTATAATTCATATTTTATGAATTACCCAAATATGTTAGAATTCGTGTGATAAGAAAAATGTTTCTAAGTGCTGAAATAAATTTTCCTGAGAGCGGAACAAAAAAAAAAAAAACTTATGTTAGTGCAATCTCAAAATATAATTTTTTGATAAGAAATGTGAGAGACAAGCTTCCAAATTTTATTCTCAAAATCAAGAAATAGAACAAGAACAGTGCTAACCTCAAGATTGAAAATAGTAGCTAATTCAACAATTTGTTGGGTTAGTAAAATAGCGAGAAAGTTTCTTAGGTATTCAAATTTTATGTCAATGTCTTTTTTTTTTTTTTTTTCTGAAGTGATAATGTTTTTTTTATCAAGATTGGTTAATAAATCATGATTGAAATATTCCAAAATGTGCAATTTATTTTTTCGCTGATTATATCTCAAGAAAATAGTTTCCAAAATCAGAATCTCCTTTAAATTACAAAAGGCAATAAAACATGCTGCTGTATTATCTCCACTTTTCTAATTAATGGTGCATTGATTATACATTTTTATGAGTATTGAACAACATTGTAATTTTAGAGTTCAAAATAGTGTTTTCCTTTTATTTTATTTTAATTGAAGAAGGTGATGCGACCTCATAGGCTCATTAGCTCATCCGCATTTTGAACGATGTGAAATTATGAACTATTTGAGCGTCATACTAACATGACAGCACTTATTTTACCAGCATTATTAGTTTGATTACTTTTTAATAGAAATGAAATCTGATTGAATTAAGTTGAATATTTTATAGGAAATTAATTTCATCCAAAAGTTAAGAGGTCAAATATGACGAGACAAAAAGTTAAGAATATGACATAATTTAATAATTATTTAAAACTATAATATAATTGGATCAATATCCTCCCAGTACCGTAGATGATGGGCCTCACTTAACGGTTTGAGATTAAATCTCAACCGATTTGAGATTCGGGAGGAAATAGGGGGCAGTATTATTGGGCTTTGAGATTCATACCAAGCTAAAAAGAACGGTCCGGATCCACTAATTGTAAAAGATTTCTTTTTCAGATAATGCACCGGATATAAATTCAATATAATTTCCCATTTTTATGAAAAAAAATAAAAATTAAGAGGTGAAGTTCATTTTTTTTTTTTGGTTAGGAGAGAATAGTTGTTCTATCCTGTCAAAGAGTGGGTCCACCTTAGCTAAGAAATCATGTGTTGTTAATATTTGATTGGAACTTAACACTCAACAAGCCCCCAATAAATCATGAAAAGACATAAAGTTAAGAAGAAAATTCTTCTAGTAATATTTGATTGCAATTTCAATAAATTATGAAAAAGACATAAGCTAAGCTAGAAAGATATGGTCACGGTTCTGTTTTACTTTAATATAATATTTGAGTTATTTCACCTAACTACTTAAAATAATACAGTTTGAATAGTTTAGATGTTATGGTAGTTAGTCATAGTACCATATATAGCAATCCGATTATATTAATTTAATTGCAACCCTAGCTTTTTGTTGAATTTAGAAACAAAACATTTAAAAAATAAACAACCTTTCTGATCTCTTTTCTTTCTTAATTTTGAATTCAACAAAGAAAAATCTTCTTTTGGATCACTTTTCAACCTTGTTTACTATCTCTATGGATGTTCAACATTTTCTGATGTTTTTTTTTTAATGTCAATATACTTTAGTACTTATTGAATGCAAGATGAGCGAGGGATACTGTTGTTATATATATTTATATATATATATGGAGAGAGAGAGAGGGGGGGGAGGGATTCAGTTACAACATTTTGGATCTTACAACATGTTACAGTATTCGATTTTGCAATTTTCAAAGTCCAAACAATCGATCTAAATCGTTCAACGTGATCTCTATATTAAAATGTACTTTGAGATCAACTTTTACATTTTTTTTGAATTTTTTTACTATTTATTAAGTATTTTACAAAATCGTTGTTTTTCAGTGGTCCATAATTGTCTAAAAACAATAGTTTTGTAAATAACTTAATAAATAATAAAAAAAATCAGAAAAATATAAAATTTGGTCCCTCCGTATATATATATATATAAATAGTAAAAAAAATATTGTAACTTACAAAAATTAGTCAAATTTAGACCATTGAATTTTGTACCCATCTTAATAAATAGTAAAAAAATTAAAAAAAATATAAAATTCGATCTGGAAGCACGTTTTATTTGAATAATCATGTTGAACGGTTTGGATCGATAATTTGGACTTTGAAAATGAAAAAACCGTTGTTGTAACTTGATCTCTCATATATATATATAATGGGACAGTATTCGTGAGAGATACTGTTAGTATATCTTCCCGGATACTTCCGTCAGTAATAGAAAAAACACATTTTTATCGGTATACAATATTTGACCACGTAGAATGAGATATGAGCCGAAATTTTTATAAATATACAAAAATCGATTTTTATTTAACAATCTATACAAAATTTGGACGGAATTTTAAATCTGTCCTTACAACTTACAAGGTTGCTGGTTTCAGAGCCCAAAACCGCTTAGCTTGTTGCTGGTTCCAGGAAGCCAAAACCGGCAACCTTGTTGCCAATCCCAGACTATATACCCGGCAACAAATTTGCCGGTTCTGGATAATTTAATATTTAATTAATTATTTTTAATTAACTTAGATTAATATTTAATTAATTATTTTAATTTTTTTAATTCATTTTGAATAATTATTTTAATTAATTAATTCAGAATAATTAATATTTAATTAATTAATTCGGAACAATTAATTTTTAATTAATTAAAATTAATTAATTTCATTGTGAACGTTCAATTTTGATGTGAGTTATTTTATTTTTTGTTTGTACATTGTTAGTTAATTTTAATTCTAATAAATTTTGTAACGTTAATTTTTTTAAATGTTTGTAACAATTAATTCTCCGGATGCTCCTGGGTCACCTGAAAAATAAACATATTTACTTTCAATTAGTAAGCGACGATCATTGAAATAACGTTAAACACATGTAACATACCTGTCCGGCGTCATATGCCGACCCATGCGGTCCACCGAACAAATTTTGAATAAAATCTGATGCGTTAACACCCTGCTGCTGCGCCTGCACCTCTTGTGACATCTGAAAATGTTCGTGTAATTTTGTAAAAATTAATTGTTCCGAATTAATTAATTAAAAATTAATTGTTCCGAATTAATTAATTAAATATTAATTATTCCGAATTAATTAATTAAAATAATTATTCAAAATTAATTAAAAAAATTAATTAAATATTAATCTAAGTTAATTAAAAATAATTAATTAAATATTCAATTATCTAGAACCGGCAAATTTGTTGCCGGGTATATAGTCTGGGATTGGCAACAAGGTTGCAGGTTCCAGGATTGGCAACAAGGTTGCCGGTTTTGGCTTCCTGGAACCGGGCTCTGAAACCGGCAACTTTGTAAGCGGTAAGGACAGATTTAAAATTCCGTCCAAAATTCCGTCCAAATTTTGTATAGATTGTTAAATAAAAATCGATTTTTGTATATTTATAAAAATTTCGCAGATATGAGCTCTCCGTTTTAATTTGACATGAATTTCAAAACAAATTCCTATATCACAAATGCGTTGGAATTAATTTTTACTTGACTGGAAGTATCATTTTGTTGGATTTATATTTTCAACTTCGTTTACTATCATTATTGATGTTCAATATTTTTGTTTCAATACAACGAGTATATATTGTTTTCGAACTTCATTTATTTTACTGATTATAGCCAAGGAGAAAAATACTAGAGTTTACAAATATTTTTTTTAACGAACAACGGTGATATTTTATATAATATAATTAGTTTCAAATAGTCTTAAAAAAGTGTCATCGCTGCAATTATGTATTTTAGAAGTTGTGAACTTAAATCTAGACATTCTAAAGTAATTTATCCTAAAAATGTATTTATCCAGTCTTCAGATAAGTGATTCTAGTTGAGGGTTATACTGAGATATTTATGTTGGAGAATGCATGCAGCTAGATGGTGTAATTTTAAATTTTCTAGTCTAAACATATTCGATCTTATAATAAAAAAAAAACAATTATCTACTCAGTTTATGGTTCAGACTGATTTTCATTATTTATTAAGTTATTTTAAAAATCACTGATTTAATGATCCAGACTGATTTTACTGTTAGTTAAGCTATTATTGAATAACCATTAGGTCGATGCGATTCATTCTTGTTGTTGGAAAAGATGGGCAAAAAGTATGGGAATATATTCGTAACAAAGACTCCAAGTCAAACACAACCATTAAAATGTTAGTGTGTGTGTGTTTTAAAGATTTATTAGAATCTACAAATTTCTGGTGTCTGTCTAATCAGCCTCTATCACTCATTTATTCTGACCGAAGAATTTATGCGTTTTCTTCTTCTTTTTTCATTTAAAAGAGACTACGGTGCTACGCGTAGCATAGAGCACTTTCGTGTAACGGCTCGAAATTTGAGTTTTTAAAATGTTAACGGTCGATCCGAACCGTTAGATATATTCTCCATATTGAAATGTGCTTGGAGACCAAATTTTACATTTTTTGAATTTTTTTTACTATTTATTAAGCCACTTTGAAAATCGCTGATCCAACGGTGGCTTAACCAAACAGTGAAACCGTTGGATCAACGATTTTAAAAGTGACTTAATAAATAGTAAAAAAAATCCAAAAAAATATAAATTTGGTCTCCAAGCACATTTCAATACGTAGAACACATCTAACTGTTTGGATCGACCGTTAGGATTTTAAAAATTTAAATTTTAAGCCGTTGCACGGAGGTCTCTATGCTACGCGTAGCATATTAGCAATTTCCTATATATATACAAGATATAATGAGATAAACTTTTTTGTGTCCCTCGTATAAAGTTTAGTATTTAATCATGTTATTTCTACTGTAAATCAAGGTTTTAAATAATGATTATAGCGCTATAGCTTTTAAGGTCCGAAAAAACTATAGTGTAACCATAGCTTGCTATTTAGAATCATTATAAAATAAAAACAGTTAATAGCGTTGTAGCTTCTTAGGTCCGTACAGCTATCGCTATTTAGAACTCCGGTACAGATTAGTAACATTAAAAAATATCTATTTGTCTTAAAAATCAATTTAATGTGAGATATTTCTTTTTGATAGAATTCAAGGGAAAAAGCTAATCTAACAATAGTAAACCATAATAATACATATTGTTTGTTTATCAAACAAGAGTACCTACTAAATGCTAATAAAAGAAAGTGGACTAGACTAGGGAATAGGGATATGAATGCCTTTTGGATGTGTTGTCTTTATTATATTTTTTTGACCTGGAGTGTCAAACCAACAAGGAAGGTAACCCATCAACAAAGGTCTTCTCGAGTCATCATGTTCTCACCAACTGATGCAAAGATTCGACTCTAATACCATGACGTGCGTACTATTACAAAACAAAACGAATCGACAACATAGGAAAAGGAAAAAGGTGTTTTTATGATGCCATGCTCCGAAATTTTTATTTATACCATATTTGAAAAAAATAAAATTATTTGGCCACTTTTACGTAGAATTTTATATATACCACGTTCACTGATTTGATCGGCGGACTCAAAGGTAGAGATTCAGATTCAGTATAGGATCCGTCAATTGAATGAGCGGATCCAGTATGGTAATTCAGCTTGTTCTCCAGATGAGTTAGTTGGTCTGCTGATTGAATTGGCGGATCTCTGTCTTTGGGTCCGCCAACGTGCAATATATGAAATTACTCATGAAAAGTGGCGAAATATTTTTTCTTAATATGGTATAAATAAAAATTTCGGTGTCATGCTGTTAGGGGTGAAAACGAAGCGGATAGTGGTGAAACCATATCCATATTTTTTTTTTCATTTTTCGGATACGGAGCAGATATCATACATATTAGACGGATGCGTATGCGGATCCGGATCAAATCGGATATTTAAAATAATATAAAAAATGTTAAAGTTAATAATATTTATCTAATTATAATGCTGAATAACATAAATTTTTCATAATATATATTAAAATATATTATATATATCTACTGTTCAGATGCGGATAATAGAAATGTAAAACTATGTCAGTATCCTTATCCACACAAATATTTAGATATCGAATATCCACATCTAAATTTTCGAATACGAATCAAATATATATTGAATATTGTCCATATCGTTTTCACCCCTACATGCCGTCCATTTCTTATAGCTCGGATTTCTTGTATCTTTTGTAGTTTATAGGTAGAGAAAATGAAGCAAAATGCTTGCCCATTTCATGAATAAATGCACCCACTATCTTAAAAAGGTATACATGGCGTCAGGAGCTATACAACGAATAGTGCATTAATTTAGACCGTTTTACGTGAATTTGGTCAAATTTAATTTATTAATTGATATTATTTAGTGAATGCAATTAAATCATTTCTAATTTAATAGTCATTAATCCCCATGTCATGATACACGTAGACGATTTTATTAATGATATTATATGTATTAAATGCATCAACAATTAAATTTATGTTCAAAAAGGTAACAATGCTAATATATCTTAAATAAGAACCGTTGCATATTTAAAATTGCGTTTCTCAAAGAAAAAATAATAACTTGACTCCTTGGATATTGATTTTTCAAGGGTTACTGATAACTCCTTTTGAATATACATTCCAAATTTTTCAATATATATAACGTACCTTGATTATTATACTGATGTATTATAATTAATTTTATCCTGTTGGATTTGAAGTTATACTGATACGTGCTATCTGGAGTGAATAGTCTGTATGTCGGAAGTGAACTGACTGGGCTGAATTTCTCCTTATCTTTGTCGATAAGTCGAGATGGTGAAAGGACCGACATACAGCGGAATGTAAGCCGACCGAAAAAAGAAAGCATGAAGAGAGTGAGATATTCGAATTCTTCGCTATCGATATCTCTCTTGGAGTTGGCTAGTTGATGAAAAGATTCGATCCACTCCTCAGGAAATTTGAGACTTTTTATAACCAGATCTTTAACCGTTCCTTCGCGAATCAATTGGAGAACGTGGGAGCAGTTATGAGATCGTGGGTATAATTATGGGAATCGTGGACGTAATTATAGAGATCATGGGAATGGTCATCCCGCATATGGCGGTGCAAGCCTTCATGTCGGCATAACTGACGGTATGCCGAGCTTAAACATGGGCTTCGGCTTTAATGTATTGTTGGATTTTTCTTTCATATTCCGGGTCTGCCTCTCAACATAAGGTCCGAGTTCCGATATTTCATTTAAGTCCAAATAAAAATTAGAGCCTGTGTAACATGGTCCTATCATTCCGATACTTTCGACTTGAACATACCGGAGACAAAGTTGGAACGTGCAATAACGCATGTGTGAGTGCATATCACAAAAGTCAAATACGATATTGTTTCGAGATATGGTAACATTAGTACAAAGAAAACTTAAAATGTAAGCGAACATTATTCCGACATTGTATTTCGACATTATTTCGATTTTTTTTTACAGATGAATATCGACATATGGGATCATTAGAACAACAAAGTCATGTTAGTGATATTAGTCGTCATTTGTCACAAGTTGCAATAACTTCGATATATGAATATCGACATAACATATATTTAGAATCGACATGACATAAATTTAAAAGCGACATAACTTATATTTAAAATCCACATGACATATATTTAAAATCCACCACTTGGTACTGATTGCCAATCTAAAAGCGACATTTTTTTTCACGTCTATGTAACATGACTCTATCATATTTTAAATTGCTACATGAAAATTGGCTTCCTTAGCTTATTATATTATAAAAAAATTCTTTCAAAATTTGCAATAAAAATAACAACCAACTTGTTAATAAAGATGACATTCAATTCAAAATTAATACTGTCAAAACACCTTACACTTACAGTCTATGTTGTTTGAATACAAGTACGAATATTTTATCAGATACGATACAATACGGCGATACGGTAATTTTTAAAAATCAAGAATACAATAAATAAGTCCATTATACATATTTTTTTTATCATTTTAGTTATATTATTAAAACACTTGTATACATTAAATATAATTCTGGACTCAACATTAAATGTAAAAAATTATGGATAAATACAATAGCCCATACATTAAGTATAATTTATAAGTAACCTTCATTTTCTGATTGGCAATCTGTTATTGATACAATTCTGGATTTGATTCTGTGGAACGCATCAAACACGTATTAGAGCCATATTCAGATGTGTCAAATCTGTATCCAGACGAACGGGGGCGGATCTACTGTAGCACAGGGTAGGGCAACCTTGAAAATTCAAAACTAATTTATAAAGACAGAGTTTTGGGTCTTTGTTCTACTCTGAAAATTGATATTGCTCTATCCTGAATAGTTTATTATCTAAAAGTTATGAAGTAACTTGTGTTAGAATACTATTTTGTTATTTTTGTTATCATTTTTTATCTAGCACCCGATTATTTAATAGATTTGGATCCGATTATCTATTTAAATTCGATTCAATAATTTCTTGTCCTATTCTGATCAGAATCCTGCAGACGAGTCGGAGCTGTATCAGAAACTATATCAAATGATATAGAATATGCCACATCACATAAACCAATGCGCCAGTTGATATATCAGATATATTGGTACAACATGGAGTCCGATATGAGTATCCGAATAACATAGGTTACGGTACAGGTTCAGGACGATTTGATTCCCGCCACCAAAGCTGCCACCGTAATTCCCTAGGTATGTTCTTATTCGATAGATTTATTCCGGACCGTCTAAAATAAAGAACCTTTCCATTTCAAATTCACTGGAGGAATCCAGCTTTGGCCATAATCCGACCCTGGCCTTTCCCCTTTGTAAATACCAACTACCAAAGTAAACAAAACCTCCACAGAAAGTGGCTTCTGAGGTAGGAGAAGAGAAACGCTTCTTCTTCTTCTTCTGTTCTCTTAAAAATTAATTAAATAAAACCGTAGCTTCCAAAAATAAGAAAAAGTAGAAAACCTCGGTGCGTTTTATTATTACCTAATAAAGCAAGCAAAGGGCTGCTCACGCGCCTCGTCCGTACGGTTACATCTCAGAACTCGAAAAATAAAAGACAGGGTTTCTTTTGTAAAATTTTCAACAGGAGGAGGAAGAAAGTAGGAAGGAAGGAATTTTTATTACTTCACCCTAACAAGATGCGGTAATTTCAATTTCGTTGCTTTCTGTTCAAGAAAAGTATTGGAATATTATTATTAACCTTGACTTGTGGTAAATATATACATACAAGTATATTCGATTACTTATTTAATTTTAAAGAATATTCTCCGTGTTTATATTTTATATTTTGAATTTTTTTTAACTAGATGAATTAAATGTTAACGATTTTTCCATTTATTGGAGGATATTAAATTTATACACCATTAGAGTCTGTTCGGCCGTCTAAAGGGAATGGGAATGAAACTTTTTTAATGGCCGAAATACTCTGCACGTGGGATGATTTTTGCGAAGACTGAGTGAATTTTTTTCCCCACGCACAGTAATCGTCTGAACGGCTTAGAGACATTTCTTTAACTAAATGAATTAAATTTTAACGATTTTGCCGTTTGGATCAGACTACGCTGCTCTCCGAATGAGATAACATGACCCTGTTATTCTAAATCTAACCGTTGGATTTTTTTCATGCACAAATTTCAACACAGATGAACAGTTAAATTTGAAATAACAGGGTTCTGTTATCCTATTTCGTTTTATTGGAGGATATTAAATTTATACACCATTAGAGACATTTTTAGAATTGCTCACAATTTGGATGGTATTATTCATTGACAGTTTGGCACGTGAATTATGAGATACTTGGATTATTTGATAATTTGAAGAAGTCAATCAAAAGTTGTTCAATAATGATACCTACTTTTCAAATAACTTATCATGTTGACCCTACCCATGCCAAAATATAAAATTGCTCATTGATGTTCTTCTTGAAATCATATTAAGTACTATTTGTTTGAGAAAAATAAATACTCTCCTTTTTTTGTTTGAAATCATATTATGAAACACACATTTACAACGAAAATTTATTACTTTATTTAGTGCCTCTCCTTTTTTTGTACCGTGTCATATTAAAATTTAATCAGTGCAATAATGATTGCACAAGGCTCCATAAATATAACAAATCTTAAAATCTATTGTATTAATGTGTTTTTAGCTGATTTTGGATATTATATATATGTATATACATAGAGAGAGAGCTGGGCTACGGTGCTTCATAGAGTAAATTAAGTTTTTACTCCATGACACTATATTTCCATTTTGAAAATTCAAACAACCGATCTGAACTGCTCAACATGATCTCCGTATTGAAATGTGCTTGGAGACCAAAATTTTACATTTTTTGGAATTTTTTTACTATTTATTAAGCCACTTTGAAAATCGCTGATTCGATGGTTCAGAAATTTTACTGTTTTCTAGTGTTCAAAGTTGATCACCAATTTTCAAAGTGACTTAATTAATAGTAAATTTTTTTTGAAAAAAAATGTAAAATTTGGTCTCCAAGCACATTTCAATATGGAGAACATGTTGAACGGTTCAGATCGACTATTTTAACTTTAGAAATGAAGATATAGCGTGGAGTAAAGGCGTATTTTACTCCACGTCTCATCCTAGTTGGACTCTCTCTCTGTATATATATATTATTTGGGTTGTGTTTGATAATGTAAAAAAGAGATGAAGAAGAGATCATCATTCTCATTCATGTCTAAAACGCAGCAATTTTTTTTTTTTAATTTTAATGAATAATTCTATCATCATGCTATATTGATGATGCATCTATATCCAAAACTTGTTATTATATGGAACTAACAATACTTTTTAGATACACTCCTACATTTTAGTCAATTTGTTTAGTTATGTAAATTAATGCGATTACCTTAAATCTAAAAACTATAGAGTTCGAGTCGGGGGAGCTAAAAGCCAAATAACTGAAAAAATGAATATTTGTCGTAATTTTTGGTTATATATATTTTTGGGTGCATTAGATTGTCTAGAATAGTATAGAATTAACACTGTTTTTGAGCTATTTTTGTCTGGATCATCTTAAGAATAGAAATATTTCTGAAGTTAGTGTTGTTGCTGTTAATCTATTCAAATGATGAAATAGCGCTAACTCCAGATTAGCGCTATTCTTGCTATTTCCAGAGTTGCATTCAAACACACCCTTTTTTTCTTTTACGGTGGTAGAAAGTTAAACTGCGAATCTTAATGCATATATTTATGTATTATGTTAGACACTTAAGATGTAACATACCTCGTTTTGTTAATTAAAATTATTATAATTTAATTGTCACAATTAACGACTTAAATTATTTATTTTTAACTTTTCCAAATAAGAATTTATGTTAATTTCAGTAACTATTTTGTTGTTTATGCTTCTAGCGAGAATCAAACCCACATTGAGTTTAATTTTAGTTTACTTTTTCATAACATTTTTTTTAATTTGATTTATTATCCCCACACATAATTTTGCTAATAATAAAATTAATCCACACATAATTTTGCTAATAATTATATTTAATCCACTAAGGTAATTGTACAATTAATTAACTAATAATGATTTCAAGATATGCCATTAATCTCATTAATGATTGTTTTACATTGATATGTTTACACTTAATTTTCGTTATATAATTATTCAATACTTGTATTGTATTACTTATTTAATAATTATTTTCGAAATTATCCCTAACATATACAATTTAAAAGTTGAGAGATCAGAAAGGATAAAATGTCTGTGATTTTGTTTCATTTGAATTAGAGACGTAATTACCTTCTTAATACAAAAGGTAATAAGAATTAGATAACAGACTTTTGGAGGGTCATTGTCAAAAATTCGGAAACAAATCTGTTGTGATTCAAAATAAATAACAGGGTCCTGTTATTCAAATCTCAACCTTTCAAACTTTTGAAACACGAATCTCAAGAAAATTGAATGGTTGATATAGGAATAACAGGAACCTGTTATTCCATCGGAATGACAGCAGATTTGTTTCCCAAAAATTCGCCAGTACAAGGGGTCAAATTCATTTGACGCTCTCGTACACTTTTTAATTATTTCCTGTTTTGCTTTGGTGGGCAGTACTGAATCAGTCACCACATCACACACACACACACACCAGAGGGTAAGGGAGAGAGAGAGAGAGAGAAGAAAACAGAGTTGGGTGTTAACTTGTGATTCGAGGAGGACGACAGAGAAAGAGAGGAGAAAGAGAGAGAGAAGGTTGTATGTAGTGAAGAGTGAAGAGAGAATATACCCAACTTCGCAGTTTGTAGGGAAAGACTCGAGCTTTTCCCCATTTTTTTCCAGCTTGCAACCGCGAAGGAGACTCGCAAATCTCGTGCTGTGGGCCTGTGGTGGTGCCTATTTGTGCCCTGTAGATTTGGTTTTGGGTTTTGGGTTTGCGCGTCTGAATCGGGTAAGAAAAAACCACAATGTTTTAGCTTTTTTCGTTTGTATAATTTGTCCTGAGAGAATATTTTTACTGTACCTTTTTTCGATATAGGTTTCTTGTTGTGAGAAATGGGGTTCAGGTGTAGTTTCTCGAGAAATTGGTGCTGTAATACGTACTTTAGAAACAATTGGGTTTTAAATAGCTTTCTTAAGAGGTTATTTTTCTAATAAAATTGTAAATCTACCAGGTTTTTTTAGTAACTTTCTATTTATATATACCATCTTTGTTTCTAATCTCTTCTAGGTTCGATTTCTGCTTATAGATATGCTTTGGATTGTGTTTTTTCTTGTATTGGGAAAGGTTTCAGGATAAGCTTTCAACCTAGGGTTATAATCTTGAGTACTTCTCCTTCACATTTTTCAATTTTCCCACTACATTCTAATCCAAGTATAAAGTTGGCAACTGTTCTTGTAATACTACTCTACATAGAAAAATTTAGGTACTTGTAATTCCAGGTGTAGCAAAAATCCAGTCTTTCAGCTTCTTTAATATTTTGCGCCAGCATAGGAGCATTGGAGAATCATTAGCTGAGAAAGAAATAAGGAGCTTTGATAAAGTGATTGTCTTTTAGATGTAGTTTACAACCACCAAGGCACCAATATTAAGAGACATAACAGTCTGTTTGGTCGATTAGGAAAGTAGTTCTAATATATTTGTCATCAACCATAGGTTGCATTTTAAGCAACAAAATCCAAGTACCTAATCTTCTGTAGTATTTCTATTTCCAAATAGTTCTAACACGCTTTTTTGTTGGGCATAGCCAATTATGGTTTCATAGAAAATAGTATTTTCATATATTTGCAATAGAGAAAAGAGTACCTTTCCGCAAGAAAGTTTTGCGGCATTGATATATTAAGCTTGACCAGATTCTTCGGGTTTTTGTGTTTGTTGCTGTCTAAAGATATTGTTCTGTAAGTGTGCTAATGCTTTTTTCTTCTCCTTGCTCAGAATTGCTACTTATTAGGTAGTTGGATAACTGTCAAGCTCTATCGAGGCAACGCAGAGGGCTACAGCAAAAAAACAAATTAACGAGACAGGATATGAATGAGTGGGTGGTAAGGACATGCTCGAGCCGCGCCAAGCTGATGTACCAACTTTCATACTAGTTCTAGTGGTGCTTCCAATAGTCACATATATCCTTCTTGGGAAATGGAATGCGGCTGTCAGAAAGCGGGCCCGTGTCTCCGACCTCGCACATCTTGCCTTTGAGGCATCCTCTCGGGTCGGAGTGGAGGCCCACATGGCATGCCCTGATGTTCTAATGCCAACTGTACCGGTGATTCCGGCAGTAGTGACGTTACCAGCAGTACCCGTGGTACCATCTTTGAGGGGCAATGGATATTATTATGAGTGTGCGACCTGTCTAGCTCCTGCTACTACTCGGTGCTCTCGGTGCAAGTCTGTTCGATATTGGTAAGGCCATTTTTTTCCGTTAAAGAGGGTAATTTTATCATCTGTTAAACTGTCTTACCTGCAGATCTCCTTGTCCAAGACAGGCAAATTTTATAATGCTTATAAAGGTGTTACCTATTTGTTGAAAATATGATTAAGACTTCATTTTGCTCTTGTTGTTCTTTTGTAATACAGTATATTAATAAATTACCATGTATTGGGCTCAAGCACCAGTTGACCTGCTGTTGGGATTGGGGGGCAAAAAGAGAATAATTTAGAAGAAAATTATGGTACCATTTGATATGCACCTGGACAGTACCTATTACCATGCCTATATTGTCTCTTACTTCAGTCTGGTATCTGTACATGCCAATTGCTTGCATGCAACCTATGCACAGCTTAGTTGAACTTCTTGAATATGCAGTTCTGGCAAGTGCCAGATAGTACACTGGAGGCAGGGTCACAAGGACAGATGTCAGCCTTGGAATACATCTGCTGCTACTTCTGGAGTTACACCCCAGCATATGCCTTATCTGGTCAACTTGAACTCGCCACTTCATGGAAGTGAAAGCGAACAAAGTATGTTATCGGATGGTACTTATGATGATCAGTCTGGCACCCAAACTGATAGTAAGTTTATCAATTATCCGGAGAAAAGGAGTACCAGTAAATTGAAACAAGCTAAATTCAGAACTGAAGAGTGGATGGAGGCAGACCCATTGTTTTCTGAGGTTTTGCCAGAGGTTTGTTTATGTTTTTTACTCTCTTTATTCTAAGATTGTCCCAAGCAGGCTTGTACTTGCACAGACTGTTTTGTTTTCATTACTCGATGATGTCATTGTTTGTTGTGGAGTCATTATGAAAGTTAGAGCTTGTTGGCTTAGCCCTAAGAAAATGGACTTAATAAAACCACTGCAAGTCATGAATTAACCATAGGCCCAAGAAAATGAGAGATGAGTGTGGAGAGAGAACATGACACTGTACAATTATATCCTGATATGCACTGGTGCAATACTGTTACTGACGTACCAAATGAGGCTCTGTTTTCAATTTTATAATTTCCCACCTTAATTTCTATTAGGCACCAGCTAGTACTGTTTCAACATCAGAAGAGGTTCAGAAAAATCTGGATGACACTTCAATTTCCAAAAATACCCTCAAATACCATAGTAAAAGCACCAAGGAATCAAGAAAGAGAAATAAGCCGACAGAATCATCTGCAAAACCAGTCTCTTCAAATTCAGACTGTAATACAAGTATTGATTTCGATGCCAGTGTGCATCTAGATAGAGGCATAGTTGAGCAAGACGTGGGACAATTTTCTGAAAAAAGTTCATCAAGAGGAAAGGCAGGGTACAAGAAACCCCCCTATACTCTGGGTCAATCAATTTGTGTGGTGCAAAAGTCCCAAGATAGTAGAATTGTGAAAGAGCATTTTGTGGAAGGGGATGAAAGGAATTTGTGCAGGAAAAACGAATATAGTAAGTTTGTTTTTTATTCTGTTTCTTTGGAAATTGAAATTTAATTGCAAAGTCGCAAGTGTAGAGTAAATGTAATGCAAAAAACTTGGCATTTATACAAAACAATTGATAAGGCCGAAGAATATGTTTTACTTGCGGCAGGAATAATTGAGGGATTCAGGATTTAAATTATAAATACCTTTTGAATATGGTTTACTTGTGACCTTAGTTTGTATATAATTAACTTAGATGAAATAAGAAACTAGGTAGTTCTATATGACGAAGTCGGTTAATTTTTTAAATTGAATACAACCCAATTGATAGATCGGTGAAATTGCAGTTGGTAATTCTTTAACATAAAATGAAGTCAAAGGAGAACTGTCTTTCGATTTATCTCTTAGAATTGCTACTCAATACTTTTTACTTTGTCTAAATATATAGGGTGCACTAACACAAGCAGTTCAAACAACCACCATTCAAATGGGCTGAAGAATGAGGTTGCAAAGAAGCCCTCAAAATTTCTCAAATACAATCTTGTTGGCTTGATAAACGATAGTAGGAAGAACAAGGTTTGGGGCCTTCCCTTAGTCTTTTTCTATTCAAATTATTCAAACAAGGTCAGAAAAGTATTAATGCAGTTATTTTTTATGCGTGCAAACTTGTAGGTGCCTCAGGTGTTGTTTCCATATGAGGAGCTCATTAAATTCTTTCAATATGAGGTGCGAGGCGTTGCTCCACGGGGCCTTGTTAATTGTGGAAACAGGTATACTCCAATTTCAACGTTAAAAAGAGTGAAAATTTCTGAGTTACGCACACACATGTTAATTGTGGAAACAGGTATGCTCCAATTTCAACGATAAAAAGAGCGAAAATTTCTGAGTTACGCACATACATGGCAACCCTTGCATAGTGTGAAATACATGTCACACACTGCTTTAAAATATCAAGATTATATATACACTGCATGTATCATTTCTTCAAACAAAGAACCCATAATAGTATGCAGATTTAGTTATCTTCTGGTTACGCAGAATACTTCATTGTGTTTTGCACAACTCTGTAGGTTTTGTTTGGGTAGATTTGATATTTACTACATGGATGTGAATGCTTTTGAAAATTTTTGGTCTGACTTGTTCTATTCTCTGTCAGTTGCTATGCCAATGCAGTTCTACAATGTCTCACTTGCACAAAGCCTCTCATGGTGTACCTTCTGAAGAGATTGCACTCTGAAAATTGTAATTCTCAACTTTCATTAAACACACTTCACTGTTATGTGTTTGTCTTGAGGGTCCTTTTTGCCAATTAAATAGTAATTTAAATCTTTTACATGTAACTAATGTCTGACACTTTGAAACGAAGGTCAAACCAATGCTATAAATGACTAAATAATGCTACAAAATTGGCTTAGTTTGTAACCAAATATAGGACTTGTTTTTCCAAGGTGGGTTATATGTTTTTTCCTATATATGTTGTAGGTTCTTCAAAGAATTGGTGCCTCATGTGTGAGCTAGAGCAGCATGCTTCTATGCTACGTGAAAGTGGGGCCCCCTTGTCCTTAAGTGGAATACTTTCTAATATGAGAAATATTGGTTGCCGCCTAGGTGGTGGCAGCCAAGAAGATGCACATGAGTTTCTAAGGTAATGTTTATTTCAGCCAACATAACAGTCACCATCTTCTTTTGTAAATACTAAATATGCATGTCAAGTTGTCAAAATAATTTTGTTGTAGAAAATTATTAATGGAAAATCATATTTTAAAACATTATTAGCATTTTCTGAGATTCACTGTGATCATGATTTTGTTTATGAAATTTGCTAAAATGTAACTATTTTAAAATGTGTGCAAAAATAGGCTTTTGGTGATGTCAATGCAGTCTACATACTTGGAGGGGTTTGGAGGTGAAAAAGTGGTCAATCCAAAGTTGCAAGAGACAACATTAGTACAGCAGATCTTTGGTGGTTGGCTCAGATCTAAGGTACCAATTTTTGTGGGTTAGCTCGGTATTTGGAGCTGGTATGGATAGCAGATATGGTACACAGACATCCTTTTTTGTACTTGGCTGGGACAAGTATAAATTTGAGTCTGTCATCATTCACAATACTTGGCCTGCTCTGTATGATGATATTATACTGATTTTTTTTTTAAATTAATAAGGTGATATGCATGAGATGCCATCATGAATCTGAAAGATATGAAAATATAATGGACCTAACTTTGGAAATAAATGGTTGGGTCGAGTCATTAGAGGATGCCTTGACTCAGTTCACCTCACCAGAAGATCTTGATGGAGAGAACATGTATAGATGTGAAAGGTACAACTCTCAAATGTATCTTTGTTCAGATTTTTTTTAAAATTCATTTAAAATGAGTAACATTTTTGTTTATTATGCTTCATTCTATAACTTTATTTAAAACGAGTAATTAATTAACTACTTGTTTAAGGTGCTCGGCATACGTGAGAGCAAGAAAGCAGTTGAGTGTGCATGAGGTGCCAAATATTTTAACTATAGTGCTCAAGAGATTCCAGGTCAGAATTTACTTGCATTATGCATCCAATTTACACGAAGTGAACTTCCAGATGCATTAAAATTTTGTGCAGTGTCACTAACTTTTATTTTGATGCTTATTTTCTTCAGTCAGGAAAATATGGAAAAATAAACAAATGCGTGACATTCCCTGAAATGCTGGACATGATACCATTTGTGACCGGTACGGCTGACAAGCCGCCCCTGTACCTGTTGTACGCTGTTATAGTGCACTTAGACAATCAAAATGCTTCATTTTCGGGACACTACATCTCATATGTCAAAGATATGCAGGGCACTTGGTTGAGAATAGACGACTCTGAGGTAATTATACAGATTAATGCCTACAGCTTATTTACATTCTGATCACTACTCATTAGCTAACTACCTGCATTTTATTTTTCTGTAAATCAGGTGCAAATGGTGCAATTGAGTCAGGTTATGTCAGAAGGTGCATACATGCTATTTTACTCTAGGTACATTTTTCAAACATTGGTTATTCCAATTTTTCTTATTTGATGTCTCACTCTTTTTCCTGATGATTAACTTGTGAAAGTATGAAGTCCAATTATTGTATAATCTTTAATAATGAAGAACAAAAAAGTTATATGGATCTTTTTTCCGGTGAAAATTGGTAAATTCCGTACCCACTGCCATTCAAATTAAAGAAGCAAATAGTGAAATAAGCTACTAAAAATAGTGCCATCACCTTACTGGAGTCTGTATCCACTATTTTTCCAAAAGAAAACGTAGGACCCTAGTAGTCCAAATCCGGCCGTGTGATTTAAACAAATGAACCAGATCAATCCAATTTAGAATTAAGGGGGTCCTTTATATATAAATCTGATCCATCCGATTTAATCGTACGGTCTGGTGTGGTAGTAGGGCCCTACTTTTCCTTTTGAAATAGTAGGTGATACTAACACCATCACATATTGAATACTGTACCAGTACCAGCATGGTGGCACCAGTTTTCTGCATATTACTCATCTCTTGAAACACACGGATCTCTTAAAACCTTACATTATCCATTCTTTTTTCTTTTGCTTATCCTTTTGATCCTTTCCCACAGTATCATAGTTTTATACATTCATCTCAAAAGCTTCATAATTATCTACCTCTCTCCAAATTTTTCTATTCTGCATGTGAAGAGAGGTGTTCAATAGACCACACCGTGTCACACATAGCAGGATTATTTCTCTCTACTTTTCCAAATGTTCTCACTGCTCAAAATTTTGTAATTTGTTATTTCTCACTATCACTGGCCAAACAAAAGATGTAAAATTGATCATAAATTCCATATGTACACACAAGCTCCATTAAACAACAGAACAAAAATTTGAAATGAGAGAAAAAGTAAATGGTCAGCTTGATTTTGGAAATCTCAGATTTTTGCTCTTGGTGCCAGCATTCTTCTGAAGTTGTTTGTTCATTTATTCAAATCAATAATATTGCAAAATACTAACTTCGTACAAATTTAGGTCATTGCCACGCCCTCCAAGAGCATACATGGAAAAGTCCCCTGAACATTTCCTGGTCTCCTCCAAGCGTGAATATACATCCAAACCCCCCAAGTCTGCACAAATTGCATCCATCAATGATGCAACAAAAGGGAGGTACGATTTTGGTCCCGACCATAGACAGTATCGCATGGATGAATCAGCATTTCCCACCTCAGCAGATTTCTCTGATGCTAACTCTTCAAGCGAGTGGTCTCTCTTCACAAGCTCTGACGAGTCATCATTTACCACCGAGAGCACAAGAGACTCATTTAGCATTGTAGATTATAGTGAAAACTCTAATTCCAATGCCAGCCCTAACCCTAGTTTGGACCCCTTTGCCTCAATTTTTGGGCCCCCGTACTGTGAAGTCTCCTGTCGGCCGCAAACAAGGTATTATGCAGAGACTGCTGGTACTGATGGAGGTGTAATTAGAGAGAGAAACGTAGATTTTGAAGGATGCTATATGCAAACGTCAGGGTATTGTGACATGTAATTGGGTTTTTATTTCTCGTAATTTAATTAGCATAAAGTTAGTGGATAGTTGGATGATAGAGTTTCAGCATTAATATAAGAGTAGTTTTAGCTGGTTGGTTGGTAGCCTCATGGTCTTTTTCAGGGTGAATGAGGCTTGTATGGCTGGTAATTTAATGTAGAAAATCGTTAGTTTTATAATGAGAAAGGTTCAGTTATAAGCAAAGGGGTTTTGTGATATTTCTGTTGCATTCAAGAGGCTCTTTATTGGAATTCAAAATATGTATGCATTCAAGAGATTTAACTAGAAGGGAATATTCAAAAAAATGAGAGAAAATTCAATACCAAATTATCAAGAGAGAGTTATTTGAGTCACACTGAATTTAGCACCAATGCTCTCAACTTACCAACTAGGATTCCATGACAAAACATGAAAGCATAATTGGAAAGAAGAAGGATGAGGATTGTTGCCCACTCTTTACCACTTTCTGTACAATTCTCGTCGAATACATAGTTTTTTTTTGTATTAAAATTTGTAGCGAAACTTTTTCCTTCGAAAATCGCGACAAATTAATTCACTGCTCCATCTTCTATTCCCACAAGTTAATTTCACTGTCTGATCAGAATCCTGATCAATTTAGTTGGAATGCATGGGGCATGTCCAATTTGTTTCGGATCCAAACTCAAAATTTGAGATACATTAGGTGATATGAATTCCTGCTCCTACAATAGTAATTGAACGAATCGGTATGTCCAATGACAACCTATGCCACTGGAATCACACGCACACAAAAAAGAAAAGAAGGATAACTATGCCCTTGAATTTTATGGCAGCGGATTGGCACTCCATCTCGCCTTTCTTCCCCTTTCTCCCTGTATTACTTTGACATAGTTTTTTTTTTTTTTAAGTTATGATATGATTTAACTCTTTGCTCTAGAAATTCAAATGTAGTACATTAGTCAAGATCCGAATCCGCTGCTCGCTAAATTGACAAACATGATTCTGTTTTTTCAAATTTAATTGTTGAATTTTTTTCATGCACGAATCTCAACACAGATTAATGATTAGATTTGAAAAAGCAGGAGCCTATTTGCCAATTTGGTGAGCAGCAGAGTTGGTTCCCATTAGTCAACCCAGTATCTCTCTCACTTTCTCTCTCTCCATTCTCTCTCTACAACCAATTTGTTAATTACAATTTTACGTAAGTTCCCTTTTGACACCAGAATTACATTCTCTCATGGGTTGCATACCATGCTCCTTCTCTCTTCTCCTCTCTATCCTCATTCTCTTTACTCTCCTATCTCTCTCAAGTCAACGACCCGAAAATCCGAACAGCATTCCTTTAAACTCCAGAAAGTCTCACACTAGAGCAAGGCCTTTACTGCTTCATCTTGGCAATTTTGCCAAGGAAAAAGATGAAAAGAAAACCAATACTTTCTTTCAGATGCTACCACGAGGTTTCATCCCACCGTCTGATTCGTCTGCTTGTCATAATGACGCACCGGAGTCGCTTGGCACCGTATGTGACGAGTATACGGTCTTAAACCCTTGATTAACTTGGTTTTTCTTTTGTTTTTGTTTCAACTAATGGATTTTATATTTCATTTTTTACTTCGAGAATTTTTGCTTTGGATGATCGAGTGGTGAGATGATTTGTACTTGTGACCTGATAAAAAATTAGATGCTTCCTTTTCTATAATCTTGTTCTTTGAAATAATGTTATGGGTTTCCTTGCAACTGTAAATATATATATGTGTCATTTCTTTTTTTCTATTTTTCATTTTTGAGTGAAATGCGTGTTCATTTCTGGTGTTGTCAATAACATTTTGATCTTAGATTCTTTTAATTGGCTATTTAAGTTAGGTTTGCTCATTGTTCTTGACCTCTAGCTAGCATGTTGAGCTTGAAAGTAAAATTATCAATAATGGAATTCAAAAATTGCCAAAATTTTAATTATTTCACTGAACTCAACGTATCCAGACAAATATATATTTATATATATATATGCAACTTTTGATTTTCATCTTTCCTTATTTGATAGCACATATCTGATATATTTAGTTATGACCTACAAGTCATCTTAAATCAAGAAACGGAAGCTCTTTGATTATTCTGAATGAATTGCAACATTGATGCATGTTTCTGTTTATAGTGAACATGTATTGAGATATTTTTTTTTTAGAAACAATAAGAGTCACGCTCTCATTTATATTAACCTCGATTGGTTACATAGTTTGGGTTAAAAGAGAACCCGAAAATATATTGAGATATTTTGAGGGCTCATCTTGTGGATTGTAACTAGTAAGAATTAACTAATTAAATAGATGTCCTGGCTAGTCAAGTAAATAACACAATATTTTTAAGTCCCCAGCTGGTATAAAATTTTACAATGAAGTGTTTTACGCCTTAATTAAGGTAATTTAGCGTGAGATACAAGAGAGAAGAAAATTTAACATGTGAGCATCGCATGATATGGGGCGGAGATGCAGTGTAATAAATAGTACAAAATTTTGGTTTGTTTAATAATCTGTGTGGCTTGGGGAGCAGTTTGGGTGCGATGGATTCCATAACTGTCCGATCAGCTTTAAGATCCGTGCGTACGGATATTAAAGCGAACGCAGCGACAAGAACAGATTTAAAGCGGATCGGACGGTTATGGAACCATCGCACTCAGTTTGAGTCCAATGGGCATCGGACCCAAACTGCTCTCGTGGCGTGGATGTATTTACCTTTTCGTAGCGTCTAAGCAATGGCACTGGAACTCCGATTCCGATGCTCTCTATTTAATATAGGCCTTTTCTCAGCCCATTTACAGCCCATAACTGACAGTACCATTTTGAAGGCTCAGTCACTCTCAGGTGATTCTAAAGTCGGTACTCTCCCGTAAAACTGTTCCGCAAAATTCGCCTCTTGAAATACTAAAATTCATTTCTCGAGTTTTGATTTCTGCCAGAATTTGTATCAGGAAGGAAGGAGATTAGGAGAGTAAGATTTAGATCACCTTTTAGCTGGGAGAGTACTAAATATCTTGAAACTGTGTTGGAGCTGTAGCAAACATTCTCAAACTGTCACACACACAACCTGTTCGATCATATGCCGGAGAGAAACAACATTCACGAATGCTTTGAAGGAGAGTTGTAAGATCACCTTTTAGCGGGGAGAGTACTAAATATCTAGAAAGTGTGTTGGAGTTGAAGCAAACATTCTCAAACTGTCACACACGTAATCTGTTTGATCTTATGCCGGAAAGAAACAACATTCACGAATGCTTTCACAGACCTTCGCCAGACCCCGTTTCCTCTCTCTCCGCTCCTTTTCCTCTCTTGGTTCAAACCCACAACCCACTTCCCTACACCCTGATCAAAACCCATATGACCTTTTAAAATCCGACCCAATTGAGCTCCTTTCTGGTCTATGGGGTCGTGCCTTCTCCAGACCAACCCCTCACCTGGTACCATTTCCCAACCTTACCGGTTACCTGAAATCTTTTGACCTTTGGGTTTTAGCATACCAGCGTTCTTGTGCACACCATACTGGTACGTTCCCACCCCGTGCTGCTATACAATACTCACACCTCCAGGCCCTTCTTTCTCTTCGTCGTGCGGTTCTCTCTTCTCCTTCCACTTTCCCTTGGGGTGCTTCATCTGACCTCATACTGAGGTCACCAGCCGATAAACCAAGCAAAACACGGATTGGTAAAATAAAATTTGAGAAGCTTCTAGAAACTGCACCACCACCTTTCCAAGACCGAGTGATACAGGAACTACTGTTGCTAGTTCTTGAACCAGTACTTGAAACGCGTTTTTCATCAAAATCACATGCATACCGGCCTGGTCGTGGGCCTCATACGGTGATACGTACCATTAGGTCCAATTTTGCTGGATATCTATGGTTTATCAAAGCAGATCTTACGAATGTTTCGATCCATTTAGAACCCAATACCATAATTGGCTATTTGAAGCAGGCAGTATCGGACCGAAATGTGGTTCGGTTGGTCAAATCGGGTCTGAAGAGACCTGTTAGACCTGGCTCAATAGAGAAGGAGAGAGAAGAACTTCAAGGGTTCGCAAAGAAAAGGCTGAAGAGAAAAATTCTTCGTGCAAGTAGAAAGAAAAAGGTTTTGAATGAAAATGAACCCAAACCTGACCCATATTGGTTACGGCTCTTTTTTGGATTTGCTCCAGAGGAGGCCGAAACCATACCATCTTATGGCCATTGTGGGATTCTAAGTCCTTTGCTTCTCAATGTTTGTTTCAATGAGTTAGATTTTTGGATGGAAGATAAAATTGAAAATTATTTTGAACCATCCAAGTTTGATTCAATTTGGAGAGAGAAAATTGATGAAGGATGTCACAACCCTGCATGGCCCGAGTTTGTACCAGCCAGCGGTGCATCTAAGACACGAAAAATGGATTACATCCGGTATGGGTCTCACATATTGGTTGGTATTCGTGGCCCAAGAGAAGATGCTGTCCAGATTCGGAAGGATTTGATGGAATTCTGTGCGACCAAATTTGGTTTTAGATTAGAAAACTCCAAAATTGAAATAGAACATATTACTAGAGGTATTGAGTTCCTAGACCATGTAATCAGCCGAAGGGTCATATATCCTACACTTAGGTACACTGGCACAGGAGGTAAGGTTGTAAGTGAGAAAGGAGTTGGTACACAACTCTCTGTTACAGCTAGCCTACAAAATTGCATAACCCATTTTAGGAAACTTGAATTAGTCAAAGGGGACAGGGATCCAGAGCCATTACCATGCACGCCTATGCTCTATTCAGGTCAAGCTCATACAAATTCGCAAATGAACAAGTTTCTTGAAACCATGGCCGACTGGTACCGGTATGCTGATAACAGGAAAAAAATTGTGGGTTTTTGTGCGTACGTCATCCGTAGCTCATTAGCAAAGCTCTATGCTGCAAGGTACAGACTAAAATCTCGTGCTAAGGTGTACAAGATTGGATCGAGAGATCTCAGCCGTCCTTTGAAAGAAGCAACACAAAATTTTGCTCCAGAATACTCCGATCTTTTGCGAATGGGGCTAGTGGATGTGATAGAAGGGGTGCAGTTTGCACATATGTCAGTAATCCCTTCATGTGATTATACACCTCTACCTAGGAGATGGGTCCCATACCATGAGTTGGTGCTCAAAGAATATGTGAAGTTGCAGGATCCTCAATTTTTTTGTCAGTTGTATAAAGAGGCAAGGAGAGGGGAGCTGGAGTCGCCGCAAGATGTTGTGGCGGGGGTTGTTTGGGATTATAAAGTTCGCGGGGTATGGAGTAAAAAATTGCAAGGGAAAGATGGTGAAGTGGGTTTGCTAGATAATTAATTTTGCTTTGGATTGATTTGAGTTATGTTTAATGTTTTTTCTTTTGACAGTAAGTTCATTGCAAGAGTGCAACATTACTCATAGTTATTAAATATTCAACAGAGAAAAAAATATTAGATTTCAAGAAACTTCTTTTATTATTGTTTTTAATTTTTTTATTCAGCAAGAAATAATTCGGCTACTAGAATTATTGGGATTTTTTTTGGGGGGGTTACAAAACACTAAATTATATGGTTATATATAATACTGTAAATTTATTATTTGATTCTGGCTTTTTTTTTTGTTGAGTTGCCGTGGTTATTTCGTGTTGCAACATTTTTTTGTGGAGTTTCTGAACTAGTCATCCAAAGCCTTGCATAATTGAAGTTTGCAGTTCTTTTTGTTTCTTTGATAGAAGGAAAAAAAACACACTAATTTGATCCAATGAAGTTTACTCTATTAAACTAGAGGAATTAATATTGTCAAAAACTAGAGGAATTAGTGTTCTTATAATGCGAGCTGGAATGGTGTTTTCCCATGATGTTAATCATTTCTATGCACTCAAATGACATCAAAGTATACTTAATGGTGGTTGGTTGTGCTTTTTTTGCATCGAAGTATATGATACTGGGTACACAAATTCACCATTGAAGGCATCATCCTCTCCTTGATCTCTATTTTTTTTTTTTTAAAGTTTTATATTTATGTATAATTTTTTATATAATTTAGAATAAAATGTTATGAATATTGTAAATTTTAAATGATTGATTTCTAATATATATTTGATTTTTATAGTTTGAAAGTCTGACTCCATCTTTAGATGTTGCAACACAAGTTTCAATCAACACTTGCCGTAGTTCAAAGATACCAAACACTTATAATTGTTTGCAACCAACGATGGACCCAATGCACTCTAGAACGTGTATCGTCTGCATTAACTCAAAAGAGAATTTTTTGAGTTAATAAATATTAACCATCCGATCTGCTTTAAGATACATGTATACTAGATCCGTACTAATATTAAAAGGCCCCTGTGTTCAAATCAGACGGCTGAAATTCATTAACAAAAAAGATTCCCTTTTGAGTTAATGCAGAGGATACATGTTCATGCACTCCAGGTATCTTAGAAATTCAAAATCAGTTTTTCGGGTATTGGGCTTTGGGCTCTTGCTCCTGAAAAAAAAAGTGAGTCTATGTACTATGCATATCACGATTTATACGGATTAATATTTTTATTTTTAAAATTTTAATTGGCAATCCGAACCGTTCAAAATAATTTTCATATGAATATGTACTTATAGATCAAATTTTTATTTTTTTTAGAATTTTTTTACTATTTTTTAAGATAGATACAAGTGATTTTCTACCTATCTTAAAAAATAGTAAAAAAAATTTAAAAAATATAAAATTCGGTCTGAAAGTAGATATTCATAAGTTGAACAGTTCGGATCGATCATTAAAATTTTGAATACAAAAACATTGAATCGTATTATGCATAGTACCATAGACTCACTCAAAAAAAAAAATACACTAACTTGTGAGTCCATAATTTACAACAAGCCTAGATTCCATAGCCGAAAGATAAATAAGGGGAACAAGTTGAACAGTTCGGATTGACCATTAAAATTTTGAATACAAAAATATTGAATCGTATTATGCATAGTACCATAGACTCACTAAAAAAAATACACTAACTTGTGAGTCCATAATTTACAACAAGCCTAGATTCCATAGCCGAAAGATAAATAAAATTAGTCGGCCCAACAAAAACTAATTAATTTTGTGACTCTCTAGTTTCCGCTCTCTCTGTGGCTATTTGACTCTCTCCATTATCTGACACTCTCCACGACACAAAAAAGAAAAGAAAAACAAAATAACGTTGCCACTCTCTGATTCTCTCTACGACACAGAGAGCGACTCACTCTCTAAAAGAAATATCTGCAATGAATTTGGTGAAAACAAGCTTAAGAAGTACCATAAAAAATGAATGAATGATTTGTTGGTTACTTTTATAGAGAGAGATTTATTTAAATGTGTCGACGATGAAAGAATTATGTAAAGATTTCAAAATATGAACTCGTAGAGAAAAACGACTTAACTATCTAGTATCTAGTCTTTATTTTTTGTTTTTTTATCATGTACAATGATAAAATTTATGTTGTTTTTATCATTTTTTATATATTTCTTATTAAATAATGAGTTTAAATCTGATTAATTATTTAAATTCAATTTGATATTTTTTTTGCTCGATAAAAATCCTACCATGTTTGTAACCATCAAGTTTCAACACAAGTTTTAACTGATTGCAACCGCCAACTGCAAAGTTGTAAGAGTGTTTGTGATTCCTTGTCACGAGAAAACAAATTGTCTACATACATATTAGTATAATAACAAGATCGTGATTTATGAATAATTAAAAAAATCTATAATTCATAATAATAATTTAAAACTATTCCTCATTTTATCACATAAATACTATATTAAAATATTTTATTTTATGAAATAAATATAAATTTGTAATTTTATAAATAACATGATCTAGATATCGCGTTGTTCAAACAATTCGTCATAAAAAAACCTATCGGCAGTTGAGACAAAAAAAAAAAATAAAGTTTCGTCATAAAATATAATTTCGACTCAAAATCATTTTTAATTAGAAAATAGAGAGAGAAAAAAACAAGTACTGCTATTTGAAAGTTGAGCCCATCCAAAGGCCGCTATTTGAAATCTAGCCCATCTAATGATCCTGTTAGGGTTTTGAGAAGAAGAGGAGACGCTAGAAACAAGAGAGACAAAATAATTTATGAGGAAGCTTGATTGTATTCTTGACTTCATTAATTACGTAGAGTACAGATGACCTAATTTATAGCAACATAAATATCTAAAAATAGAATTCTATAAATGACATGTCCTAAAATACTTTTATACTAAAATACTAAATTCTTCCTCCTTAATATAGCATACTATTCTAACATCCTGCTAAATAAAACTTGATGAAAATATATGATGAGATGAGAGGCACACAACAGATCCATATTTGAAATTATCATCCTTCATGAGTCGTGATTTGGAATTCAGGCCTTTAACGGGCTGTGATTTATAAAACGGGCTTATTCTTAATCTATTATTAAAAAAAAAACTTGGGATGGAATTTGAAAATCCAACCATTCTTGAAATTGGAAAATAAAATGACTATTTCGACTTTTGATAGTTCTTTGTTTGGGAATGCGGAGAAATTGACAAAAGTTTAAAACTTGTGTAGTTCCGACTTCCGAGGTTTGAGTACTAATCAAATTTGTTCTGATATTTTATCGGAGTCATTCGATTTGTCTCAAAATTTGTACGTACAGTATCTGATTCGTGTCAATCAATCAAGTGCACATGAATCTTAATAAGAATTGAACGAATTTGATTAGACACCAAACTAAATTCAATTGAAAGCCATCCAACACACAGTGTGCGAATTATTCGTTTAATTCATGATTTAAACTTTTTTTGATGTTTCAGAATCAAATTTCGAATAAAATGCAAAAAAAAACGTATAATAGTATAATACGTTTTATTTGCGAATAAAACGTCAATCACGAATTATTTATGATAAAAATACAAAAAAAAAATTATTGTTTTTTTTTATTTATATTTTTTGCTTCTTTATTGTACCGAATTATTCCCGAATTATACCCGAATCACGAATTTTTGAGAATATTGATTAATCTCATCACATAACTTTCTAAGATTACAAATTCTGAAAAAAGAAAACACAATTAGAAATTAATCGCCATTATTAGCGCAACACATGCAAAACCGCATTAAAATCTCCAAGATCCTGATTAAAATCCAACCGTTGATGCTTACTCCAACTCAAAGGCCGACGCCGGGAAGGTCCTCCCCATCCCGGTGGGGGTCATGAAGGTGAGCTTCTTCTCCTCTGGATCTTCTATGGCCATCCCACTGAGGCCAATCCAGAGCATGAGTTCCTTCGCCTTGACGCCGGTAATGCGCGCCATCTTCATGTCTTCTACATAAGCAGTGACTTCCTTAGCGTACCAGACATTCCGGCCGATCTTCTTGAAATTGTGTGTGATGTCCTTCCTTTGTTTTAGCCACATTAGGCCGGTTGATCGGTTGTAACCGACCTCCTCCATGTCGATCAACGGGAGGAGGCCACGTGGCAAACGGAGCTCCTGCAGGATTTCGATCGACTTCTTCTTACACAGATCATGCCCGGTGTAGACCTCGGCGCCTTGTCTGTTGTTCTCTATCATTTGTTGTGCCATGTCTGATTAATTTATTTGGATTTGTACTAGCTAGGGGTTTTATATATAGAGCAAGTTTATAGCTAGGGAGCTATATATTTGTAGCATTGACATTTTACTGGTATTTATTTATAGCATTGCATTGCGTGGTAATTATAGGGAAGGCTATATATATCTATATATCTATATTGAGACATTTTATTTTATTTTTTATTTTTTCTGTGAGGTTGAGTAAGTGGGCCCCATATAAAAAATATTAAAAGTCGTTAATTAATTAGTAATATAAATTGTAGATTATTTGATAGGAGCTTATAATTAAAATTTGATTAGAAGCTAGGCGCCATGCATGTGTTTGGGATGAATCAACGAGAATAACTTGATCTGGCAAAGCATGCTACAAAGATGCTCGACATGGGTGCAACCTAGTTATTAAAAATTACAAACAACTATTTAATTAATTAGAACAATTAAGCAAGACATGTAAGCTGTATTGACATATAATTATATATAGAAGTAATAAGAAAGAGAGTACCGGTACAGCTGTATTAATTAAATATTTCTCTGCATAGTTAATGTAAATATGTCATGATTTTTAATTAAGGTCAGAACCGATATATGGTGCATGCAACCTTCCATTTCTTGAAAAAATTGTAAGTTCTTAATATCATTTCAAATAAGCAGCCTGAAAACGACCTGTTTTTATTAAAAAAAATAATAATTATTTAACAACTATCAACAATAGTAGATATTAGATGGCTGGATTGACTCCGTTTTCAGGCCCTAAAATCAGAGATATTTTACCCCTAGACCTCCATGAAAACCCACTAGTATTATAGGATCATCTGTTAAAATCAGACGGCTGAATTGACTCCATTTAAAATTAGACGGTCGAGATGCCTTTTAAATCTCGCTTGTGGCTCGGCTTGTTCTGGCATGAGCCAGTTTGAGCTTTAACTAGATCAGCTCGACTCGTTGACAACCCTATAGTATTCTATCTCCTCAGGTACTTGAGAGAGGATATGGATTGGTAACCTCCTTGGTTCTAACCTGAATAAGATATTCCAAATTATTATTTTTGCAAAATCACCTCTCATTTTGGTAAACAACATTATAAAATTATGAAAATTTAATATTCAATATCAAGTGAATTACAACCTTATATTGCCATATGGATCTTGGGCCACAATAAGGTCCAGTCCGCTCCATAATTGTATAGTCCTGATAGTTTTCTCAACGGCCTAAATAAATCAAGTAGGTGACCCAATAAATCTGTAATTTGGGTTTTGGAGATTACAAAATTGGGTGGTTGTGATACTACAAATAAAAATTATCACAAGTGAATAATTAAAATTTTGTCAATTTTGGTTAGACTGGGAAAGATTGAAGTTTATATGCACAATTTTGTTTTGATTTGATTTCAGTCTGTGTAACTATAGGTAAAGTCATTTCAGGGCTTAGGCGTATATTGGTCGTTTGTTGTGCCTCAGACATTTGCCTAAATCCAACGGTTGTTGCTCTATCCCCATGATTTTAGCTCGGATGCTTTAGGTCCAGCTCGCTCGGCTGTAACTCGGTCCAAAATTAACAAGCTGAGCTAGGACTTAGCTCGGACCAAACCAGCTCTTTGACACCCCTAATAGTGAGCGCCTGATATCATACCCATTGGCCAGGTAAAAGAATCAGTGTTGCACAAGGGAATGCATCTGTTAGTGTAATCTTACAAGCTAAGTATCATATAATTGAAACTATTTTTTTATTTATTTATTTACTTATTATTATTATTATTATTTTGGCTGCTGTGGCTTCCTTAATAATGTGGCTTCCTTAATGAAAATAAAAATTAGCAAAATAGCATCATTGCCACCGAATTCCGTAACCAATTTTTAAAAAAACTGGACATTAAAAAATTGATTTGTCACAAAACAAATTGATGATTTTTTTTCTCCAAAAACAGTAAGAACCGAAACATTGATTCGGATCAGGTAGGAAGTGACCGAATC
Source organism: Carex cristatella (assembly GCA_024447775.1). Classification (NCBI taxonomy): domain Eukaryota; kingdom Viridiplantae; phylum Streptophyta; class Magnoliopsida; order Poales; family Cyperaceae; genus Carex; species Carex cristatella. Next base: position 8,286,823 of record JAJHPF010000010.1, on the reverse strand, counting down.
AATGGTTCAGTCCATCTTTGTTTACACTTTTACTTGACCAACGACACCGAAAATTCAAAAAAGAGGGTGATCAAATCATTGTTTCGGTTTATCCAAAATTTAAAATTCTGGATTCTCTGTTTTCTTTTTTCCTTCTTAAATAGCACTTGGGACTGAATCAATAATTCGGGCCAACATGAAACCGAAATCAAATCGGTTATGGGAAAATGTGAACAGGAGTGTATCAAACCATTGATTCAGTCACCCTACTTGAACCGAATAAATAATTCGATCCTTGTTATTTACGAAGAAAAAAGACACTCAATGTCCAAATAGATTTTCCAACTTTTAAAAATAAAAAGATTGTTCCGTTACCTATGAAAAACTAAAAAGTTGCAAAAGCACAACTGAAATACAATCGAAGTTTTGGTTTGTCACTTTGACTTAAGTCATTATTATAAACCTCCATTTCTTTAGGCACTTTGAAAACATTCATAGACTAAACATTGGAATTTAAACTCCGGTTTTGAACTATATTATGGGTGGGTAATTTTTGTTAGATAAATTTTCAGAATATTCGGATAGTTATAAATTAATTAAAATATGTCAAATTGAAATAAAGTTATTCAGATCGTGCGAAACACTGTTCTTAAGCGTATTCCGTCTCTAGCGTGTAAGATTTGAAATTGCCACCAAGATAATATGGTAATATTGCACATTTGGAGGTTCAAATTAGACTTCAAGCCAGACATGCGCAACACATCAAATGGAAACCTATTTCTTCTTTTTTAACAATCAGACCAAAACATATATTAAATGAAGGTTTTATTTGAAATTTTTAATCAATCGAAATTTTTTATTTATATCATAATTCCAAAAAAATAAACTAAAAAATCACAAAATATGAAGAATTTTAAAAATATTAGAATCGCCAATTCAATTTGCAGACCTATTAATGGGGGTCTACCGATTGAATTGGATGACCCTTTAAAACCCCAATTTCAGTATATTACAGTAGAATTAACTGGCTTTTAGGGGTCTTGCTAATTCAATTTGCTTTCTCCAATTGAAGGTGAAGTGTCTGCAGATTGAATTGGCAGCCCTCGTATTTTTGGAATTCTCAATTTCAGTGGTGATTTGATTAATTTTTTTAAAATGATATAAATAAAAATTTCGACATTTGGAGGATCAAATCAGTCTTCAAGCCAGACATGCGCAACACATCAAATGGAAACTTTTTTTTTTTTTTTTTACCAATCCGACCAAAAAAATATTAAATGAAGATTTTATTTGATCAATAATATGAGCTAGGGGCTTGGTTGACTTGGACTGAATCTAACAAACTAATTCTTCTCACGTGCACTGAACTGCGTTAATTCTTTGTTGGGTGAGACCATGATCAAAATTTCTCTTTCAGCTTCAGGAAAATATTATGGATTTATGATGCTAATCAATGCACAATTAATTGGGCTATTGGGGTTATAAATTATTTTCAGATGAACAATCAATCAATCGGAAAGTCGCTTGCTTCTAAATTTTTGAATTCAGATCCAGTGAAGTAACTCAATTTTTTAGTTTTAAATCGGAACCGTTCGATTTGAATCCAAGACAATCTATCCAGATCCAGAGCGCACACATTCCGAGAATGAACTCGAATTCCGAGACGATTCCAAGCGACAGATTTGAATCGGATGGTCTCGATCCAAAATTCAAAATTGAGTTACTTTAGGGGATCCAAATCCTTTTTTTTTAAGATTGAAATGTGAAGATATAGCCTATCAACTTTTATTTAAATGTTTATAAAAGTTTTCATCTGTGTTTTGAAACCACAACTTCTTACACGAAGAGTGATGCCCTTTGTCACTAGATCAAAATCTAATTCTGTGCATTGCGTGAATTATGAAACATGTCTCAAGTGTCAATATATACAATGAATTTGCATGAATGTTAATGTACTGGAAGGATTCACGCTAATTACGATCTGATCAATCTCTACAATGTTTACACTGAATATATGATAATTGAAAATTATACAGGTCCATTAAAATTTATGTGTGTGTGTGTGTATTGGATATAGTTTGTATACATAAAAAATTAGAACCGTATTGGCCAGAAATAGACGATTTTTAAAAATAGTTTTTGCCCCCAAAATACCCTGAAGAGAGCAATTTATTTTCTTAGCGATTCAAATATAATCCGTTTTGAAGGGATTCACATCTACTGTGATTCTTACAGTGTGAACAGTATTCTAAAATTTTTGTTTCAAATTCAACTGTTGAATTGTTTTGAGATTCGCTAACATAAAAATCAATTATTTTAAAATACGTGCACATAAAATATTGAAATGCTGAATTTCAAAAATTAAAATTTTTAGAATATTGTTCACATTGCGAAGTATCGCAACAGATGTGAATCCGTTTTGAAGCAGTCTAGAAGTATCTAGAGATTGATTGGCAGCCTTAATTTCAAATTTGGAACAATAAAGCTTCGGCGACTCATTCAAATAGCGTGTTTCTACATCATTCAAAGAGCATGATGTGTAGAACAAGAACAACCATTCTTGGTCGTTCAGATTTTTTTAGAGTAGTGTATTTTCTGAACTTCTTCTAGAGATAATAAGATGACATAATTGTAACATGTAACCAGAGAATAAGATTAAAAGTGTTTTCTTATAGATATTATAAAACAAATATAACAATTTTGTGTGCAAAAACAAAGTCTAAGAAATCATTCAAAATTTTAAACAAAAGAACTTCATCAGTAGGAAATTTGGTCGTCTGATTTTAATCCTCAACTCAAAGTTTGAGTTTGAATCCGAACCGTTTGATCAAAATTCACACAAATATTAAAAAAAAATAATATCTAACTAGACATAATTGATCCGGATTCATGTTCCGGATCCAAACTCAAATTTTGAGTTACATTAGGTAATCCGAACCCTTCATTGAAGGCACACCCTTTTCGGAGTGGGTTTCATATTTTGAACACGTATTCTCTGCATTAACTCAAAAAGGAATCTTTTGAGTTAATGCATATCAACCGTCTGATTTAATGGAGTCAATTCGGTCGTTTGATTTTAACACGTGAACTCTTTAATATTTATGCAAATCTAATGTGTACCGATATTAATGCGAATCTAGTATGCACGGATTTTAACACAGGAGCCCTTCATTGAAGGCACCCCTTTTCGGAGTGGGTTCCATATTCCTCTCTTTTTTTCATAGCATGCTTTCTTTCCTTTACATGCTTCTTTTTATCACCGTTGAAATTTAATATAGACCAAATCTTGTGCTTTACAAAAATTTATCATCTTCCACCAGTTTGAACTTTTAAATCATAGAAAATCTATGAAAGAGAAACAGTGGCCCACTTGGTCACAAGTGGATTATTTTCTTGATTCTAAATGTTATGCTATGTGTTGTCCGGATTCTAAAACTGTTCGGCGGGTAGGACTAAAAATGTTCGGCAAGTTTTGTTGGCTTAAATTTTAAGTTTGTGTACGGTATTATTCAGCAACTATGGTTTAGAGCTCTTTAGTGCTCTAAGGAGTCTTAAACTCACCGAACACATCCTTTGTGTTCATTTTTTATCTTTAAATTTGTCCAAATTTTTAAGCCATGATTTCACATGGTTTAAGTATTTTACCAGGCTTAAAGCTTTCTTAAGAAAGTTACTTTTCAACTTTATTGCCGAACAGGTGCTCCTTAGTGCAGTTTAAAATTTAAGTTTCATATGGTTGCTGAACACTACCCAGTACAAAGAAGAAGTGTTTTGCAATAAAATTTAAGAAAGTGAGTTTTTAGTTTTCTTAAGAAAGTTCAATTGCTTAAGCCATATAGAATGGTGACTTAAAAATTGGAACAAACTTAAAAAATTGAGCAAAATGTGGCTTAAGAAAGTGATTTTAAACTTTGCATAGGAGCAAGTGTTTGGACAGGAGTAGGATTAAAATTTTAAGCTTTTCTAAGGAAGAGATGTTTGGCAACAAAAAAAGTTAAGAAAGATGATGATTAGCTTTTTAAGGAAGCTCAAGTACTTAAGTCATGTAGAATTGCTCCTTAAAAGTTGTCCAAGAAGTTTGGACAAGTTTAAAAATGTGGACAGGAGGAAGCTTAAAAAAACGGTTTTAAGTTTTATAAAGAAGCAAGTGTTACAAGTTTAAGACTCTTTAGTCTCCTAAGCTTAAGACTTCACATGTAGGTAGAGAGTAAGGACTATTAATTTAGGAATAGATCGAGGAATCTTAAGACCAAGCATGGATTAAGATTTCAAACTCAAGAGCTGTTTGGCATTGATTAAGATTGATTAAGATTTCAAACCTTAGGGATGTTCAGCAATATGGATTGGCTTAAATTTTAAGTTCCACTAAGAAATATGTGTTCGGTAAGAGAAATTTAAGAAAGTGAGTCTTTAGCTTTTTTAAGAAGACTCAATTGCTTAAGCCATGCAGAATGGCGGCTTAAAAATGGAGCAAGCTTAAAAAATGAGCAAAAGGAGGCTTAAGAAAGTGGTTTTAAGTTTTGCGAAAGGAACAAGTGTTTAGCAAACTTAAGACTCTTCAGTCTTCTAAGGAGCTTTGAGGAACACTAAGAAGGGTGTGTCGAACACTAATTTTTTAACTGCATTAATCCGCACCCGTTTAGCAATACAGTTGAAAAGTAACTTTCTTAAGAAAGCCTTAAGCTTGGTAAAATACTTAAGTCATGTGAAACCATGACTTAAAAACTTAGGCAAGTTTAAGAAAGGTGACAAAATAAGCACTAAGGAGGTGAGATTAAGCTGCACTAAGGAGCACTCGTTCGGTAAGTTTAAGCTGAGCTTGCCGAACAACACCTTAAAGAGCTTAAGAGCAATAAGGAATGCTAAAGAACACTATAAGAACGCTAAGAAACGCTAAGGACTCTTAATTTAGAAATAGATCGAGGTATCTTAAGATCGGACATGGATTAAGATTTCAAAGATAGAGAGACTAAAAGAGGCGATCTTAAGTTCTTGATTCTAATTAAGAAATTAATGTTCGAAAATATTATATGTAACTAAATTTAAGGAGAATTAAGGATGTTAAGGTAGACGTTGCAATTAAGTTTTAAATTCGTTTTCCCTAATCTGGTAAATTTCACCCAATATTCATTGGCTGTTGAGTTTATTTCTTTTCTTTTCTTTTGTTAGATCAATTCGCAATTGAGTAATGAACTGATTTTATGGTTGTATGCTACACAACAGGATTCAAATGTTTTATGTTTCAATTGTATTTTATATTTTTATTTTTATTTTTAAAGTTTAAATAGTCAATCCGAACGGTTTAACATGATTTCCGTATTAAAATGTGCATGGGACCAAATTTTAGATTTTTTCAAATTTTTTTACTGTTTTTTCGACTCGACGAGTTCAAAATTATTGTTTTTCAATAAGATTATGGATCATTCAAAAACAATAATTTTATATCTATCTAAAATATATGGTTCCAAAAAATATTAAATTTGATCTTCTAACACATTCATATTAAACGTTTGGATCAACTATTTGAACTTTGAAATTAAATATATAAATGTAAGACACGACTAAGATGTGAAAGAGGTGAGGTATTCAAATCTAACAATACTAGACTTCTATTGTTGGTGTTTAATCGCACGTTTATTTTTTAGCCTTTATCATCAGAAACTTTATCTCTAAGTCTAATTTAATTGAAAAATACTCGTGACTTGGCAAGTTTGAACTTTTTAGCCCTTTTCAGAAACTTGATCTAATTTCATTGAAATATTACCCATGACTTTGCGAGTTTGAATTTCTTTCTTAGAGAAAAGTTTGAAGAAGATCTGCTAAGAAGTCTTAATCTAAGAAATTGGGAGGTTTAAGGTTTTTTTTTTTTTTGAGTAAAATTATAAGTCAAGCAACCAAACTATTTAATATTTTGATCTCTCATATAGAGATCATGTGTCTTTACTACTAGACCAAAGCTAGTTTTCAGTTTAAGTTTTTTTAGTAAAGATTAGAGATCAAGTCACCTAATTATTTAATATTTACAAAGAATTGTTTATTTTTTGTTTCGAATCTTCTACTTTCTATATGGAGAATATTATTTTTATCACTAGACCAGATAGTTTAAAATTTTGAATAAGAGGGACTTAAATTTAGATATTCCGATTAAATTTTTTTTTTTTTTTTTTTTTTTTTTTTTTTTTTTTTTTTTTTTTTTTTTTTTTTTTTTTTTTTTTTTTTTTTTTTTTTTTTTTTTTTTTTTTTTTTTTTTTTTTTTTTTTTTTTTTTTTTTTTTTTTTTTTTTTTTTTTTTTTTTTTTTTTTTTTTTTTTTTTTTTTTTTTTTTTTTTTTTTTTTTTTTTTTTTTTTTTTTTTTTTTTTTTTTTTTTTTTTTTTTTTTTTTTTTTTTTTTTTTTTTTTTTTTTTTTTTTTTTTTTTTTTTTCCCCCCCCCCCCCCCCCCCCCCCCCCCCCCCCCGGCCCCCCCCCCCCCCCCCCCCCCCCGGGGTCCCCAATTCAAAGGAACAAAATTTAATTCGAGAAGTTGTTTGTAACGATTATGATGCTGATGAATTCAAATGAGGCTCAGAGAAAATTAAGAAGAATTAATGATGGGTTGATGAACAATTACATTGTGTTTTGTTTATATTAGGGTAAATTTTCGCCGCACTAAACTTTGTCATTTGTCATAAATTGGTCACTTAAGTTTAATTTGTCTTATTCTAGTCACTCAATTTTGTTATTTGTCTCAATCAAGTCACTCTATATTTTTTTATTCAAAATCTTAACGGAATGTTCTCATTCCGTCCAAAAATACTAACGGAAGGAGCATATTCCATCAAAATACTAATGGAATGAGAATATTCCGTTAAGATTTTAATGAAAAAGTATAGCATGACTTGATTGAGACAAATAAAAAGTTGATTAATGACTAAAAATGACAAATTAAATTTGAGTGACTAATTCGTAATAAATGATAAAATTTAGTGACCTCTGGCGAAATTACCCTTTATATTATTTACTCGACTTCCAAGCATTCATGATGTCGAATGATTATTATGTTTTGTATTTTTGAATTTACAAATGATTTTGCCAGCTAATCAGATGCTGAATTGGTGTCGAGCTACGGACTCAATTTTAAATTTAATCGGTTTGTTATCTTATTTTCAAACTAAAAAGACAAGCTAAGCACCCACGCTAAGTTGTTGTTGTTTTTTTTTTTTTTTGGATAAAAGTGAATTTCATTCACCAATTCCAATTACATTTAAAAAAAAACTAAAAACAACTTAGTTGGTTTCCTTTATCATTAATCATTGTCTTATTTGGACCTTTCATTCTTAAAAACTTTTGTTGTATAATCCAATTAATCCGCTTTTTTTTGTTAATAAAATTAGAGACACAAGTCATCTATACAATTCGGATGGCTATTGAGAAGATGTACAATCGCTTTGAATTATTTAAATTCAATACATAACACATAATGCAATTATGTCTTTCGCAGTGCAATGTGTGAGTACTTAACTTGTGTATTATAACATGAGAAGGGATCCACTTACAAATGCATTTGGTGATACCGAATTACACTCTATATTTTTAAAGTTCAAACAATCGATTCAAACCGTTCAGCATGTTGGATGTACTAAAATGTGTTTACAGATCAAACTTTACATTTATTTTGAATTTTTTTACTATTTATTAAGATGGGTACAAAAATTCAATGGTCCGAAAACAACGATTTTGTAAAATACTTAATAAATAGTAAAAAATTAAAAAATGTAAAATTTGGTCCCTAAGCACATTTTAATATGGAGGTCATGTTAAATAGTTTGGATCGACAGTTTGGACTTTAAAAACTTTAAAAATGGATGGCATAATTTTGTGTCACCAAAATGGTGTAAGTGGATCCCTCCTCTTATAACATACATGCATGAAACTAGATTTCAATTAATTTATTAATAAAAGTACTATATCGTAGGATTTAGCTTTACCACAAATTGTTCACCAAATTTTTGCTATTATAAATTCAAATGTATGGTTTTGTTTTCGGTTTTCATCAAATAGAATATTTTTTGCCTCACTTGCAAGCTATATTAGCTTTTAGTAATTTTTTTAATCTTATATTTCAAACTCATTGATCATGTTTGAGTGTGGAGTAAAATTAACGAGAATTGAATGACTTACTCCATCTTATTTCACATGTTTTACATCTCGTTTGGTAGCTTAAATTAATCGACCTAAAGGAGTAAGGTGTTGGAAAATGAGTCATTATTTATGACAGTAGATCATGCAGGTGGAGTAAGTGTAAAGTAAACTAATCTATCTGAAAAGAGAATAACTTATTCCGAATTAATTTACATCTTACTTCACCTTATTTTTCTTTTTTAACTCCTTATTTAATTACTTAAATGTGAAGTAAAATATTTACTCGACATCTTACACTACAATAAAAAACGACCATAAGCTCAATATTCAAAGTGTGGTACCGTTTATGGTAAAACATTCTATGCTTTTTACAACTTGTTTTTACTAAAAACGGTAAGTATTTTTTTTTTTGTCTTTTCATCATGGTTCTTAATAAATTGTCATTCTATTTCTATAATTGAAGCAGTAGGCAGTAGCACACTGTAAGAACGTTAATGCTCGGATAAAGAGAAAGTTATATTTTAACAATTATCGAATTGATAATTTCCTTTTTTTTTTTTGGTAATTTGTCCATTTTGTTTTCGAGTTAGCTTGAAAATTTAACCTTCTCATATTTATCATCAAGGGTAGAAAGGTCATTTTACGAGCGCAGCCACCACGGTTGTGTGAACACTGAACACGTGTCCTCTGCGTTAACTCAAAAAGGAATCGTTTGAGTTAATACATCTCAACCTTCTTAATCCGGCCGTCTGATTTTAACACGAAGGCCATAATATTAGTGCGGATCTAGTCTGCACGGATCGTAAAGCATATCGAATGGTTTAGATCCCTTAACTCAAAAGAGAATCTTTTGAGTTAATGCAGAGGATACGCGTTCCGGTTGTGTCGACGGTCGACCATTCTCATTTTCTCACATACAGATCGTAATTTCTTTCCCTTTTTCTCTCTCTCTCTCCGTCTCTCTCTTACATTCGGACGCGACATTTTTCCCTTTATCTCTTTCCTCCTCCTCGAGTCAAACCCGATCTCGAAAATTTATCACACCAGTTATTTGGAGGAGAAAGGAGAGAGGTATAGGTGGGGAGAGCAAGATTAACAAATTGTGGCGTACCAATTTGAAAATAGAGAGAGTGGGCAGAAATTAACAGATCGATAGGTTGCGCTACTAGAAATCTAGAGAGAGAGAGAGAGAGAGAGAGAGAGGGAGGGAGAGCGGAAGCAAGCGAGTCTTAGAGAGAGAGCATGTCGATTTCGGATTCGGACTCGTCACATGTAGGAGATACTAAGACTTTTCGGCAGATCACCAGAGACCGTATGTTGTCACGTTTTTTTTTTTTTTTTCTTTAGTTTTGCTTCATTTTACTTTAAAGAATTGGGGAACTTTTAATTTCAAGCTGGTTGCTTCTACTGTTTTCCATTGTAATTTGCGTGGTAAGAATTAGATCTGAAGTGTTAGTTTAATCATCAAAGTGGCTTAATCGTTTTGGATTTGAGAAAATTCGTTTATTTTGCCTCCTATTACTATTGTGGGGATTTAGCATTATCCAGTATATATAAATGTAGACGTTCCATCAATGATTTTTTTTGTTGGTACTGTAACAGTGAGATCCTTGTTTGTTTAGTAATTTTGGTTTGACTTATTACAATCATTGTAAGGTACTTTTAACTAGGGTAATAAAGAAGAAAAATAATAACTATTCGTGGTAAGCCTTTATCAATTTGGATAATGAGTAAACTACTTTTGACTGATTCAGGTCTGTTGTATGAAATGCTTCGATCGACCAGAACAAAGGAATCCAAATCTACATGGAAGGTATGTATGACCCATAGCTTAGGTATATCTACTGGTACCAATTGTGTTTGATAGGTATCATTTATGGTTTATCTACAGCCGTTGTTTGGTTGCTTGTTACTAAAGTTAACGAATGAAGATTCGAGAATGCTCACCTACCTTATTTGCAACTCTGATTTACTCCTAACTGATCACAGAGATATTATAGCATTCTGTTTAATTGTTTGGGTCCCTTCTCATAGGTGCTTATCATGGACAAACTAACTGTCAAAATTATGTCATATGCTTGCAAGATGGCTGATATCACTGAAGAAGGGGTTTCATGTAAGTTTAGAGTAATCTATTATGAATTATTAATTTGAGGGTATTTTAGTATGAAAGGTTCTTATCTAAAGAAACATCTCATGTTTGTTCAGTGGTTGAAGATTTATACAAAAGAAGACAACCCTTACCATCTATGGATGCTATATATTTCATCCAGCCAACCAAGGAGAAGTAACTACGAAAAATCCTGAACTTCTTCTTTTGATTTTGCATATATTCATTTACAGTTTATATCGCTTGCAAGTTTATGATCTCACCATTGTCTTTTGATCAAATGCAGTATTGTCCTGTTTATGTCGGATATGTCAGGGAGAAGTCCCCTGTATAAGAAGTAAGTATGTCATACATGATCTATCTGTGTGAATTATGTATGTTTTAATTTAGGTTTATGCATCTGCATTTTTTTCACTTTTAAATGTTCTTTCAGGGCATTTGTGTTTTTTAGCTCCTCGGCACCGAGGGAATTGGTGGCTCCGATTAGGAGGGATGCTAGTGTCATGGGACGATTGTCTGCACTCAGTGAGGTTATTTATATATTTATTAATTGGCTTCTGTTTATCAAATATTCAAATGATGTACTTATATTTCTTTTGTATTTTAAGTTGTATTTAATACTTCAGATTTGATCTTTTGCAGATGAATTTGGAATACTTTGCAATTGATAGTCAGGTACTGAAAAACCCGAGTTTTTTCAATCTTTTCGTGACCTAGGTCATTAATAGTAATGGTTCCTCCATCCTAGCCTCAATTAACTGTCAATTTGAAGGCTTTAATTCGATCTAATTTTCATTAGCAACCATATTGGTGAAACTATGCCTCACTTTTGGTTGTGGCTAAACAATTGTTGGTACCTTGCCACCTATTATCAACATGGACATGACATCTAATAAGTAGTCACTGATTCCCAGTACCCAAAATGGATGACATGAGCTGCTCAGATGTGTTGGTTTACAGTTTTTTTTTTTTTTTTTTGACAAGTAGTGGGGGGTACACACTGATTTCATTGAAATGAAACCATGCAACAGTAAACTGGTACCAAACAGCTGGTACTGTGATGTTTTTTAGAAAAGTAACCAACATATGCATTACAATAAAAAAAGATTGCAAAAGAAAAGCTAAAGGCTCAACATAGCCAGTATTTCAGTAGAGACAAAATGCATCATAACAGTGAAGACAGAAGTTTGCATATAAGCCCTTCCACTTATACAAATACAGGGTTTTGTTTTTATTTGTTTATTTGTATTTTTTTTAGAATAATGGTAGAGTGTACCATCTGTTTCAACTAAAACACCCTTTTGGTTTACAGGGTTTTATAACGGACCACGAGAGAGCGTTGGAAGAATTATTTGGTGAAAATGCAGAGACTTCTCAGAATTACAATGCCTGCATTAACACCATGGCCACTCGCATTTCAACAGTGTTTGCTTCTTTGCGGGTAATCTCTCTAGCTTTCTCTGCATTTGTTTCTATGTGTGTTTTTTAAAGAAAAGATTTGAAGAGCATGCATATTGCAATTTAAATCCAACTCGAAGGCGTCAAAGATGAATTATTAGAAGGCAGCTAATACAACTGCAAATACACCGTTTTGATTTTAACATCAATATTAAAAAGGTACAAAAAGGACTACAAAAACTTATTAGAAACGAGTGACTCAGAGCAATTTTTGCACCATGATCAAGAAATAGAAAATGACAAAAATGCTGTTGTTGAGAAAATAAATTGAAGAAGATAAAGTGTAAGCATGGATAATATAATATCCAATTCATGCAAAAGAATGTGACAAAACAAAAAGCGAAAAGGTCCACACAACCAGAAAAAAATGAAACACAACGAAAAGAAAAGAGCTCTCATAAAGACCCTAAATTAACTATACATCACCATTTCAGTACTATTGTATTGCAAAGCCCCTTTAACCAGTCTAGAAATTTAAGAAAAAGAAATCACTACAAAGAAAAGGCTAGGAAATTTTCATTTCATTGCGATCTAGAAAGATGAACGAAGAAAATGCCTTTATGCTGTTGCCTTTCAGGAATTCCCTTATGTGAGGTACCGTGCAGCGAAGACAATTGATGTATCCACTTTGACGACACTCCGAGACCTGGTTCCTACCAAGCTGGCAGCAGGCATTTGGAACTGCGTTTCCAAGTATAAATCCAGCATAGTTGACTTTCCCCAAACTGAAACTTGTGAGCTTCTAATTGTTGACCGCTCAATTGACCAGGTATGTTTGGAATCATTGCAATCTTTATTAGATTATAATAACAATCCAATTATTTTCCTGCAAATGCAACATAGACGGCATTTGTCACACTTGCATCAAACACCCAAAATATTTTGGAGAATGGAGAGATCGGCACCCGGGCATTTCTATTTTCATTTGTTCATATAACTGTTTTCTCACAATATCAATTAACATATTTTTGAGTATTAACATGACTGAATTCAAGAAAAACAAATTAGAATTCTGAGTATCAATGTTACTTGAAACTTATTACCACTTGATCTGGTTAGTTAGCTTTAATGCGAGTGAAGGAGATAACTTACTGATATTCTCTTAGTTGATGTGCCAGTAAATAATATTGGGTGTGAATTGCAACCAACAGAATTGTTGTTATTTTTTAAGTCTGTTAAATATGGGGTGTAGTATCTGAAGCATCAACTTTTGTTGACTTCTGCATCTGGCAATTTTTCATGGTACAACAAATAAATTACTTGAATCAGCCTGTTTTACCAGTACTGGTCCCAGTCTGATATTGTAATGTGCTCAGGCTTAACCAGTCAATTGATCAGTACATGTGGAAAGACTATTGTTGTTAACTTGCAATGGGCGATAAATATCTGGGTTTGCTCCCCAATATTAATGGAATGCCGACACTGATATCTGTACCGTTATGCATGCAAGAGCCTGATTTTCATATTAGTGACGCCGTAAATGTTAGTGTTACTTGAATGTTTATGTGGTTTCCTGTATCATTATTTATTTCATTTTGTTTTGTCGAATATGTAGATTGCTCCGATAATCCATGAATGGACTTATGATGCAATGTGCCACGATTTGTTGCTTATGGATGGTAACAAGTATGTTCATGAGGTAGGCCTCTCACTTTTTTTTTTTTCATTTTCAAATGTACATACTTCTAGTATTTTTCAATTTTCACCGGTCTCAATTTTGTTTGAAATAAAGGTCCCGAGTAAAAATGGACCGTCAACTGAGAAAAAGGAGGTTCTTTTAGAGGAGCATGATCCTGTATGGCTTGAGCTTCGGCACGCACATATAGGAGAGGTATCTCTTTTAATTAATTGTTTCATTTACTGTAAAATTTTATGTACTGTTTTGTTCACTTCTTTAAAAATCTTGCAGGCTAGCGAGAAATTGCATGATAAAATGACCAATTTCATGTCAAAGAATAAAGCTGCACAAATACATGGCAGGTAAGCTATCTAGAAAATGAATGTATTATTCTAAGTAACACGTGCAATGCTATATAAGGAATCTGGTATAGTATTGAGGCTTCATATTGTTCGATATTACTTACTAGTGAGGTACCTAGAGCTGCTGGTATGATATTGAAACATACCTTTTATTTGTTCTTGGTATTCTTTGTACCTTCTGTCTGGTTTGTATGTTTTAAAACCTTACTGTGTTGATGTAGAGGTGGTGGTGAGCTGTCAACGAGAGATTTGCAAAAGATAGTACAAGCTCTTCCACAGTATAGTGACCAAATTGACAAGCTCTCCTTGCACGTAGAGGTTATGTTTGCTAAATTGTGGATTTTCAATATGATTTATTGTTTTTTTTTTCTTTTTCTTGATGAAGTTCATATGATTGTAAGTGATACTTGTACAGATTGCAGGGAAAATAAACAACATAATTAGAGAGCAAGGGCTTCGAGATATTGGAGATCTAGAACAAAATATTGTTTTTGGGAAAGCAGGGACGACCGAGTTAATTAATTTCTTCAGGACTAACCATGTAATGCATTTTTTAATATCTATTTTGTCAGTTCTGTGCCTTTAGTATTATTTTAAAATATTGAGAGCTGAATGCTAATTTTTTTTTTTCCATATATTTCATAGAAATTCTTTCTTTTGTTTACGCCAGGTTTGTTTTGTGTTACGCTTATATGTTAAATTAAGATAGAGCATAATTATTGTACTTTTTCCTAAATTCGTTGTATTCTTGTTGCATGTATCGACAGCAGGATAATTTTAAAGACCTCAGTATCATATATGTTAAGGGGCCTACATTATTTCTATAATTCAACAAACTTCCTTTTTTCTTGTAACTATTTTTGTTCTTCTGGATCATTATAGAATACTAGCCGGGAGGATAAACTGCGACTTCTCATGATTTATGCTTCAGTATATCCTGAAAAGTTTGAAAGTGAAAAAGGGAATAAGCTGATGCAGGTATTTAATCAGTTTAATCCATAGCACATTTTTGGTATTTTATTAGGGACGGTTTCAGTTGGATTGGGATTTTTTTATTTTAAAAGCATCCTGCCAGTAGACTGCAGATCTAGATCCACCCATGGGCCTATCTATAGCATTCGTTGGGTTGGTCAGCATTATCAAATTATCAAGTTTGGTTTGGTTCAAAATCCATCCTATTTTGTTCCTTTTATTTCGTTTGTACAAGTGTTCATTGACTAGTGGAAATTTAGCGTTTTGGAAAAGATTAACTGAAGTCTAACCAGATCCGGTTGGTGGTTTAGAATGAGTGACCTGAACCTTATTAACTCCAGGGGGTTGGCTTTAATTGGGTGTGTTCAGCAGGGTCAAGAATTTCCTGTTCTAGTGTGATATGGTCTCAGCCATTGTCTTTATACCTATTATTACATCGTCGTTTTAACAGAATTCTGGTTTGTTGGGAACAGTTAGCTGGGATATCAGCTGATGACATGATTGCAGTAAATAACATGCGTTGCTTGATGGCAGCACAGGACACCAAAAAGTCATCAAGCGGTTTCAAACTTACTTTTGATATGCACAAGGTATTATAATTAGACTTTTAAGTCTACGAAATGTTCTTACCTGGTGTTGCAACTTTTATTTACTTGTATTCTTTTAATTACTGTTTATGCATCAGAAAAAAGCTACTATAAGAGAAGAGAAAGAGGGCGAAGAACAGAAGAAATGGACACAATTTCGGTTTTATCCCCTGATAGAGGTGCAACTTTACATAAGTCTTATGGAATTTGCAACATTTTTTTGTTTCAATGTTTTGTAAAAATTACAAGAAAACATTTTAAAGGGTTCTTTAACTTTTTAATGTCTGTAGGACTTGTTGGAGAAGTTAAGCAAAGGGAATTTACCAAGAGAGGAATACCCTTGCATGAATGACCCTAGCCCTAGTTTTCATTCAACTCCAATTAGTACACCTCCAAGAACTACCAATAATGCCCCTCATGTTCCTGCACAGTCTGTTAGATCTAGGCGCACTGGCACATGGGCCCGGCCCCGCAATTCTGATGATGGCTATTCTAGGTATACCTTGCCCCTTCGCATAAATAAACAACAACACATAATTGGAAATAAAGTAATACTCCTGCTTATATTTCTAATGTTTCTAAAATACCGATATAGCATGCGTACTGTGTATGCTACTTCATTGAATTTTACATGTCTCGGTTCTTTTAGTCTTTAGAAAAAGTTCCAAATTTGAAAATTTTGTACTACGTATTAAATACTCTATTCTTCAATATTTCCAAGTTATGCTTTTCTTTTCTTTTTTCTTCTTTTGTTTGGGCATTTTTCTGCACTTCTACTGACCGTTTCAGTTAACCTTTCAGATTTCAGTACGCTCTGCATTATGTGCATGAAATTTTATCCATATGCTCTGTGTGACCACAACTCCGTAATCTCCGTCTTTCTGTTTCCCACAATGCCCTTGCTTCAAATAAAAAACACTATCTGCTAATCTGACTGAAGTTTTACATACCTTAATTCATTGTAATAGTGTAATACTAAAAACCTGGTTTTCATGAAGGAAGAGAAAAAAAAAAAAACTCGTCAAACTGTAACAATAAAATTGAAATTATATAGATCAGTCACACTCACACACATATCCAAACAGAGACTAGAAGTATGATTGGAAAGTGAAGAGACAAGGATGATTTCTCGGTGTTTTTTTATTAACTACTTATGCATGCTTTTTCCATTTTAGTGTTTTGTTTTTTCTTTCGTTTTTCAATGAAACCATGAAACAAATGAGGAACTCATCTTTGTTTGCAAGTTAAATAGTCCACAAGCACTAGAATTGAAGCTTTTGTTTCCTTTTGTCTCTTTCAGTGACTCAGTCCTGAGACATGCATCAAGCGACTTCAGAAAGATGGGTCAGAGAATATTTGTCTTTGTTATTGGTGGGGCCACTCGGTCAGAGGTACTAGCTCTGATTTTTCCACAATTTTTTTTTGTTGGAACTCTGAAATGACTTTAGTGTTTGAAATTGTTTGAAAAATGCCAAATGCAGCTTCGTGTGGTCCATAAGCTGTCCTCAAAGCTACAAAGAGAAATTATACTTGGCTCGTCTAGTCTCGATGATCCTCAAACATTTATCACAGTAAGGCTTCAATTTTTTTCCTCTCTTTTCCCTAGTAGTATCCGCAAACTCAATTGCCATTAATGCAGTACATCTCAAGTGCTTGTATTTTTTGACCAATTATTTTTACATAATTTAAAATTGAGTTCAGTTCACTTATAAATCTTAACTTCACATATGTCTATTGCTACAAAACTGAATCAACTTATCTTTTTTTAACAGAAAATCAAAATGTTGTCACAAGATATTTCACTGGATGACCTACAAATATAGAGAATTGTTGGATTCATACTCTGCTTGTCTCATGTTGTTTTGCTTGTTGTTCCTCCTTTTGGAACTTTATCCTGGATTTCTTTTGTGCTTCCCTAAAAAATGGCATATAATGATTGGTTCGTTACGGGCGGCTTCCACTTACTGGTTTCATTCTTGGCTGTGTATATATACTTGTGATTTATGAAATATTGTTATAGGCTTCAACTGTTGTACCTGTGTATCATAAATAGCAACAGACCTTGGTAGATTCTTATTTTGTTTATTATTCTATTTACTTACTAATTTACTGTTTATAGTTTGTTCTTGTGTAGTCACGAGGGATGTAATTGGGTGAGTGCGAGAGTATTTTTTTATTTTCACATTCTGTGTTTCATCGTTACCTGAATCTATGGACAAGATAGTTGGATGTAAATCGGATTGCCTGCTATTGGCTACTGAGTCTGCTGATAGGCGAGGATCGGGGAACCGACTCTGTTGCTCTTCAAATAAGAGAGTAGGACTCTGATATCCCAATCTCAGTTGTTGAATTTTTTCATGCACAAATCTCAACATAGATGAACGGCTGATATTGGAATAACAGAATTTTGCTCTCCTATTTGGAGTGCAGTGGAGTCGGATCCTTGAGTGGATTACAAAGGGGTTCATCATTTGTCCTGAATTTGATACACTTGTGATTTTCTATGCCATAATATCATCAGCCTTCAAATTGTCTAGTTATAAACTGTTACAGTGGTTTATTCTTTGCCATGACTGTTAGTGGTTTGAAATTTACTTCGAAGAAAGTCACTGCCCCCTTCTATTTTTAGTCAAATAATGTTGACGATTAATACATGGAAATATAAGAAGAACAAAGATTCAGGCTGCTGGGATGTTCAACTATAAAACTTCAAATATAAAAAGGTGTGTCATCTACTTTGTCTTTGTAAACCATCACTTTACGTAAAGTGTTCTTCGTTATCAAGTATGAACTTCAACACGTGTATAAAGAGCTATTCTTTTTTAACCATCACTTTAGATATAGTATTCACGGAAGTGAAGGGTCACTGTGTCGGTTTTGTTAGAGAGCAAAAAAAGTCGCCCTCTGATTAGTTCCATCACGATACAACACGGCACACATGTCAATAACATGTTATGTCGATTCACATGTCATGAAAGAAAAATAACAAAGGTGCACAACATTTTTAAAAGTGAACAAGCACAGTATAAATAACGTGCAGTGATAATTTGCGTAATGTCACTGTTCTCTGTCGCAAGACACGGCATCTGACTAAAGACGCTATGTGTTTAATTAAGATACGATGTGACACAAATTTACTACACTAAGGGTTTGTTTGTCATGGAACTGTGCGGGATGGAATTTTATGAGTTTAGAAACCCACTAATTATTTACGGGAACGTAGACGTGAATATGCACAGAAATAGTTATGAAAATATACTGGAATGAATATTTGGTTATATCCTGAAATTAATTGTGAAAAATCATGATTTATTTGGAAAATATGTATATCTATTTAAAGTTTTCATCTATTTAATTAGACCAATAACGTGCAGTCAATTTTATCATATATTATTATAATGGGCTGTAAAATAATGTGTTGTAATTTGAAAAAATGAAAAAGAAAACAAGTGTTGAAGTATAGTTGAGCTAATTATATACAACCCCTTATAGATTAGGATGTGATGGACAAGAGAGTGGCCCGGAAAAAAAAACAGCATAAAGACCGGAGAGAGACAGCGGTTGAAAAAAAAAAATTGGGTCTGAGTTCGTGTTATATTTTCGAACAATATACATTACATTGTTGTAGAAATTTGTTTGAGAAAAATAAATGAAATAAGTGAGAACAAATGAGCCATCCGAACGAATTTTGGAAACATTTATCTCATTAGTTACCTATCAGCTTGAGTACATAAAAATTTCTTTATGTAAATATAAATAATCTGAACAAATTTAAGCTCAGTGCTTAAAAATTAAAAGCAATTATCGACTTGGATATAAATGCTAATGTATGGTTTGTATAATTTATAGCAAGTGGGGGCCCAAAGGACAGGGATACTGTTAAGATGAGCCGGATTGGACTTTAAATAGATGGGCCTTACGACACTAATTGAGATGCAAATACTACATATATGCTCCCACAGTCAACACTGGTATCAATCATATCATCGAAAAAGATTTAAAAAATGGGGCATTCCGAGAATCGAACTCGGGACCTCTCGCACCCAAAGCGAGAATCATACCACTAGACCAAATGCCCTTCTTGTTTTCTTTCTAAAAGTTATTTTATTTCTACTTATAACATCTCAACTTAGGACATTTTACAATTTTACCCCTAAACCTTGAACTGAATCAAATCTAGAATAGGCACTGATACGGAATGGTACCGGCATCGAGAGATGTAAATTTAATAATAAAGTGATGCATCCATGGACTCAAGGACCTATTTGAAAAAAAACTTTATTTTCAAAGTCAAACAGTCAATCCGAACCGTTTATAATTTTTACTATTTATTAAATGTACAAAATTCAATGGTTTACCCATCTTAATAAATAGTAAAAATTCAGAAAAATTGTATCCATGACAATTTAAAAAAAATAAAGAATGTCATTTTACAAATAGGTCCTTGGGTCCATGGAAGAATTTGCCTTAGTAATAAACTGCTTCTCAGCTTTATATTTTTGCAACAAAATTAGGACTATAATGTATTTGTACCATACTAGAGTTTAAACTGTATGATATTGTTTGGCTGGAGAGGATTAAACTTTCTTAATGCTCCTAAGCTTTTAATCCACCTTAATCTATCTGAACAGTTGCTCTTTTAGCAAGATTAAAGGATCCTCCTTAGCTCAAGTTCTTAATCTAGAGTCTCCTCTCCTTGAGCATCTTGACCTCCTTAAGAGAAAAAAAGTGCATTTTTCTTTTTACAATTTCACCCCAGCGGCAGGTCTCCTTTAAGGCCTTCACATTTCATTTTCTATTTTGTATTGTCTTCTTCCTTAAAGAGAATAATTATCTGATCCTAAACTAAGTTGAGTACCAAATCAATACTAATAAGAAAGTATAATTACCCAAACTAACTGTTAGCACAATCATGAAACAAGTTTTTTTGGTTCAACTCATTGTGACTCAACGCTTGTGCTCTTTTATTAACAAGGCTTCCAAACTCTAATCAATTGCGAGAAGAAATCAGAAAATCAGTTCACGGAGCAAGAAGCTTACTATGCTTATGCACCACCAGTTGAAAAAGAAAATGAGAAAAACGCACACACAGCTAAGAAATTTCAATCCCAAGATGCCCGAGAGAAATTTTAAGGGACCGAATCTACTGTTTTTTTTGGTACGAAATTATTATCCTTAAAATTACTGACATGTGAATTCGGAGTGAGTTTTGACATTTAAATATTAGATATAGTTTTTCTCCAGACTCACTTCAGATCTACGTGTCAGTGAACTTATTCCGGACCTACGTATCAGTGATTTTAGTGGTAATAATTTCCTGTTCACAAGAGACACGTGATCCGGTTTCAAATTTTAAACCCTAGCGATATGAGATATGGGAGAGGAACTGACTCAAATAGAAAATTCGACCGAGACAAAGAAAGTGAAAATGTGAGCAGTGAAATAAAATAAAGAGTAAAATGTGTTAATAGATAGAGATGGATTTATTAATCAAAGATTTAACCACCCAATATTGAGCTGCTCAGTTTTTCTTCAAGGCCTACGGTCCAGTTTTCATGTTAAAAAAATAACAACGTTAGATGCTTTTGACTAATTAATTAATATCGTCCCTACATTATAAATATGATTTAGATTAAGTATCAACCCAGTCACCCAGGAGGAGAGGAGGCTGTCCTATGCCCATCGGATCAAACTCGGTTCGATGAGTGATTTCTACCGTCCGATTTACTTTAAGATCTGTTCGCACGGATATTAAAGTGATGCACACATATCTTGAAGTCGATCGGATGGTAGGAACCACCCATCGAACCGAGTTTGGTTCGATAGGCATCGGACACCCCCCTCTCCCGTCACCCAGGTACCTGAAAAGAGAATCTTTTACAATTTGTGGATTAGGATTCAGGACCGTTCTTTTTAACTTGGCATGAATCTCAAAGACCAATAATATTGCCTTTGCAGTAGCTCGAATCTCAAAGCTGCTGAGAGTAAATTTCAAACCATAAAGTGAGGGGAATCTTTTTAGGGTAAATGTGATGATGGAAGAATACTTGTCCTAGGGGTATAAACGGTCGGATACAGACCGGATAGTGGTCTAATCGGATCCTTATGCGTTATACTTTTTCAGATACGAATACAGATAATCTCGGATACAGATCAGTTATTAAACGAATATGGATAAGGATGCGGATCGAATATTGGATGAATACAAATACAAATGTGAATGTAATTTAGAAAATTAAAAATAAATTACTAAATATAACCAAAACATTCTAATAAATAATAACATCTAAATATAATTTGTTTCATTCATAAATTAGATCTAATGTTTTCATAATAAGTTAGAACATATGTCATATTACCAAAATATTAGTCAATAATCATGTCATAATGTTATATTGTTCATCAGAATATATATGTATATGTAGTTTAGTAAATCATTGGTATATGAAATTTAATAAATGAATTTAAGAACATAGTGTATAATTGTTGTGGTTTAGGGATATAAACGGTCGGATACGGATAGTCTCAAATACAAATACGGATCAGATAATTTAAGTAATTTTCCGGATTCGGATCAAGACAATATCAAATAATATCCGATATGGTTACACCTCGAATCAAGACGAAATATGATAATATCCGATCTGATTACACCCCTAACTTGTCTGCTTTATATTTGGTGGTAACAGCTAGAGCAGAACTAGGGTGTTCCTAAATTCATCAATATTCTTTGTGAACTCAATTCTAAAACCTATTAGATTGACTTCAAATAACGAATCCGAACAGTTAAAGTTGAAACCCGTCTACGAGTGATGCATCTACATGCAAAAAATTTAAAATTTTGTTAATTTTGTATAGAGTCGAGTAGTAAAAAAAATTCAAAAAATTAATTCACTAAAATTAATTTATAAATTTTCTAATTTTGACCGCTTGACACTATACAAAATTAATTCGAAAGTATAAATTTTTTGCCATCATTCGTAAGGTAGACATATTTTAACGATTTAGATTCGTTAATTAAAATTAGTTCGATATACTTTAAAGTTAAGTTCACAGGAAAAAAAAAAAGTTGGTGAACTTAGAAACACTCTAGTTCTACTCGTAACAGCCAACTATCACCTGCAATGCCATAAATACCCGGGACACGCGGGACACGGCCTTTAGTTTTGAGTTTTGACACGTTTCCATATTATTTAATGAGGGTAGTAGACCGTTGGTTCTTTGCCAATGCTCTGTATTCCTTTCTCAAATATAATTAAGATGGTTTGTGTCTTTGTGAGACTACAATAATATTAGTTACAACGCTTATAAATTGACACCATAATAGATGAAAATATTACTTTCTTTAATGCATGTTTGTCATAAATATTTATGAACTTTAAAGATCAAAATGATATTGTTAAAAATTAAAAGTACTAAAATAATATAAATATGTGATATGTAAAGGACTCATTGTCTAATTTACTCTTAAATAAACATTAAATCTGTATTATACCTAATTCAATATACAAAATTAAATCTGTATGTGATCTTCTATGAAAAAAACTTATATTGATTTCTTTTTTATGTTGTATTCTATTTGATAGTATTATAATAATTTAAGAATTAAATTATTTCTTCAATATCGTACTGTTATTTTCAAATAAAGCCGAAATATCATTCAAATATTAATAAATGGATACACCTGACTTTTGATGATTGCTTTCTTAGATTCATCTGCTTTCATAAAAGAACAAGATTTCCTCAAAAAAAAAAAAAAAAACACAAGAGTGAGTCTATGTTACTATGCATATCACCGGTTGGTTCGTAATACAAATTAATATTTCTGTTTTTAAAATTTTAACATAATATTCATATAAATATATATTTAGAGACCGAATTTTATATTTTTTTATAGTTTGCTATTTTTTTAAAATAGGCAGAAAATCACTTGATCTGAAAGTTTTTGACCATCCAAAAATAATAATTTTATACTTATTTAAAAAAATAAAATAAAATTCTAAAAATATACAAAATTCAGTATGTAAATACATATTCATATAAAAGTTATAACTATATATATACATATTCAGTATATAAATACATATTCTAAATATGTTTCAGATCAACTGTTAGAATTTTAAACACAAAAATATTGATCCATATTAAAAATCAAATGGTGATATGCATAGTAGCATACACTCACTCAAAGAACAATTCAACTATCAACAATAACTGCATAGCTCCTAATTTTTTTTCCCGGATCCAACATTTATGGGAGTACTACTCAAGTTTATGTACATTTTTTCATGGAGATTGGGTTTTGTCCAAAGGGGTTTGAACAAAGTCACATTCAAAGTTAAGCTTAAACGTGCGATTTATATTGAGATTCGTGCAAATATATTTAAAATTTAATAAATTTCAATGGTTTCTTGAATCTAAATATCTGTAAGAATTTCGACACAGATCGAACTGTTTAGATCCGAATTTAGATGAAACTTTGTCCAAAGCTGTTTGGACAAAAACTCCACCAATTTTCACAACCTTCTGGGACATTCTATTCATATTTTTTTTAATTTTCCGAATATGAATGCAGATTGAATATCATCCGGATATGGATACAAATATGAATCGGATCAGATGTTTATTAAAATAATATAAAAAATATTAAATTTCATAATATTTATCTAATCATAATCATAATGGTGAATGACAATATTTTTTCATAATATATATTAAAATATATAATATATATCTACTATTTAGATACAAATAATTAAAACATAAAATTATATTAGTATATATATCCACACAGATATTCAAATATCCACGTCTAGACTTTCAAAAATAAATCAAATACGAAACATATATTATCCATATCGTTTTCACCCCCAGAGGTAATTACAGAAGTACTTTGCAAAAGTAGGTTTTAAACCAATTACAAACACAAGAAAATTTACACTTTTTACAAAAGAGTGGTCGTTAACAAAAGTACAAAAATTGCACAGAGAGAGAGGAGTTCGCATCGTCTGAGATATCTCAAACTTTGCGTTACTTTATGGAAGATCTCAACCGTTCAAATATATTCTACACGAATCTCGAAGCAAAAATAATACTGCCCCTGCGCTATCTCCGAATAGGCACCGGAAACGTCGGTCAAGCAAAAGTTGAGGTATCTCAGAGGATACACACTCGAGAGTGATGGTCTTCAGCGACGCGTGGTATGGACGCAAGATGACCCGAATCATTGCAGCGGCCCCTGACTGTCATATGGTGTGGCAGGTTACTGAATCTGGTTCAGAATTACGTTTTGTCAGTTTTCTATTACGGATTTTAATTTTTACTTTAAGATTCCTGATGTAATTTCTTATGAACCGTTTATATTAAAAAGTAAGAAATGCATAGATAGAGAGGATCATAATACAAATTTTACAAACTTTTGAAGCCAAATAGTTTTGAATTTTTTTCAATTTATATGTAATACATGCTTACATGGTGACCCGCCATTCTGGCAACAACAAAAATTCGCGCATGCCAGGAAGAAACAAGACTAGAGATTGCATTAAACATCACACAACTTTCTAAACATAAACAAGAAACTACCGTTTTTTTTTTTTACCGTTAATTATTTGAATAATATAAGAAAGAAAACATGAACTACCATTTGCAAGGCATCTCCAACAAAACAACCCCAGTGAAATCTCCAAAGTAACGCTTCGATCCTCCTTACTCCTCCAATTCGAAGGCTGACACAGGGAAGGTTCTCCCGAGACCAGTTGGAGTATTAAAGGTGATCTTCTTCCCCTCGGGATCTTCTATGACCATCGACGTGAGGGTAATCCAGATCAGGAACTCCTTTGCCTTGACACCTGTCATGCGCTTCATCTTCTTGTCTTCCACAAAGGCGGTGACTTCCTTTGCGTACCAGACATTTTTGCTGATTTTTTTGAAATTGTGAGTTGTCTCCTTCTTTTGCTTGAGCCACACGAAGCCAGTAGACCGGTTGTAGCCGACCTCCTCAAGGTCGTTCAATGGGAGGAGGCCACGGGGAAGGTGGAGCTCTTCAAGGAGCTCGATCGACTTCTTCATGCATAGATCGTGGCCAGTGAAGACATCAGCTCCTTCTCTGTGGTTCGTAATCGTTTGCTGTGCCATGGCTAGCTAGTTTGATTCAGTGGAACTCTGATTGTGGTGGTTTTTTTTTTTGGGTTTTCTTTTGAGAGGTGGGTTTTAGATTTGAGAGAAAGATTGGATGGGTAATTAATAGAACTTTGGTATCTTCTTTATACGGATATAAAATCTGCTGTTATTCCTGAGGAATAACAGGAACCTGCGGTCTAGATCTCATCCGTTAATATTGATTGTAATTCGCACATGAAAAAGTTTTTTTGTTGAGATTCGCACATAAAAAATGTGAATGGCTGGGATCAGAATAAAAGGGTTTTGTTATTCCTCAAGAATAACAACAGATTTAATGCCCTTCCGACAGACACGTCGCTTTAATGTTGGTGGTAACCGATAACAATCACCTGCAATGTCATAAATATCTGAGAGACGGTCTTTAGTTTTGGGTATTGACACGTCTCCATCAGGACAGGATTGGATAATACTCTATCATTTATTATGGGGAGAATTTCACGTATACTGCTAAAAAATTTCAAAATTACATATTGCCCCTACTAAATTTTAAAATTACGTATTTTTTTCTCTAAACTTAAAAAACTCACATATTTACTTATTTTTATTGCCTTTTGTATTAAAATCCATTCTAAATTTATAAAATATCAATTTTATCATTATTAAAAGTACAAAAGACCCCATCAAACTCAAATTTGAAATCAAGGATATGTGTTGATCTAGTGTGCACAGATCTTAAAGCAATTTTGATATTTGTGCATCGCATTAAGATCTATGCACATTGCTTCAATATTTGTGCATATTCGCTTCAAGATTCGTGTTGATCTAGCACGCACAGATTTTAGAGCAATTTGAACGATAGAGGAACCTTTCAGGTTTAAATTGGAGTCAGATGAACGTTTTATGCTCTTTAAGAAAAGAGTAAAATGTGTATTTTATGAATTTAGAATGTGTTTTAATATCAAAGATAATAAAATAGTGTGAGTTTTTTAAGTTTAGAGGGGGAAATATGTAATTTTAAAATTTAGAGGGAGAAGTATGTAATTTTGAAGTTTTTGAGGTATATACGTGAAATTTTTCCTTTATTATAGTTTGAATATCAGTTGTCACGGTAAATAAATCTTGAGAGCTACTTTAAATATTTAATAGTGTTTGATTACTTTATACCGTTAAGTTGAAAGTATTGAATTTTTTTTTTGTTGAATTCACCGTTTCTATCCTCTAATTATTATAACAAATATAAGTTGTGTTGCAAAACCTAATTAAAGTGTACTCCGTAAGGCTCTATTCGGCCTACAGTTAGGAACTAAAACGGGAATGAAATTTGAATTGATTTTTTTCTCATGTGCACTATGCACAGTAATGGAACCAAACATGACCTAATGGTCATTAATTTTTTTTAATTCTTTTATGAGCAAATGCCCTTGTGCTTTGTATTAACATTCAGATAAACATTCAATCAGGGTTGAGTTTTAAAACATCTAAAACGTGTAAATCATCAGATATTATAAATCATTAATTATTAAAAAAAATAATCATATGACTGAAAATTATATAATTCTGTAATAGTAAATATTCATCATTGTGTGCGGGTACTATACGTAACCTAATTCAATTTACAAAATTAATTACTTTTATTTGATCTTCTATGAAAACTTCTATAGGTATTTTTTATATTGTATTCTATTTGATAGTATTATTTTAATTTAAAAATACAATTATTTCTTTAATATCGTATTTTTTATTTTCAAATGAAGTCCGAAAGATCATTCAAATATTAATAAATAACATTTTTCCTTTTTTGCTTTTATATACACCCTACTTCTGATGAACAATTAAACTATAAACCTTAAATGCATAGTTCCAAGGTTTCATGGATCCAACATTTATGTGAGGAGTAGAACTAGCGTGTTCTTAAGTTCACAAAATCTCGAACTCAACTCTAAAATCTATCAGATTAGCTTTAAACGACGAATTCAAGGGACTGAATTCTCTGCCTCCCAGGGAGTAGGATTTTTTCTACTCCTGAGTCACTGTTAAAATTTTTCCACCTTATGAGTGATGCATCTACGTGCAAAAAATTTTAAATTTAAATTTAATTTTGTATAGAGTCAAATGGCCAAAATCATTCAAAAAATAAATATATTAAATTAATTCATAAACCTTTTAATTTTAATCATTTGTCTTTATACTAAATTAATTCAAAACTTTAAATTTTGATATGGAGACGCATCACTCGTAAAGTAGAAGAATTTCAAGATTTATGTCCATTTTCCGATTCCTTTTTGGGACAGATTCCTTTTTGATAGATGAAAACTCACAAAGTATCTATCATAGAGATATTTTGTCGACGACAATTAGTCTACTCTCTTTGTATAAAGTAAATACTTTTGGGATCCACTAATAGTCTCCTCCATTCTATCCCCTAAATGTTCCTAACTAACTTATCCATAAAGTACAATAGGGACCACTAACTAACTGGAGGGAACAATAATTACTTGGGAGACAACTTAAATTTGAAAAAATTTACAACTGGTGCGCACATGTATGAATACTTATGTGCGCAAGTATTCATACCTAAGGTATTAAATATTTAAAAAAAAAAACTGGATATCAATTTTCTTTTTTCTCTAGTCACATCCATCTTTTACATGTTTTTAGAAGTGAATTTTTTTTCTCCGTTTAATTTAATAAATATTTCTAACGATCCGCGAGGAATTTTGCAAACCTAAAACAACAAATATTTTCTACGTAATTTTCTCTTTCAAATGAGATCCATAATGAAGTACTTTCGGGTTCTTCGTCATTCAAGTACTCATACCTCGGCATGCAAGTATTCATACCTCATCGAGCAAGTATTTATAACTTGTCAAGTATTAATACTTACTCAATAAAGAACCATTTTGCTATTTCAAATTGTTTAGATAATAAACTTGCCTGTGCAGGAAATAATTTCATAAAATAGTAGGTCTAACATACTACAAAATAATACACAAATGAATAACTTTAAAAAATATTCATACTAAAACTTAAAAAATATTAATACTAAAACATATAAAGTATTCATAATATAACTTTCAAAGTATCATTACTATAAAATATTCAAATTGCAAAGTATTCATACTAAATCATATAAAATATTCATACTAGAACATTGGAAGTATATATAACAAAATCAATAAAATTAATCTTACTAAAATAATGTAAGTATTCACACTATAAGATTGAAAATATTCACACTACAAGGTGTAAATACTTGCTCGACGAGGTATGAATACTTGCATGCCGAGGTATGAGTACTTGAACAACGAAGAATCCGAAAGTAATTCATCATGGATCTCATTTGAAAGAGAAAATTACGTAAAAAATATTCGTGATTTTAGATTTGCAAAATTTCTCGCGGATCGTTAGAAATATTGATTAGATTAAATGGATAAAAAAAACCACTTCTAAAAAAATATAAAAGATGAGTGTGTGACTATGTAGAAAAGAAAGTTGATGTTCAGTTTTTTGTTTAAATACTTAATATCTTAGATATGAATACTTGATATATTATATAGGAATACTTGTGCGCATAAGTGTTCATACATGTGCGCACCAATTGTAAATTTTTTCAAATTTAAGTAGTCCCCTAAGTAATTATTGTTTCCCCTCAATTAGTTAGTGATCTCCATTGTACTTTATAAATAAGTTAGTTAGGAAGACGTTGAAGGGACCAAATGGCGGGGGACAAAATCTTTACTCAATACTTTTTGTGTTTGCACAAGTAGGTTTTTAAAAAGCCCAACAGCAAACACCAAGTCTTTACTTTTTACAAAAGAGTAGGGTCGTTTACAGTTTAGATTATTTCAATCATCACATTCTTTGTTTACCGTATTATAACACTTTTTTTTTCCGAAATTTTTATTAATATACAAAAGACATAATAAATTTAACAATTTATACAATATTTTGATGAAATTCGAAATCTATTGACACCGATGACATTGTCATCGGTTTCAAAAGCTATAATTGATGATAATGTCATCAGTTTTAGAAACAATAACTAATGACAATGTCATCGGTTTCAGCCAAATTTCGCCAAAAAAATTTGCATAATATATTTATGCACGATTTTTGATGCATAATGCACACTTTTTGATGCGAGAATTATATCAGATTAAAACAACGAACGACTCAGATTAAAATATTTTTTGTAATGATTACTAAGTTGGAGAAATTTTTTTATTTTTTCAAAAATAGAAAGACCATAATATTTTCTATATTTACCTAGAAGTGACTTTTGAACCGGGATCATATAATTCAGATTCAAAGCATTTTTATTTTTTTTCCAATAATACACAAAGAAATATTTTAATTTTTCTGACAGACGCGAAAAATCCGATCTGAAAAATATTGATTCAGGTTATTTGTTTAAGTCTTTCTAATAAATCAAATTATATGGAATTCTTTCTAATTTTAAAAAAATATAAAAATATTTCTAATATTTTAATAAAAAAATTATAATATTTTCTAATTAAATAAATTAATCAAATGAAAAATTATTTTAAATTTAAACCGATGACATTGTCATCGGTTCTAGTTTTTGAAACCGATGACAAAGTCATCGGTTCTGGGATGGGTGACATTGTCAGTGGTTTCAATTTCATGTGACCGACGAGTTTGTGATCGGTTTGATCTTCTAAAACCGATTACACTATCATCGGTTTGGATACTTTTCAAATTCTTTATAAAAACTGTATAGATTGTTAAATTAATTTATTAACTTGTATATTAATAAAAATTTCGACTTTTTTTTTCTGCCCGTTTGTCCGGCCCAAAACACTACTCTCTAGTGTTGACCAAACGGTCCGGTCCGATTTAAATTCAGCTGGTTTACGGTTTCGTACGGGTCAAGGTTCCCACGATCCACGAGTCTACATGGGTCGGATCCGGCAGTTCTAACATGAAATGGTTGGTTCAAAACCTTGCTAGTACCATAGTCCAAATTCACACGGTCTGGTGCGATCTGGACGGTTCTAAGGTTTTTTTTTCTTTTTGAAACAAAGGTATTTTTAATAATTTATTGAAGTGACGAAAAGTGTTTATAATTGAAAATAAAATTTACCAAGGTTTAAAAGAGATTAAAATTTGTAACAATTGAATTTTAGTATGTGTAAAAGGATTAAAAAATAAATCTAACATGACATATTAAAAATTAGATCTAACATGAGAGTTTCCATTTCCCATTATTTTGGTTTAAATCCGGTTCTACACGGTTAGGTCCAGTCCGGTCTGGTTTTGTCATGGTTCCGGTTTTCACGGTTCACAGTCTTGTTAGGTCCGGTCTAGTACGGTTCTAGTCCAAAATAGTAGCTAAAAGTCTTTGTAAAATCTTAAATTGATTTGGTCTGGTACGTATGAGGTCCACATTTCCCACAGCCCGGTCCTATAACTCCCAGTTTTTTTCAAAACACTACTCCTCTCTTCTCTCAAGCGTTATCAATCAACCTTTTTTCCCTCCAATTAGATACTTTTCTCACTTTTTCAAATACTACTCTTCTCTTCTCTCTTCTTTCTCGAACGCCTTAGGATGTGTAATATAAAAAAAGCCTTTAGATTTAATCAAAGCACGAATCGTAACAAAATCTGTCCATGAGCATTATGCTACTCTGGTACAGGGAAAGTGAGGTTTGAGGAGCTAAGTTTTTTTTGTTGTTGTTGTTGATTGTATCTAATATTCTGCTAATTTATTTTTTTTGAAATAAATATTCTGCTAATTTGATAAGTACATAAAATTTTTTTTTTAAATCATAGACCCAAAAGAAGGAAAAAAAAATCTAGTAATTTTTCTCAACCCTAGCAGATTTCTAAAATACTAAAAAAAATTCAAGAAATAATTGTTTCTAAGAGAATTTAGAAAAACAATTTCTAAGACCCAAAAGAGTTATTAGCATATTTTGTTCCTCCGTTTGCAGCAAGATTATCTTTACTAAATTTAATTTGACGCTTTCAATTTAACAAGTACAAGTCGGATTCCCCTGTGTTCATTCAATCGACAATTCCATGCACACAATATGTTCGACATAATTCCCCAATAAATTCTGCAGGGATCAATGTAACAATGTGCAAAATCAAACAACAAAACTCACTAAAAAAAAAAACCATGCCTTTATACAGAGCCATCATTGACAGCATAAAAAGAAGACAACTCGACTCTGTATCCAGGGGCAGATCCATGTGGATCCGGAGGGAGGCAGCTGTCCTTCTTGGATTTTGAATTTTAGTGGAGATCGGGACATTTCAATCGATTTTGTCTCACCTGAAATTTTTTTGTCCCCCTTTGAATGTTTGAATTGTAATTCGGATTAAATTTAGAATTAGAATTAAAATAAATTAATTAGAATTATGATTGATAATTAGAATTATATGTTAAAACATCATAATTACAAGTCAGAGTATTAGAAAATATAAATTAAAATATTGTTTTTTATCAAGTACCTAATTAGTTAATGACTTTAAATCCGATTAGCTATTGAAATCCGATTCAATATTTTTTGCCACTCTTGACGAAAATCCTGAGTTTGCTCTTGTCTGTACCCTCGTGTGGCACGGGCAACCCACTCTTGACGAAAATCCTGAGTCTGCTCCTGTCTGTACCCTCGTGTGGCACGGGCAACCCGATTCATGAGTGCTTGCGATGTGATAATGTGACCCTAACTGGAAGATCAAATGAAAGCAACTTGCTAATTGTGGTATCGGTTTTGGACGCAATGCCCTTCGGTGACCGCGATGGGGATTACTGTGGTCACAGATTCCAATGATGTTGATCCGGTCAGCCCGAAACTCAGGACATTCTGTTATGCAGTGATTCAAGACAAGCCACTCGATCTGGACCACTTTTGATCTTGACATGGTCATCACCCTCAAGTAGATAAGTAAAAATGTTTTGATTTTTTAAAATTTATTCAGATAATCATTTTTGTTGTACATTTTCTCTTTCTTATTCTATTTTCTCCTAATGTTATCATGAACAGCTTCAAGGGACAATGCATAACGGTGCAGTATGTCACTAATATAATCATTCATGGAATATTTATCACTTTAATAATCGTGCATATTCTGACTGGACAGTTCAGATTCAAACGGAAATATATATATATATATATATATATATATATATATATATATATATATATATATATATATATATATATATATATATATATATATATATATATTTACATTCACAAAAACTGTCAAGGGTATACGGAAATTTTCTGTTACTTAGGTGATTTGAATTCCGTCATCAGAAGTACAAAAATTGCACCGAGAGTCTGAGCCGCATGGTTTTCAGCGGCACAATTAATGTGGAACGGATGCAACAACAGATCAGTGAAGAGTTTCAAGCTCAAAAACAATTACAACAACAACAGTTTGAGAAGCAAGTAGTTAGTTGAGTTAGAGTCTATTTTGGAAATACAGAGAGAGGTTAGTGGCTTCAACCTCGCACAAAGAGGGATAGAGGCAACACCTTTCGACGCCAAAAACTCCAAATTAAACTCGGGGGCAATAGAACAATTTAGAATATGTTTTAGTGTTCCACTGACTGTCATATGGGGTGGCATGTTACTGAGATCCGGTTCAGAATTTCGTTTTGTCTGTTTTCCATTATGGATTTTTAATTTTTTAATTCAGGCCTGCTGATGTAATTGCACCACACTTGTATTTACGTGGATCCGTATTTCTACCGAATTTTTTTATTAATACCCTCACCACAAAAAAATAGCCAGTCTATCTTTTGTACCAATTTATTTTTAAAAATGCTCCGATCGTCTAACGATGAGGCGGTCAGCTTATTTTAGCGAATTGCCTAACGTTTGGACGATCAGCTACATTATTTTTTTTAAAGATCTTAATATTGTAGATCACATGGTTGGAAAAAATGATGATGTGTTATGAATGTAATTGGTTTGGATATTATATAATAGTAAAATATCATGATTTTGACTATTTAATACCTAATATGTGTTACAGAGAAAAATATTTATTTGTATATCCTTTCATTTAATAAATTTGTATGTTACAACATGAATAAAAAAAAAATGTAATTTTCATTGATTAAATGATGTGAAAAAAATCAATTCATTAATCTTTCCACGATACATGATGTGCACATATTAATATACTTGTAAATATTTTTTGAGTATAAAGATTCTAAATAATTTAAAATTATTACATACTATTCAAAGAAATAATGCGGTACATAAACAAGTCATTTTCTTATTTTATTTGTAACAAAACCTCTAATTACAAATTTTTTTTTAATTTTAGAATTCTAGTTACTATTTTAATACAATATATTGTTAAAAACATTATTTGTATTCTTTTATTCTAGAGCACATAATAAACAAAATAATAAATAATTAAGATCTTAAGCTTGAACATTATTTGCATTTTTTTTTTCTAAATGTTTATTTTGGTGTATGGAGTTGGTGAAAAAAATTGAAGATATAGTGTAAAATTAAACATTTTTATTCACTATAAAATTAAATATTTTTTATTTTAAAATGAAAATATTAAAATCTCTGAAAAAAAATTCGACTATTTCTGCATTAACTCAGAATCTGAATTAATACATATCGGCAGTCCTATCAAGATCCAGATCAATTTAATCCAAGATAGAATATACAATCTTTCTAATATTTGTGTCAATACAGATCAGACTGTCCGGATTCATTCTCTATGACTCTATTAACTCAAATACAGACGATACGAATTCCATTTACGTACCATCCATCCTAATTAATCTGACTCAGGATAAACCGTTTATATTTTTTAAAAGTGAGACATGCATGCATAGAGAGGATCATAATACAAATTCTACAAACTTTTTAAAGCCAAGTAGTTGTAAAATTTTAAATGTATATATATGGAGTACATAGTGACCCGCACATTCTGGCCACAATAAAAATTCGCCCATACTGTAAACATCAATCTTGCTTAGAAATCTGGTGCATTAAACATCACACAACTTAAATTTGTAAACATATTTAAATATGAAACTACCGTTATTTATTTGAATAATATAAGAAACCATGAACTTTCTCCAACAAAACAACCCTTAGTCCTCCAACTCGAAGGCCGACACCGGGAAGGTTCTCCCGATACCAGTCGGAGTATTAAAGGTGATCTTCTTCCCCTCGGGATCTTCTATGACCATCGACGTGAGAGAAATCCAGATAAGGAGCTCCTTTGCCTTGACACCTGTGAGACGCTTCATCTTCTTGTCTTCGACAAAGGCGGTGACTTCCTTCCCGTACCAGACATTTCTACTGATTTTCTTGAAATTGTGAGTCGTTTCATTCTTTTGCTTGAGCCACACGAAGCCGGTAGATCGGTTGTAGCCGACTTCCTCGAGGTCGTTTAGAGGAAGGAGGCCACGAGGCAGGTGGAGCTCTTCAAGGAGCTCGATCGACTTCTTCATGCAGAGATCGTGGCCTGTGTAAGACTCAGCACCTTCTCTGTGGTTCTCAATGGTTTGTTGTGCCATGGCTAACTAGCTAGCTAGCTAGTTTCTTCTCAGGTGGATTTTAGATTTGAGAGAGGATTCGAGTTGGATGGGATAATGGAAAGAAAGAAAGGGATTGGTTCGAATTTATAGTGGCCGAGTGGTGAATGAAGAGAGAAAGTAATTTTCAGCATTTCAGGCTGTCGCTGTTATAGCCAGTATAACACAACTTTCATCTCTAGTTACCCAATAAAATAATACAAGGATTGCATTTGAAGAGAAGGAATTGTTTAGGGATAATAATAGAAAATAAATCTGCTGTAATTCTCCGAATTACAGGACACTGTAATTCTGATATAAAACTTATTTTTCTGATAACATTTTTGAAATATGTGTATGGAAAAGTTTGAACGGTTGATATCGTAACATTTTTGAAATATGTGTATGGAAAAGTTCGAACGGTTGATGTTGGAATTTCAGAATTATGTAATTTCAAGAAGAATTACAGCAGATTTGGACTCATAATAATATGAGATATTTTTTATTTTTTATTTATTGTGATCAGTTTGTTTTTGGATTTTTATTTTTAATAATTACTATTTTTATATTGTGTATAATAACACTTGATTTTTTTTTTTATAATTTAAATTATTTTTTAGTATGAAATGACTGGAATATTCTTGATAAATTTATTTTTGTTTGAATATTTTTATAAATTATAATAGTCCGCAGTTTTCAACATTAATTTTGAAGTAATAATAATTTCTTATTTGGAATGTTTGTTATTTTTCATGTATACAAAAAATAGTTTTATCAATTTTAATAACTTCTGAATTTATATCTTTCCTATATAAATATAGAGTAGGGTTCAGATGCACTGTGGTTTTGTTCTCCAATTATGCTCCACGTCTTTATCTCCGTTTTTAAAATCCAAACAGTTGATTCAAACTACTCAAAATAATTATTAAAATAAAATATGCTTGGAGGCCAAATTTTACACTTTTTTAGAATTTGTTTACTATTTTTAAAATAAAATAAGCGATATTGTACCTACAAAAAAAATAGTAAACAAATTATAAAAAATGTAAAATTTGGTCTCCAAGCATATTTTATTGTAATAATTATTTTGAGCGGTTCGGATCGACTGTTCGGATTTTAAAAATAGAGATAAAAACGTGAAGCATAATTGGAGCACAAAACCATAATGCATTTAAACTCTGCTCATAAATATAATAGTACATGCAAACTCAAAGATAAAAAGAATGAAATAGCAAACAATTCATGTATTATGAACATCTAATCAAGTGCTATATTTTTTTTTTCAAAAAGAACTATTAACTTTATGTAAATTCAAAAATAATTGATCGTATTATTTTTAAAATATTATACTATAATCATACAAGAATACTTTGATAATTTTATACTTAAAATAGAGCACAAATACTATTAACTTTCTGTAATTACGAAAATAATATATCATATTTAATTGTAAAAAGTATTATACTATAATCATACAAGAATATTTTGAATATTTTATAATTAAAACCCAGCAATCTTCAAATTAAATGTTGGAAATCATATAGAGGTGCAAACGGATCGGATAGTGGTAAAATCATATTTGTATCTGTTTTTATTTTTTAAATACGGATACGGATCATATGTTAGACAAATATGTTTGAATACGGATTGGATATCGGATATTTGTAAATATATATATAAATATTTTCATAATATATACTACCATTTCGGATAATTAAAATTTAAAATTATATCAGTATATGTATCAGATATTAGTCAACTTGTCACAAAGTTTGAGGACCTCTCATATTATTAACCCATGACTCAATGATTGATTGATACGTGTTAATAGTAAAAACAGGGATTGTCTGCCTTTTCTATATTTAAATGAGCAGTTGACTAAAAAATGGCAGGGACCTACATGTTACCCCGTAGATATTTTCTAAAAAAAAAAAAAATAGAACACATCTAGATGGAATGTTAGGTTACCAAGTAATTGATTAAAAAAACAAAAAGTCAAGGGCTCCTCTGTAAAATTTTCTAAAATCAGCGCACAGGTGATCTACGATGCTTTGCATAGCCTCAAATGGAATCAAATCGCAAATTAAGTCAATTACGCCAATTTCGGTATAGCACAAGAGATACCAAAATCTAAGTTCGGTAAACCCCTTCACCTCCCTAGGCACTAAATCCGGCCACAGAAAATCAAGAAATTTGGTACAGAAGTGTACCGAAATTAAGGACATGTTCGTTTGTCACATAACCACGTGGAATGAGTTTCGATGGAATAGGAACTCACTTTTGAAAAAACAGAAACCTATAAGTATGGATACGTATGAGATTAATTACAGAAATGCGCTGAAATAAGTGTTGGTTGTAACGTGGAATTAGTTGTAGGATATTTAATTTTTCTTTTGAAAATGATATTATACAATTATTCATATTAATTAAATTATTATATGTGATTAAATAATATGTATTAAATAATAGCATAACATAACATTATTTATTAATTATTATTCTATAAAATACAGACATTTATTTTTATAATTAAATAAATTGTATTTGGTGAGATTGGTCTATTTTACTAATTAAATAAGTTGTATAACCATAAGCCACCAACTTGTACTAGTCTTAACTTCAAGAGTTTATGTTGCATATAATTGAAAATCTTAAACCATACACAATTATTTATATCGATTTGTCAATTAGAAAACAACAAAATGATAATATATGAAGCAAAAATATTTTAATCGGGAAAAGCGATTGATGAGAGAGAAGGCCACGCACGTGATTGGAAAAACGAAAATTTAGTCCGACTAAATAAATTTGTTTCCACATATTTTAGCCTAGACGAAAAAGATATGGAGAAAAATGGTGAGAGATTTTGAAGAGAAAATGTGTCACCGAACGGTTCTAGAAAGATGAACTTAAACCCATTTAATTTCTCATAAAATTTAGTCTGCCGAACAGGTCCTAAAAAGAATGACATCTTGTATGGAAGCAAAAATTCGATTTTTTTTTTAATAAAATCAAATTTAAATATTTCAACAAAACAATAATATTAAATTTGATTTTTATGAAAAATGATAAATTGGTGGAGACATTTACTTTACAAGCAGTAAGTATGGCGGAGAAAAAAAAAATTCTGCCTTCACTAATTGGAATCGGTGAACTATTTTTTACAAAAATTAAATTCAGTATGCGTTGAAATAATTAACCTCAAATCATAGGCTGTAAGACACTAGTGTTTTCTTCTTACAGATTTTATTCTAGTGCAGCTGTTCACAACATCATATTCCATTAATTAGATTGAAATTTGAATACAACTTAACTAGTCGTTGTTTTATAACTTGTCCTAGGTTAGGCGATGTATATATAATATATATTGATTTATTTATAATTAATGGAATGTGGAGTACAACTTTTTTCCCTTTTTTTTTAGACAATTGAATCCAACTTAACAATGTATGTCAACCAATTAATTATACATCTTACCATTTGCATAATATTTTGTTGCATATACACAAATCCTTTGGGGATGATGGTTGTAAGTTCATAAGTATTATGTAAAATAAGATTTCAAAGTTACGTGGTCAAATTCAAAGTCGTTTGTCTTTCATTTTTATATTAAGCACATAAATGGAGATAACCGAATTTAATTAAAAGATAAAATTTTAGATTAAATATTCTGATTTTATGTATTTTTTTTTATATTTGTTTATGTGTAAAAATCTAAATTTAATGAAACAAATATATGTCATTTAATATGTTTATTTAATATGAGAAATGTTATTTATATGCATATGTTATTTAATATATTAATTGTTTTTTAGTCTTTTTTTTTTTTTATAAAAATGTATTATATTGTTTGAGATAT
This sequence comes from Carex cristatella, assembly GCA_024447775.1. Classification (NCBI taxonomy): domain Eukaryota; kingdom Viridiplantae; phylum Streptophyta; class Magnoliopsida; order Poales; family Cyperaceae; genus Carex; species Carex cristatella. The sequence goes on along the minus strand of JAJHPF010000010.1, from coordinate 8,248,115 downwards.
TTTTTTATTCTCTTATAATATGTCTCTGTTGTAATTAAAGGTGCTCATCGGTTCAATTCAGTTGAAACTGAACTGAACTGGACAAATCAAAGTTATAGTTCAGTTTCAAAAATAGAATCGAACTGCACCGATTTAACATTGCAACCGAACCGAACCAAAGTTTAATTTTGGTTTGTTCGGTTCAAACCGAAATATATTAATTTTTTATTTAAAGCAATTGTTCTCTAATAAACCGAAGAAATAAACAAATAAACAAGGATATTAAAAAATAAATCGAAGTATTTAAAGTAATTGATTAAGAAATAAACCGAAGTATTAAGAAATAAACTCGGGCGGTCCGGACCAAATTCATAATATATAAAGATTCGATTATTTGGATTTTGAAAATTTTCAAACTAAATCGAACCGAAATTATAATTCGATTTTAAAAAGTAAACCGAACCAAACCGTTTGATCCAAACTAATTCAGTTTGGTTCAAAACTAATTAAACCAAACTCAATGAACACTTTAGTTGTAAGTTGTAACACAGAGACACGATACTAATATTTATTTATGACATTTATGTGTTTTTCATACTTCGTAAAACAGTCTTTCCCTCTACTAGCTGGAATGCTGGATCCCAATTTGCCGTCATTTTTATTCATGCCCATCAAACCTTACATTTCGTCAACTCTGCCCATCAAACTCAAATTTTATTAAAAATGCCCAAACCGGCGGCTATACCGCCGGTTCCTAATAAAAATCAGAAATCGGCTATTAAGCCGCCGGTTTTAGAGTTTTATTCAAGCAGACATTATATCTCGAGGAAGAGAGGAGAGAAAAGAGAAAATAGGAACAGAAGAGAAAGAGAGAAGAGGAAGAGAAGAGAGAGGAAGAGAAAACGAAGAGAGACGACGTGACGAAGCGAAGCTATAGTGGTCTACAATATTTTTAAACAGTATGTACAGTATTTTTCGACATTATTTTGCTACAGTTTGTACAGTATTTTGCTACAGTGATCTGCAGTATTTTTGTACAGTGCTCTAAAAAATGGATTACTTGATAGATGTTTTGTTATTTACCACAATGTAGTTTGTCAGTAATGGCACTGTTTGTTACATTACATTATAATGGGAAGTTTCTGCAAGGTCCAGAAGGAGCTTATTACTCCAAACCGCCATCGCATTCTTTTATGGTTCAAGAGGGTACCTCACTTTCGGCCTTGAAGTCTCAAATTTATGATTGTGTGGGTTTTAACCCGAATCAATGTGACTTAAAGCTGACAACCCGAGCCATGAACGGATCAATGTATATCTAAGTTCCGATAGATTGTGATCTATTTTGGAGTCAATTGTGCAACAACTTTAAGGAACAGAGGTTTTCTTTTATGGAACTGTACGTGAAAAGAATTAAAAAAGACGAAGGTGAGAGTAGTTCGGGACAAAATTCGGTGATGCTAAACTATGGACAAGAACGAGTCATAGAACAATACACTACCGCTGGTCCAAGTTTACAACCACACCTAGCCCCAGTTATGGACCCATACACCGTAGGTGGTCCAAGTTTCAAATCACACCCATCACCAGACAGGGACCCATACAACCCCGTTGGTCCATATTTCGAGCCAACCCCTGAACCACCAATCCATAACACAATTCCATTGCCACTACCTCAATCACCACTAAGAAAATCACCACCTCACCCCAGACCTTTACCAGTACCAGCAGATGAGCATGCCGGGTCGGATTTTGAAAACATGAATGAAATTCCAGAATATACACTGGAAACGGCGGATGAATATGAAGGAGAATGGGATTTGGACCATTTTGAGGGTTTACGTGAAGATGGTGCTTCGGGGGTGCTTCGGGGGTGCTTCAGTGGGTGGAGAAGGATCAGTTCGTATCAACCCATTCAATGGCCTAGCCAACACGCACCCGTTCGAGTGCTTCAATGATACATCTGGCTTTGAAGAAGCTGATATCGGATTTTTCGGAACCTTGGATAGAGTACAAGAGTGAGTCGGGCAGGGCTATATTTTAGAAACAAAGCTGAGCTGAATAAGAAGATAAACGAGTACCACGTTGATAAGAATCAGGAGGTTCAAAGGAAAAAAAAGTGACACGAGTCGAATGGTTGTGGTTTGTAAGGCTAAAGGGTGCAATTTCAAACTCAGAGCTCAAGCAACGGGTGAGGGGGATGCATGGATTATCACAAAGCAAGACAATCCTCACACATGCAGGACTGATTCGACAAGGACAGACAATGCAATGCTTACAGCGTCCATTATTGCTGATATCATTGAGGATTCTATTAAAAAGGACCCGGCTATGAGCATCCAATCAGTCGCAAACTGTGTGAGGGTTAAATACAACAACTGTGAACCGAGATACAACCGACTGTGGAGATGTCGTGAGCTTGCAATAGCACGACAATTCGGGAGTTGGGAGAGTTCATACAGCTTCTTGCCAAAATTACTAAGAGGTATATGCGATAAGAATCCCGGCTCAAAGTACCAGTTTCTGACCAGTCCAATCCGAGAAAGCACAAGTGCAATTATGCAAGGTGTTCAACACTTCGTTGCAGTAGCCTGGGCGTTTGGTGCATGTATTGTAGCATTTCGATACTTGAGACCAGTAATCAGTATAGATGCATGTTTCATGTCTGGGCGTTATGAAGGGAGGCTTCTGATAGCTTGCGCATATGACGCCGAGAACCGATTCTTGCCTCGGCATTTGCAATTGTGGAGAAGGAGTCTGGCCCAACATGGGGTTTTTTTTTACAGTGGCTACGGAAGGAAGTGATTGGAGTTAACACGTTTGTATGTGTTCTATCGGATCAACACTTAGGAATTAGAGCTGCGCTTACTCCAGAATACGGATGGTCGGAAGAACTTTTTAAACACAGATTCTGTTCACAGCATATTGCAGCCAACCTGGTCCAGAATTGTGGAGGAGACAAGTGGTACGGCCAGAGGTTCAGACGAGGAGCCAAGAAGAAGAAGCCAAGGAGGTTGAAGGAGATGTTCGAAGAATTCGCTATGGTAAGTACATTTTATAAATTTTCTTACATAATTCTTTAATAATTTATCGTGTATTTCTTGAATAATTTACCTAATGTTGTGCGCTAAATCCAAAGTGCAATATTTATTTGAAAAAGTATGGCAAGAAAGATCCTAATGACCCGATGAAGTCGTCCAATTATGAGAAGATCTTCCAAACATGTGATGGAGGTTTCCGTTTCGGAATCATGACAACTAACGGATCGGAGTCATTGAACCATGTATTCCAGAAGAGCCGAAGACTGCCCGTAGCTGCGATTGTTGAGGAAACATTTTACAAATGCAATGCCTGGTTCGTACAGAGGTGGGCCCGAGCCATGGCACTAGCCGATGCAAAACAACAATGGTCTGAACGGGTGGAAAAAAAGCTCAAAAAAGATGGGAGAAAGCTACAAAGATGACTTTGGTCCCGTATACGCAGGGTGAAGGAGTTTACCAAGTCTTCTCTCCTAATGAGTATGTTCCGGTCTGTAAGCGCCCTGATGGCACCATGGACATTATTCATAGGGAGTTCCAGTACATTGTGACTCGTGGGCCCAGTAGAAATATGGAGTGCACATGCAGAGGTATCCAATTAACATCTATTCCGTGTGTTCATGTGTAGTTTGTTGAAAACAAAATTGGGACGAGAACTAGTTTATTGCTGATTGGTATAGTGTCAACTATCTTCTCAGTACTTGGAATGGTATGTTTCACCCTTATGGAAATGCAGATGAATGACCATTTTACGATGGACCTAGAATAATACCTAACAAGAAATGGATTAGAAAGGGCAGAAGAAAACACACTCGACTCAAAATGAATATGGATGAGTTGAGTGGTCGCCCAAAGGGGCATACTGCTCGCCGTTCAACTACCGACCGACGTAGGAGAGGTACGTAGCACTCACAAAATCTTATATATCATTACAATTTCATGATTTAACTGACACATATGAAATGCAGAGGCAATAAATGCAGCAGCTGCGGAAGAAAATGAGCGAATTCTTACAGGTTCAGGGGGTCATCTATGTCAAGGCGTAGCACAGCCACAAGTTCCTTGGATGCATCCATTATGTATGCCGAGGCAATGGGAGAGGTCTTCTCAGTACCAGGAGAGGCCAGTGGTAGCCATGCAGAGCCGTTTGTTACCCAACCAAGAAAGTCATCTCTCAGGCTGCCAAGAGCATCTTTTGGTGCGCATGTAAAGCAACCAAGGCGATCATCTCTCAGGATAGAAAGGACATCTGTTAGCCAAGCAAGCACCATCCGGAGCGCGAGTAGAGCCAAGTAGTGCTCCCGTACAACAAACAAGGAGCTCGCCTTTTAGGCAGCCAAGGGCATCTAGTAGCCAGGCAGCGCCATCTGATACGCAACCAAAGGCATCAAATAAGCCATCATTTGAGTCTAAATTGTTCAAGGAATTTCGTTTCAAGAAAAATAGTTGAACATAATAGTAATTGTGAAATATTGTTTTGTATGTTTTGAGAACTTATTATATGAACTTGTAATTTGTGTGAACTTCATTTTATTTATTTGTTATTTACTTATATACTTATATACTTTGTATGACTTCATTTATATTATTTTTGGCTTATGATATTAGTTTTTTTTAGATGAGAACAATGAGCAAAAACACACCAAATCAATCGTCTGGTGGTGGAAAAAAAAAAATCTCAGCATTGGAAAAAAGAAATCCTAGTCAATGACGATGATGATTTTGAGGAAAGCCTTTACAAAAAACCAAACCCGATTAATCCAAAGAAAAATATTAGTAAGACTATCTCTTCGCCTGGTGCGACTCGTACCGGTGATGTCAAAAGAAAGAAAAATACTGATGCTGGTAAGACTGTCTCTTCATCTGCTGCGACTGAACTAGACTCAGACGATGATTTTATTCCTTGTACATTCCGTACTCGTTCTGAGAAGTAGTATTATTTCAATGTCTGTAATAATTATTTTGCGATTGTGATGTACCTTTTATTACCAACAATTTATACAGTACTTTTTGCGATTATGATGTAATAATTTTATTGCGATTGTGATGTAATAATTTTATTGCGATTATTTATGTTTGGATCTGTTTGTCATTTGTTATGTTTCAATTTGTTTATTAGCTCTATCATTTGTCATTTGGATCTGTTATGTTTGTCATTTACGTCTCGTTTTTCTCGTTAAAGTCATAATAAATTTAATTGAAATAAATCAATCAACTAATTTTGTTAATTCGTCGTCTTAAAAATGAGAATTTCAAACGATTCGTAACCTATAATATCAAAATTATATTTCAAATATTCAGATCGAATTTGATACTTACAAATTACTCAAAAATTATATAATAACTGTCCCAGATTTCCAAAAAAATTTTTAATTTTTATTAGAAACCGGCGGTATAGCCGCCGGTTTGGGCATTTTTAATAAAATTTGAGTTTAATGGGCAGAGTTGGCGAAATGTAAGGTTTGATGGGCATGAATAAAAATGACGGCCCAATTTGCCATCAGCCGAAAAGAATAACAAAAGAAGGAAGAAATAATAAGAAAACAAAAAGGGAGGAGGGGAGCTGGACCTGTACTTGTTGATGTTCTAGAAAAAAGATACAGTGGTAGCTGGAGGCTGGAGCTGAGATTGCGACTAAGTACTGTTTAATAATTCATTTCTGAACTCTCTGACAGCAAAATTTGTCTCGGACATGTAGAGGCTACTCAATTTATTGATGCTAATTAAATTATTCAATAATTTCCATCAAAATAAAAAGTAATTACAAGACACTGTTTGTCTAATTGGTATCCAAATCAAAACAAAAAAAATTCTGGTTCTTGTAACAAAAAATCATGCATTCCTCAAATAATCCATTCTTAAGGGTAGAGTGGGAAAAACGTGATATGTTGTGTCGTACTGTGACTAACACACCGTAACGTTGATCTCGTACTGTGACCAAAATATCACGGAGTGATCACGACACGCGAATAGTCACGCAAAATAGTCTTGTACTGTGACTAACACGCCATGACTCGCGTGCCGTGTCCAAATATAGCTAGTCACGTTTTCACGTTTAACTATTTTTTTATAATTTAGGTTAATTTATTCAAGATTCACCATTTAATCAAGACATAACAGTTCTAATTACACGTGACTCGCGTGACTACATGCTGTGACCGGATCTTTCGCGTGAAGTGTCATACTGTGTCAAATTTTCAAAAATATGATCACAAGACGTAAATAATTACGCCACATGACACACAAGTCATGATATGTAACAGTCACACTTGCCGTTCCGTGACGGTACTAGCTCCGCGTATCATTTTTCTCACTTTACTCGGAGAATATCATATGAACCTCTGACACAAGATAATTTCACCTTTCTTTTTCCTGCTTTCTTTTGCATAGCATATTATTTTTCAATATTTTTGCAATACACTTTTTCGTATATTCTACGACTACGTTACTTTTGAAGGACTAGCTAGTCATCATATTCTCCACGAAGAAAACAAAAATGGAAGCAAAACATGGCACCGTTTTTGAAGTCTAATTTTGTCCACCCTTTTTTTTTGTTATAAAATGATGGATCTCTATTGTTAAATTAAATACACGTTTCTTTATGTATTGGTGGTCGGCAACCAATACCTTACTGCTATTAATACCATTACAGCCTTACAGGTCAATAGGTCATTGGTTTGACACGTAAATCGTCGCCGAGTTCTTCGCTTTAATGGCGACAGGAAACCGTTGGCTGAAGCTAAATGTATTTCTTCTCCTGTCATAACTAATGGAGAAGCCCAATCTGGTGCTCATCTTATGGACAAGTTATAGGGTTGCAAATACATCGAATCAAATCAAACTTATCTCAGTTTGAATTTGGTTTGAATTAATTTTGAATCAAATTTTTTATAAACTTTTTTACGATAAGAAATAGTGACTGTAGTCGCTGAGAACGATAGGTGAAAGTCGTCTAGAGTTTCATAACTAAGAATGAGGATTACGACCTACGAGTTATGACTTATGGCTGGACGGTCTTATGTTTTAACTTTTAAGTCATCAGCGGAAATCAACAGTTCATGTTACTTTAAGATTCGAACTAGAATAGTTTGTGAACCTATTTCGAACGAATCAGATCCAGTTTGAGTTTGGTTTGAATTAATTTCAAACTATTTTGAATCGGATTTTTTACGAATTTTTTCGAATCAAACTCAAATTAAATCACGAACTACGGATTTTTTGTACAGCCCTAGACAAGTAGGAATCTGTTGCACAGTTTTAATTAATATTTACAGATTAATTTTCCCCATTATCTAACACATGAAATTTTTAGTGTTTGAACATATTTTCTGCTATATCTATTAGTTCATAGATTAAAAAATGGACGTATCCAGTGTCCAAGGAATGGAGATGTAGATGCTTGGTAATAAATGGTATCTGTTGTTTTCCTTGGGAGCTGGGGTGGGGACCATACAGTCAAATTAATGAGTTAGATAGGTAGAAATGAAGATGGCCGAAATAAAGAGCATGTTGCCTTGGCTGGTGGAGCACTTGACTTGTTTCCTGTTGCTGTTGATTGACACATAACGGTACAGGTAAGGAGCTAGATTTTCTAACTACATGAGTTAAACGTGAATAGGTGTCGATTATATAGAGTTTTTATGGTACAATTGAAGTTCAATTTACACTATTCGTAACATTTTGTTCTAAACTATATAGAAAATCATGTGTAATTACGAGAATTTTTGAAATAAAATGAGGTCAATTGACCCCATTCTCCCTACGGGAGTTAAACGTGAATAGCATTGCTTCTGATCCTCCTAGATTTTCTAACTACAGGAGTTAAACGTGAATAGCATTGCTTCTGATGTTACTTATCAGTTATCACCAAAAAATGGATTATTTTTCTTGAGGCACTATGTATAGGAATCTGTATCCACCCAGATACCTGATTCAAGCAAATTACAAACGGACGGTTCAAATTAAGCTCAGCCAGATCAAAGTCAATCCGGTGCCTACGTAAGCCGTAGGGAGTCGGTTTTGAGATTCTTGTTGTGTTAAAAGAACTAATTTGAGCCGATTGTTTGTAATTTGCTTGAGTCAGATACCTAAGGTGATGCAAATTCTGCACTTTTGTTTATACTATGAATATATATACATATATGCATATACATTTTAAAGTTGAGCAGTCTCATCATTGAACATAATTTTCATATAAAAATGTGTGCTTGAATGTGAAATTTTATATTTTTTTTAAATTTTATTTAGAATATATTTAAATACGTACAAAATCTCTTTATTTAAAGATTCTGGACCATCTGAAGTAGTGATTCTCTATCTATATAAAATAATAGTACATAAATCCTACAAAATATAAAATTTTGCCTTTAAATATATTTTCATATTGAGATCATGTTGAACATATTAAATCGGCTATTTAGATTTAAAAAAATTCAAAATATATATAACCACATTTTAATATAGTTCAGAACAAATTCTGAACGTTATAGGGAATATTTTTTTCAGTTCAATTAGTCTATTTGTGATGAAACTCCATATAATTTTGTTTTTGAAATAAAAGATGTAACTGCAAGCTGCATTATGAGAATATGGTTAAATTATGACAGTCGATTAAACTGTGATCCCTCTTGCAAAAGAATATCACCACTAACGTGACATTTACAATATAATTTAGCAATCTGGCTAAATTAAGAATTTGTCTGAAAGTGTCAGTGTGTCACATAATTTTTCCAATTTACTGCAATAGGCAAAAAAAAAAAAAAAATACTCTCTTTGTCATTTAAAAAAATTTGTTAAATCAACAAACTTTTAAATTATA
>JAJHPF010000010.1:8122889-8238983 GCA_024447775.1 Carex cristatella | reverse complement strand
AAATGACGGCCCAATTTGCCATCAGCCGAAAAGAATAACAAAAGAAGGAAGAAATAATAAGAAAACAAAAAGGGAGGAGGGGAGCTGGACCTGTACTTGTTGATGTTCTAGAAAAAAGATAGTTGTAGCTGGAGGCTGGAGCTGAGATTGCGACTAAGTACTGTTTAATAATTCATTTCTGAACTCTCTGACAGCAAAATTTGTCTCGGACATGTAGAGGCTACTCAATTTATTGATGCTAATTAAATTATTCAATAATTTCCATCAAAATAAAAAGTAATTACAAGACACTGTTTGTCTAATTGGTATCCAAATCAAAACAAAAAAAATTCTGGTTCTTGTAACAAAAAATCATGCATTCCTCAAATAACCCATTCTTAAGGGTAGAGTGGGAAAAACGTGATATGTTGTGTCGTACTGTGACTAACACACCGTAACGTTGATCTCGTACTGTGACCAAAATATCACGGAGTGATCACGACACGCGAATAGTCACGCAAAATAGTCTTGTACTTGTGACTAACACGCCATGACTCGCGTCTTTGTGTCCAAATATAGCTAGTCACGTTTTCACGTTTAACTATTTTTTTATAATTTAGGTTAATTTATTCAAGATTCACCATTTAATCAAGACATAACAGTTCTAATTACACGTAACTCGCGTGACCACGTGCTGTGACCGGATCTTTCGCGTGAAGTGTCATATTGTGTCAAATTTTCAAAAATATGATCACAAGACGTAAATAATTACGCCACATGACACACAAGTCATGATATGTAACAGTCACACTTGCCGTTCCGTGACGGTACTAGCTCCGCGTATCATTTTTCTCACTTTACTCAGGGAATATCATATGAACCTCTAACACAAGATAATTTCACCTTTCTTTTTCCTGCTTTCTTTTGCATAAAGCATATTATTTTTCAATATTTTTGCAATACACTTTTTCGTATATTCTACGACTACGTTACTTTTGAAGGACTAGCTAGTCATCATATTCTCCACGAAGAAAACAAAAATGGAAGCAAAACATGGCACCGTTTTTGAAGTCTAATTTTGTCCACCCTTTTTTTTTGTTATAAAATGATGGATCTCTATTGTTAAATTAAATACACGTTTCTTTATGTATTGGTGGTCGGCAACCAATACCTTACTGCTATTAATACCATTACAGCCTTACAGGTCAATAGGTCATTGGTTTGACACGTAAATCGTCGCCGAGTTCTTCGCTTTAATGGCGACAGGAAACCGTTGGCTGAAGCTAAATGTATTTCTTCTCCTGTCATAACTAATGGAGAAGCCCAATCTGGTGCTCATCTTATGGACAAGTTATAGGGTTGCAAATACATCGAACCAAATCAAACTTATCTTAGTTTGAGTTTGGTTTGAATTAATTTTGAATCAAATTTTTTATAAACTTTTTTACGATAAGAAATAGTGACTGTAGTCGCTGAAAGCGATAGGTGAAAGTTGTCTAAAGTTTCATAACTAAAAATGAGGATTACGACCTACGAGTTATGACTTGTGGCTGGACGGCCTTATGTTTTAACTTTTAAGTCATCAGTGGAAATCAACAATTCATGTTACTTTAAGATTCGAACTAGAATAGTTTGTGAACCTATTTCGAACGAATCAGATTTAGTTTGAGTTTGGCTTGAATTAATTTCAAACTATTTTGAATCGGATTTTTTACGAATTTTTTCGAATCAAACTCAAATTAAATCACGAACTACGGATTTTTTGTACAGCCCTAGACAAGTAGGAATCTGTTGCACAGTTTTAATTAATATTTACAGATTAATTTTCCCCATTATCTAACACATGAAATTTTTAGTGTTTGAACATATTTTCTGCTATATCTATTAGTTCATAGATTAAAAAATGGACGTATCCAGTGTCCAAGGAATGGAGATGTAGATGCTTGGTAATAAATGGTATCTGTTGTTTTCCTTGGGAGCTGGGGTGGGGACCATACAGTCAAATTAATGAGTTAGATAGGTAGAAATGAAGATGGCCGAAATAAAGAGCATGTTGCCTTGGCTGGTGGAGCACTTGACTTGTTTCCTGTTGCTGTTGATTGACACATAACGGTACAGGTAAGGAGCTAGATTTTCTAACTACATGAGTTAAACGTGAATAGGGGTCGATTATATAGAGTTTTTATGGTACAATTGAAGTTCAATTTACACTATTCGTAACATTTTGTTCTAAACTATATAGAAAATCATGTGTAATTACAGAATTTTTGAAATAAAATGAGGTCAATTGACCCCATTCTCCCTACAGGAGTTAAACGTGAATAGCATTGCTTCTGATCCTCCTAGATTTTCTAACTACAGGAGTTAAACGTGAATAGCATTGCTTCTGATGTTACTTATCAGTTATCACCAAAAAAATGGATTATTTTTCTTGAGGCACTATGTATAGGAATCTGTATCCACCCAGATACCTGATTCAAGCAAATTACAAACGGACGGTTCAAATTAAGCTCAGCCGGATCAAAGTCAATCCAGTGCCTACAGAAGCTGTAGGGAGTCAGTTTTGAGATTCTTGTTGTGTTAAAAGAACTAATTTGAGCCGATTGTTTGTAATTTGCTTGAGTCAGATACCTAAGGTGATGCGAATTCTGCACTTTTGTTTATACTATGAATACATATACATATATGCATATACATTTTAAAGTTGAGCAGTCTCATCATTGAACATAATTTTCATATAAAAATGTGTGCTTGAATGTGAAATTTTATATTTTTTTTAAATTTTATTTAGAATATATTTAAATACGTACAAAATCTCTTTATTTAAAGATTCTGGACCATCTGAAGTAGTGATTCTCTATCTATATAAAATAATAGTACATAAATCCTACAAAATATAAAATTTTGCCTTTAAATATATTTTCATATTGAGATCATGTTGAACATATTAAATCGGCTATTTAGATTTAAAAAAATTCAAAATATATATAACCACATTTTAATATAGTTCAGAACAAATTCTGAACGTTATAGGGAATATTTTTTTCAGTTCAATTAGTCTATTTGTGATGAAACTCCATATAATTTTGTTTTTGAAATAAAAGATGTAACTGCAAGCTGCATTATGAGAATATGGTTAAATTATGACAGTCGATTAAACTGTGATCCCTCTTGCAAAAGAATATCACCACTAACGTGACATTTACAATATAATTTAGCAATCTGGCTAAATTAAGAATTTGTCTGAAAGTGTCAGTGTGTCACATAATTTTTCCAATTTACTGCAATAGGCAAAAAAAAAAAAAAAAATACTCTCTTTGTCATTTAAAAAAATTTGTTAAATCAACAAACTTTTAAATTACATGAATATTTTTTAAAATTTATATTAAAAAAAATTAAATTACTTATGTAACTAATAAATTTAATTTTTTATATTATAAAAATAGAGATGTTTGATAGTAGAAACTTTGACCTCCATTTTTCACAGAAAAATTGTATACTATTGATCTCTGTATGTTTTTGGTCTGAAAATCTGGTTCGTTCTTGGAAGTATGCTGAAAACTTTCATGATTTGACATACTTAAAACTTTATTCTAACAAATATATTATTATCTTTAAGCATATTTTAATACCAAACTAGTTGCTTTCATGCTTTGACATATAATTATTAAAAATTTGACGTATAACTAATTATTTGTTTTAAATATATTTAAACTAGGTGCATTTAATACAAATATTGATCTTGTAAAGATACTTAACTAATTAATGCTATTATTAGTTTCTCTAACACTTATGTAGTTAAATTTTTTAATGTGCGTCTGAATAATACCTTGAAGAATTACAAGTATATATATTTAGGATTTTTTTAAATAGAATTCATTTTAAAAAAATTAACCAAAGGAGCATCGTTGCCTTGAAAACTATAAAAATAGCCTCCACCAGTCCATAGGACTGGTGTAGCTTGGATTAGTTCAATTAATGACCTAAAAATAGACACTGTCACTGCCACTTCTCAAGCTACACCAGTCCACAGGACCGGTGGAGGCTGTATTTATAGCTTCCAAACAAACGGTGCTGCTTTAGTTAATATTTTTAAAATGAGTTCTATTTTAAAAAAATCTATATGGAGAAAGAACTACATAAATATTAAAAGAAATTAGCTAAATGTTGATAAGAAGAATGATATTGTTAAATTAATAATTAGTAGTTTGATGTTAAAATTACATAGTCACACAATTGTATTTTCAATAAATATATGTTAAAAGCGACTAATTTTATGTATGCTACTGAACAAATATATGTTTACAAATACAACATAATTTGTTTTTAAATCAGACGGATCAAATAATATAGGGAACTTCTACCGTCATTTTCTCTTTTCCAATGGAATTGAGAGTAGGTCCGATGCCCATCAGACCTATCTTTTTTGATGGGTGAAATGACCATCAGATCTGCATCAAGAGTCGTGTGAACTCATTAAAATCCGTGCAAGTATATTTAAATTTATGTGCGCACCAATCTCAATAATAATCGTACGGTGTTAGAGCTAATTGAACTTAAAAGTAGGTCTGATGCCCATCGGACCTACTCCTATCTCTTTCCAATGATATCGCTTTCATCGGAATAGAAAAGACAAAACCAACCCAAGTTGGTTTCATACAATAATGGCATCAATGATCAATGCTGCAAATGCACCACCATTGATAAAAACGGTTAGGAGATATAATTAATTGGATATATTTGATTGCTTGATTGGTATTGCTAACTAGTTTTGTGGGTTCTCTTCCATGATTTATAAACTAAATATAGGTCGGAGTAACACCTTAACTACTATGATTCAAAGCTCGTGGTTGTAGGAACGAATGCAAGATTTTTGTCAAGGAGGAGCATGAATCGGATTCAAATAGCATTGGGTTCAAATTCATTATCTTCATGATCCGTCCTGATGGGGACATTTGTTGAATCCGAAAAATTTGAGAATTCATTTAAGAAATTTATTATCCAATTAATTTCTTAGAAAAATTGGTCTATTCAATGCTTTAAAATCTAATTTTTTGAAATTCACAAAAATGAGATTTGTGTTTATTGAAAATAAAATCCACAATAATATTCTACGCATTAAACCGAGAATTTTGATATGAAGAATGCAAAAAACTTCCAAAATGTTGATTTTATATGGATTTTACAACAATTGGGTGCAACTTGGGTGTGATTGATGGTCATCCGACCCGTGGGGCCCACTTCATAGAGGCACCATTTGCATTAATTTGAACTCCTCGTTTAATGGAGCACTTTCATTTTGAGTACACCCACACCACATAAACCAAAGCATGTCTCACCATAAACTAAGCCTACTCGAAAATTAAAATAAAACAAGGAGCACTGTATTGTGTCAAATGACATGCAGGATCTTTTTGTAAGGCTTCTCTCCCTCTTTTGCTATCGGAAAATTGGTCTAAAGGAGATGATTTTTCGTGCTATAAAATTCAAGAGAAGGAGGGAAGCCCATGGCTTATTCTCACCAACAATCAAGAGAGAAAGAACTAAGCTCTTTTTTTTTCCAGGGAGGGGCAAAATAGAGTTATGACCCATTTTTCTCTATTAAATTTCAAAATTTAAGAGAACAATTACCCCCAAGCTAATGTAAGTCCATCCCTGCGTGTTTGTGTATAATAATAAGAAAATATCATAAATGTAGTACCTTCACGTCTCATTAGAGATTATCATATAACATCATTTAGATTTTGATCAATATAAACCATATGTCCATATGTCCAATACATATGCGAGTTTCCTCTTCTGAGAGCTGTGCTGGATCTATATAGTTACTACTATGTTTTTAGTATTTTAGTTGTTTTTTTTATTACTATTTGCATTTAGGTCCTTTTGTGACAGCTAGTTGCTATTTCTTAGTGGCTTTGACGTCTTTTGGTCTTTTGTCAGCCTATATGCTGTTGTAAGTTCATTTTAGTTTTTGTTTTCAATAGCTATTTAGTCATTGCTTTTGTATGAACTCATTTTATGCGTTTCTAAATGAAATATGTGGGCAATAACCCCACTTTATTCACACACACAAAAAAAAAACATATGGTGATCATATTGTATCTTTCAATTTTTGCATAAAACATCCAAAAAGAAATAATAAATGAACAACAATTCTAATTAAAAACATTATTTTTATTTGAATTGATGAAATGAAATAGTAAACTTCTACTTTTTATTACAAAGGTGTCAATATAAATTGAATATTCAAAATATGTTAATTATTTACCTAAAATGATCTACCATGCCATTGTTATTGAGGGAGACAAAATTGGTACTTTGATTATTGAGGGAGACAAAATTGGTACTTTGATGGTTTAGGCTGTGCTCCAAAGACGAAGTGAAATCGCTATTAAAGAGAAAGAAAGAAAATGGAACCTCGCCATTTCACCTCATCTTCATTCTGATTTGAGAGTGAAGGATTTTGCCAAACATTGTGTAGTTTCCTCTCTGCACAATGTCGCCCCCCTCCGCTACCTCTCCTATTTTTTCTCTTCTGAAGCGAGTGAACGACACCGATTAGACGAGATCTGACAAAATCCTTCCTCCGTACAGTAATTCTCCCTTCATCTCCCTTTGCGTACCGCCTTCTTGAACACAGTCTTAACTCTTAGAGTTAAGCTTTCCTAAAGGGGGGAAATGGACCATTTCTGGTAGCTTGAGAAACAAAATAATAAACTCAAACATATAACTTTCTGGCCCAAAATAAACAAACTTGACATGTATAATATATTAACCAGGTTTGTTTGGGTTGAAATGAAACCAGCCTTTTTTTGTCTCAAGAAGCCCATATAGATCCAACCCAACCCAAACGACTTCGGAGTACACTTCTTCAGAATTCAATTCATTTCAACAAGAACGAACCTAACATATTTCTGAAATTTCTTCGTCGAGCAGCCGATTAAAAGTTCATTTCTTGTCTCGCTTTCCAGCCATCAAAACGAAATTCTGTAAAACAAAGGGAGAAGAAATCCAATCCAATCAGTCCTCGCTTCGTACTGCTTTCACTAGCATGGCGTTGTCGCCAGCACTTAGAGAGTTACAGAGAGATCTCGAAAGTGAAGCCAACGCCCTTAGTAAGATCCAAAAAGGTAGCATTTTTTGTTTCCTGTTCTTCTTTTATTGACTTTTAATATCTTTTTTTTTTCCTCTTTGGAAGGAGACCTAACCCTAGCTTACTTTTACCTGCTACTGTACGAATAGTTTTTTTTTATTCCATAATTGCCACAATCGGTTCAGGCTTGATTTAGAGCTGCAGTTGTTTTAAAATTACCACTGGTACCGATTTCCAAATGCCCATAAAAAAATGGAAGAAAAAGTGACCTCACTGGTATAGAAGTGGTACCAGTTTAATACTGGCAGAGGTTTTGGCTCCTCGTTTTCTGAAGTCATAATAGGGGTTTAAGCGGCATTACCAGTATCTACCTAAACATGAGGGGATTGATATCCATTATTTGTTTGAATGTGCTTTCAGATATATCTAAGAATCACCAGGTAAGGAAACAGTACATAGTCCAGCTGGGAGAGAATGAACTTGTACTCAAGGTATGAGTAATTACTGTTTTCCTTTTTCTTCTTTGCTACAATTTTTACTTTCTATCATATGAAATTTGCCCTGGTACTGGTGTGACATCAACTGTTGTGGGAAACGTATCAGTCATGGTCGGTAAATTTCCTTACATTTTCTTGGTTGCTAAGTGTATTTTCTTACGTCCGTTTAGTATGTATTTTAAACTGTAAACAGTACATTCTCTTAGACCAAGTATTGAGAGTTTGAGTGATATATATATCAGTAGTTATTGTTATTGAAGCAGCGTATAATCTGATTTGGGTACTCCCTGGTAGGGTTGTTCATTGGGTCAGTTCGGTTAAAACCGAATAAAAATAGTCAAACCAAAGTTTAATTCGGTTTTAAAACATAGAACCAAACCAACCGAGTTAAACCCATCAACCAAATGACAACCAAACTGAAGCCGAAGTAAATTTCGGTTTGTTCGGTTGAACCAAATTTTGCAATTTTAACCTTCCAAAGCTTGAACTGTACCAGAACCGAGCGACTGGTATTGCTATGTGTATCAGACTCCCCCTTATATTGGTTTTAAATAATTAAAAGAAGCATAAGAAAAGGTATAATTGTATAAGTAAACCTGAGATGTCTGCTTTTGGGGAAGAAATTTATCCATTCTTTGGCGTGTCCAAGTCTGGAGTCTTGTAAATTCTCAGCTTCTGTGGAAACCTGGTAGCA
Source organism: Carex cristatella (assembly GCA_024447775.1). NCBI lineage: Eukaryota > Viridiplantae > Streptophyta > Magnoliopsida > Poales > Cyperaceae > Carex > Carex cristatella. The sequence goes on along the minus strand of JAJHPF010000010.1, from coordinate 8,230,717 downwards.
TCACCATACCAATATAGTCATTTCATATTTGAGCAAATCAGGCTATGTATCCAGCTTGACAGAGAATTAAAGAATTAAAGAATTTAGAATGCCTTAACAGCAATGGACCATGTATTTTAGAATATAAGAATTAAAGAATTCAGAATGCCTAAACGGAAATGGACCGTTCCTAAACGACAGACAGCAGTTGAAGCGGCCTGCAAAGGAGAGTTTAGGTACTGATCCAAGCTCAATGCAGAAAATGAATTTATCGTACCTCTATCAGCTCTGAATTTCTTCAAGAACAGCTTCCCGAATTGATTTGATGCTGGGGTCCGGTTTGAAACCAAAACAAGCTTTTATCGTCATCCAGTGGCGGAGCCAATAAGGAGCAGGGGTAGGCAGTTTCCTACCCCTAGATTTTGGAAAACATTCTTAGATCCATATAAAACTGGGTCATTGCCTACCCTGTGAAGCCTGCAATTCATTTTTTGCTGAGTCCGTTTTGATCAGAATTCAAAATTCAAAAATCGGTACCTGATACCCACCTACAGCCTGTTCGATCGGAGCTCGGGAATTTCCGAAGTCGCAGGGGCGAACTCAGGAAGCAAATAGAAATTAGCGATTTCAAATCGCCAAAGAAAATAGAAATCGCTAAAGATATTGTGATTTCAAATTGCCTTATTCATATGCCAGAATTCTTTCGCTGAAAAGAATTGAGTTAATTCCAGGGAAAAATTGTAAGATGTTGAAAGAAAGGAAAATTAGAAATTTGTTCTAGTAGAGTTTTAACTTGTCTTATTCCAGATACAGAAGTAGTGTATCCAACTATCAATTTTTCCAATATGACCCTTACCCCTACAAAATTGTCTCAACCGAATTCTTCCAACTGATAATTTTGTTCAGCTACTAATCAACAAAATAAAGGAAAGGCAACTATACTGTGTGGTACTACTAGAATATTGCGTGAACTATTATCACAAGTAGAGACATTGAGAAAGAAAAATGTGGCTTTAATAAAAGAATTTTGTTATGTAACTACTTTTTAATTTCTATTTTTATACGTCAGTAGACAGTAGTTCCTCTCTAGGTCTAGGCTCACAATTTAATTCTAAATTTCTTTCTTTAAATAGTGTCAATCAGAGTATCAATTTTTTGTTTTGTTAGAACTTAGTTTTAAATTAATTTTTTTTGTTTTATTTTAACGAATTTTTTTTTTGTCAATTTTTTTCCTACCCCGATGAAAATCCTGGCTATGCCCTTGTCGCCATCTTTTATATCAAGTCTAGTATTATAACAATTTTTACAAGGTTTTGTATACTAGAATATTTTGATACTAGTATTATATAATATCATCTTTATTTCTAGAATTTTTATATTGCGTGATGTTTTTGCATTATGGTATATTTTCAACTGTTTATTTACAATGTTGTCTAACTAGCCTGTTTTTTTACCCATGAGAAGAATTTTCAAAAATATCAAATTTAATCTCGGAATAGATTTTCATATCTAGATCCCAACAAATTGTTTATTTGAACTTTGTAACACATGATTTGGCTGTTTTCACCTCATGTGTGTGCTAACCTTAGCACTGTAAGCCACACTCCTAAAAGTCATGCTGCAACTTGTGATCTATTTTACACAGTTGACATTTATAATGTGGTAATTGTTCACTGTTCCAACCTGTTTATGCCGAGAACCAGCCTTCGGTCTAGGGGTAAAGGCAATGTTCTCTGTGTGGGAGGTCGCAGGTTCGAAACCCGGAAGGGGCAATCATGTGGATATTAAATAGTTGGGTGGCTTGACCTCCAACCTTTACTGGAAAAAAAAGACCTGTTTTTGCCGGATTTTAAATCTTTGATTGAATAAAAAAAATCTAATCCTCTATTTAACTTGCTTGTAATACAAAGGAATTATGCAAGTAAATGTACCCAAAACTATCCTGCTTGTACTATGTAATGGATAACAGAATCTTTAATAACCCATTTTTAACATGTAGATAATAAAATATCCTTTTTGTAAAGCAAACTGAACTTGAAAATCTGGCAGTACTGATCAATTTTTTTATTGCCTCACCAGTGGGTCAGGTTCTCACTGAAATTGATGATTTAACTGACACATAAAACTATTATCTTTACTGTTCTTGGCCCCCATTGCTGTTTTATTGAATCATTTTTTTTTGTAGGAATTGGATCTGTTGAAGGAGGATGCCAACGTTTACAAGTTAATTGGGCCGGTGCTTGTCAAGCAGGATTTGGCAGAGGCGAGAGCAAATGTTAACAAGAGAATTGAGTACATCACTGCTGAGTTGTATGTTCTTTTATCTTATTATTTATGTGGTTATCTTTGTTTAATATGCAAAAAAGATAAAATTATTACAGGGGGACAATGACAAATTTCTTAGAAATTTTGCATTTGTCAAGTATTACTATTGTGATATGAGTTGTAAAACTATATTTTTGAACAGAAAGCGACTTGACGGGATCTTGAGAGACTTTGAGAACAAACAGAACAGCAAGAAGGAATCTGTATGCTTGCCTCCATACTCTATCATTTCTATTATTTGATAAGATAAAATGTTATGAAGCTTTAGGTTCACTTTTAAATGTCTGAAGCACTAGTGCTTGAACTGACATTATTTGTGATTTCTTTGTAGATAATGAAATTACAACAGAAGATACAAGGTGCGCAAGCAGGAAAGACCAAGGCCTAGTCCCATTATTTAAACCAGGCTTGTGACTGTCTTTTAGAACTAAATCACAATGTTAAATTTATACTTCTAGATGTATTAAGGATTGAAAATTTTGCCAGTGTGCGTTTTTTTTTTTCTCTCCATATTCACTGCATTTTTTGTGGTTTCTATCATGTGGGTCACCTTAGAATGGTTGTAACTTATTATTGGTAAACACTTTAATTGTTAATCTTCTGCTATTGTTGTCTCTTCCCTTTCTTTAATAAGGGTTTACTTCTCGCCCCGGTTTTAAATTGCAAAATATTCTCAGTGCACCACAATACAATACTGAAGTGCTGCCATTATTTCTTGCTTTAGCAGTGTATCTTTGGTTATATGATAGTGTTTCTGATGACTTGACCCATTTTTTATTCTTTTATTTAGCATATCATCTTGACTTGCTTTAGGCTTTTTGCTTTTTGGGGATTAATATTTGTTTTGTGCACTCATTGTGAAACTTGTCAGTGTTCTAGTATGTTTGGATCCCTTGGTGCAAATTCCACAAAGCACTTGTCAATTGTTTCAACATCACCAAACAAACGCTTATGCTTTGATTTGAAAATCTTGCTTTTGTGTAGATCTACAACTACCTTTATTGAATAGTGGTCTTAGATGAAAAGTACCAAACCCATGCCATCCATGTGAGAATATACTGAAAAAAGATGGCATCTAAAGTTGTACATCAGATGCTGTTGTTCACTTGTTCTTGACAAAAATCAGTACAACAACTGTTAGGTTTGATGCGACTGTTTATGAATCTGTTCCACTTGATTGGTTGGATGCAAATTAAAATACTCAATTTAAGTTTATACAGTTTGCATTGGTTTTATGATTGTAGCACGTCTTCAACTAGTCCACTACTAAGCTAAAATCTAATATATTTTCTCAAAATAAAGTATTACAGAGGCGGATTTAGAATTTGAGTCGGGAGTGGGTAAAAATATTAAACAATTCAAATTTCATCAAAATTTAAAGTAAAATTAAAAAAACTACAAATTGCATAATGCGTTAAGAAATTTGGACTTCATAGAGTATGGCAAAAAAAATTCAAAAGTAGAACAACAATTCAATACAATATGAGTTATAAAAATAAAATTCAAAATCCAAGATAGGATATAGATCCAACCCTGAGGTCTTGTTTGGCTGCTTCCCGAATTTTACTGTTCACGTGGGAAAAAAAAAATTCACTCAGACTGAATTTTTTTTTCCCACGTGAACAGTAAAAATCAGTTCAATTTTTTTTTTGTTTCCGTGCTCATTCCCTTACCCAATGTGCAGCCAAACAGGGCCTGAACGATAGTGGATTCGCCACTGCCTGTCATTCAGTTAGATGGATGCGACTTTGTTGCTCTCCAAATAGAAGAGCAGGAGTTTGTTATTTAAATCTCAGCCGTTTATTTGTGTTGAAATTCGTGCATGAAAAAATTCAGCAGCTGAATTAGAATAAAGTTCCCAGTTATAAAGTTCCTCTACTGCAACCAAACATATCTTGGCCATTCATATAAGATGATCTAGAAGGGCTAGATTGTAACTAGCGGAATTAATGTACAGATATTTGTAGGTTATATAATATTAATGGAAGATCCATATTTATTGGAGCCGGTATGGATCTAAGGGAGACCAACTCTAAATTATAAGAATGCATCAAGAATCAGAGACGCACATGCCAATGATTTTAATTAGATATATTTAATCAGACAAAAGAAAAAAAAAATCTGGAAATTAACTAAGAGGGGAACACCGGTAAGATAATTTAGTGCGGAAGTGATCTAGCTAGCATTAGCACCAGTAAACCTTCTAATAGGGATCTGCTTAGAGTGGGCTCCATCACGGAACACTAAGGTACCGGCACAAAACAGCATGATACGTGTGACTGTTCCGTGTTGTTACTCGCATGTTCTGTGTTGTAATCATTCGCGCGTGTGTTGTGACCATCTTTTAAAAATTTAGTACAGCACGACATGTCACGCGAAAGATCTGGTCACGAAAGATCTGGTCACGATACTGCACAACATGTAGTCATACGAGTCACGTATAATTAGAACCGTTAGATCTTAATCAAATGATGAATCTTGAATAAACTAATCTAAATTATGAAAAAAAATACGTGAGAAACTAATCAGTTACGTTTGGACACGACACACGAATGGTCACGGCACGCGAGTGGTCACGGCGTGACTTGCCTGCCGTGACCACCCCTCGATATTTTGGTCACGGTACAACACAGTACGTGTGATTGTATACTTGATTGCGGCACGACGTGGCACGTTTTTCCCACTCTTTATCTGCTCTTGCTTGACTGATTGCCTCTAATTTTAATGGACATTCTGACCTGGAATCCTTTAATTGGTGATAGCAGAAGAGACTGTAGAAAATGCTCATCTTTATATAGCCACTTGATACATTTTGATTGATTAAACTGTACAAATGCTCATCTTTGTATACCCACTTGAAACATTTGATTGATTAAACTATACAGATCATTATCTAATTAAAAAGGCAGAAAGGGTACATGGAAAAGGTATGGCTACAATCGTAGCTTTTGAGTGGAATTTGGACGGAAAAATAGTACTTGCTAACTTGCACAACTCAAGTCAAAATTATCATCATATAAGAATTATTATATTATATATAACATTTTTATAGGATACCAACAATTAGGAGGAGAATTGATAAGTTGAGGAGACATTTTTTGTGGTCAGGTATAGGGACTATTAGAAAACAGTCCCTAATCAGTTGGGATATTGTTATTATCAAAATAAATAGAAATCAGTTGGGACATTTTTTTTGTCAGGTACAGGTACTATTAGAAAACAGTCCCCAATCTAGATTTAAGGCAAATAAATAGATCGTTATTATCAAAACGGTACTTGAAAAGATATATTCCTACAAAAGGTATAAGTTCGACCGGTACACATGGGCATCCTTCTCCTTTTTGGAAGGATGTCCTTAAAGACAAGGTTTTAATTGATATATGTACTAACTGGGTGGTGGGTAATGGTAATATGGTCATATTCTGGTTGGATTGATGGGCTGATCAGTGTGCTCTAAAAACCATGTATCCTAATTTTTTTTTCCTATTGCTTATGATCCTAATATTTTAGTTTCTTAAGTTTTTACTGATAATGTATATCACCTAGAATTTGCTAGGCAACTGGTTGGTGATTTTTATGTTGAATGGTGTGCTTTAAATAGGCAGTTTGGTAAATACACGTTTGGTACTGCTGTTGACCAAATTAGTTGGAGGTGGTCAAAGTAATTTTCTGTACACTCTGTTTATGCTTGGTTAGATTATGGAGGGATGCCCAACTCTGAATTTAAGTCCATCTGGAATGCTAAAATAAGAATTTTTTAAGATTGACTAAGCAAAACAAAATATTAACTAGAGATAACTTGAGTAAACGAAGGTGGACAGGACCTCACAATTGTTTGTTCTGTTTAGGTGATGAATCAGTTAATCATCTTTTTGTGCTATGTCTGGTTGCTAATCAATTATGGCAATGGATTTCAACCTTTAACGGGTTTGTTTTTTAGGGATTAACTGTGCATGATTTATGGGATCTTGATAGGTTTATACCAATGAAAGACTCTTATCTTGTAGAGCTTATAAGGGGTGTGGTGTTGTGGACAATTTGGTTAGAGCGAAATAGAGTGATATTTCAAGGTGGACAGGTGTGAAGTGTCCAGAGTTTAGGGGCTCAAATAGTCTCAAACTCTCAATAGCTAAATTTTGGTGTAGCAACATGCCGTATGATGCTTTGGCTCATTTAATTTGTATGCTACCTTTTGAGATACATGACCTACAAGAAGGTTTGCCTATACCATTACAATAGGGGGCTACAATCCATATGCCTGGGATCGGAACTGGTTTTGATGACTCATGTTCAAGTGCTTCTGATGGCAGCAGTCTAGGTAGTGACAGATGAGCAAATTGAAGATTGAAGAAGTCATCTTTTGCTATTTCTATAGTTACAGGAACTTTTATGAATATTTCCTTTTAGTTACTATTTTGAATCTGTTTAGGTATATTCATATATGTTTAGGTATTTAGTTGTAATACCTATGTAGATAACTTTTTATTTTGCTTGTGCATGTGTAGTACTAGAATGGTGGTATCTAAACTAAATGCTTTGTATGATTTCTTGTTAAATAGAAATCGGTGGGTTTCACCCACTTCTTTCAAAAAAATATATAACATTTTTATAAAAGTTGATACACTAATATCGTAATTGCTAGTTTATTAATTTATGCGGGGGGGGGCAATCTCACATCTATACTGTTTGGAAGAGAGTTTCATTACAATATGTTTTTTAATTACAAAATATCACTACTAAATTATATTTATATATCAAGAAAGAAAAATTTAACATCGAATTCAAACTGTTGAGCATTGATCTTGCCCCCCTTTCTCGATGGATGCTTCCACATGAAATTTTGTAATTTTTTGAAGGTTTTCTTATACTGTATCAAGAGATAATAAAAAAAAATGAATGAATTTAGTAAATTGGGATGGACTAGTTAATACAATATTGAATAAACTAAGTTTCAAAATTATAAAATTTTGTGGAGATGGATATCCTCTATTATTATTATTATTATTATTACGAAAAGTTGAATTGAGGCACCCTACATATTTTAGACTCTTAATGCACAAAATGATTCTTCATTTTAAGAGCGTTCTTTTTGTGAGAATATAATATGTCTCTTTGCAGAATAGATCTAGCAGAGTAGAATTAGGGTGTTCTTTAAGTTTATCTAAGTTTTTCTCTGAATTTAACTTTAAAATTTAACGAATTGGTTTTAAATGACGAATTAAAATCGTTGAAATCTTTCCACTTACAACTTATGAGTGATGCATCTACATGTGAAAATTTTAAAATTTTAAGTTAATTTTGTATAGAGTCAAGTAGTTAAAAAGTGTCTAAAAAATAAATACATTAAAATTAATTTATAAATCTTCTAATTTTGACCACTTAATTTTAAACTAAATTAATTCAAAACTTCAAAATTTTCACATGTTGATGCATCACTGGTAAGGTAGAAAAATTTCAACAATTTGAATTTGTTGTTTGAAGCCAATCTGATAAATTTTAGAATTAAATTCACAAATACACTTATTGAACTTAGGAACACCCTAGTTCTACTCTAGTTAATAAGCTTAACAAGGCACTCTCCAACTTAATAATCAAATCAAAGTTAAATAATGGAGGAATAATAAAAGGTCCCTCCAAAAGCATACATGCGGTCCAAAACAAATGATGGTTATTGGGAGGTGCATGTGTGAAGATTTGGTGCCAAATAATCATTTAGGAATATGTGCAATATGGTCTATTTTATATTATTCTAATATATTTTTTTGGTAGTCTTATTCTAATTACCACTCTATGCAATTGTTGTCTGGAAATTAGCAAATTCTGCCTAATCTAACATGGGGTGTTTTTCAGAATTCGTATCCTCTGCATTAACTGAAAAGGGAATCTTTTGAGTTAATACATTCTTACCATTCGATCTTTATTAAGATCTATGCGGACAAGATCCACACTAATATTGAAGGACCCTGTGTTAAAATTAGACTGCCAGATTGATTATGTTTAAAATCAGACGGGCGTGATGTATTAACTCAAAAAATTTCCTTTTCAGTTAATGCAGAGAATACGTGTTTGTGTTTTTAAGCTCGACAAAATTTTGATGAACTTAACTTCAAAATTTATTGAATTAGCTTCAAATTTACGAATTCAAATCATAAAAATTAATCTAATTCATAAGTGATAAGTTTGCATGCACAGTTTTTAAATTTTGAATTAATTTAGTATAAAATCAAGTGCTCACTAAAAAAATGAGAATGCATTAAATTAATTTCTAAACCTTCTAATTTTAACCAGTTGAATTTACACTAAATTAATTCAAAAAAAAAAAAATTATGCAAACACATTAATCATGAAGTAGATTGATTTTAATATTTATATTTATAATTTCAAGTCAATTCGATAATTTTTAAATTAAACTCACTAAAAACCTTTATGAGCTTAAAAACACCCTAGCTAGTTCTACTCAATTCTGCCTAAGAAATTCATCAACGGTTGTCTCCGTTTCGTTCCGAATGGAGACAAGCCGGGTAGCACTAAAAGATGCACATTGGATGGCAGCAATTAAATGGACATGCACCTCCCAATTAGACAGCCGACAAATAATATTTTTTTAGTGGAGATGTCAAAATGGCAAAGGATGAACGCAAGATCTGACAACCCAATTATCCTAACCATGGCCCTACATCATCATGTGTTCCACGTCCTCTAACAATATATTTAAGCATCGTATATTTAGGAATAACTAAAGTCTATTATTCATAAATTATTATTATCACAATCGTAGCTGTCAAGGGCGGACCCACCTTGAGTCATGGGCAACTCTTTGAATTTTCAAATTAAGTGAAAAAATACAAATTCAGTACCACTTTACTCATTGATGTAAATTGTTTTGTTCCTACTTGAAAACTGAAAAGCTTGTCAGACCAGTTCAAAAACATTATTAATGAGAAATTGTGTTGTTTTTATAAAAAAATTATAGAAATTTACGGATCTAGACAAACTTTATTGTTTTTTAATATGTAAAATGATATTATTTTGTTATTTTTATTATGTAAGAGTATGTTATTTTTTTTTTATTATATTGATTGTTTTTTATCTAGTACTCAATTAGTTAATGTGATTGAATTTGATAAGTTATTTAAATCTGATTCTTGTCTCTTCATGCCGAAATAGCCGTTATCATTATTATTATAGTTATCCTTATTATCATGGTCATCTTCATTATTACTGTTGTATGTCATCATAGTCAAAATCATTTGATTTAAAAGTATGTGCATTGAGTGAAATAAGAAATAAACTTTATTGTATGTGTCTACACATGAAGATGTTATTAGAAAAATATTTTGTTTAAAATGAAAAAAGAGATTATGATGAATTAACAGTAAATCAATCGATATAGAATATTTCACTTACAAGTTAAAATGATGGCGTTAATATCATAATTCACACAAGACAACGGAAAAATTAAATCTATATTTGGAGGCAGGAAATTTTTTAATGGAGATCAGTATATTGCGAGATACAATATTATATATATTTTGATAGTTTAGCTATGTTAATTTTTACAAGTATGAAAGTCAATCATGTAAATTTTTTATGATGGTATATGAGAGTCAATTATAAACTCATCTACTAAAATGGATTAATCTACCTCCATTTAATCATTTTTTTATTTTTTTTACCCGTCCCTGATTGCAATATATAGTCATGTCTACTACAATTTATTAAAAAAAAAATATTAAATGTAAAATATTTGAAATTCAGTAAATACTATCCAAACAATTTTAAAACACTAATTTTTATCTCATACTAAAAAATATTTAATTCTTTTATACAAATTCAACACAAAACTGAACCACCAAAACTTTTATTCCGCGTTTATTACCTTCTAATTAGTCTTTTAGAATTATTTTGCGCCAGTACAGTGAACGCTACTAACCACGGTAAAACAATAAGGCTGATACATATTTTTCCAACCGTGTCTATGAGAGTCGTGTACAATAGGGTCGCTATGTTGTACACGGTTCAAGAATTGTATATAAAAATGCTAATTCTACACTTTTTTTTATTATTAAAAATCATTTATAATTTCAGATATTTTTTTCGCCAAAATACATCATACACGGTTTTTAAAGTAAAACTATGTATAAAAGCACTCATACTACACGGTTTTTAATAAAAAACCGTGTATAATTTATAATTAAAAAATCACATGACACTCTAAATCTAAATTCAATGGTCTGAAAATAACGATTTTGTAAAATACTTAATAAATAGTAAAAAAATTCAAAAAAAAATGTAAAATTTGGTCTCTAAGCACATTTTAATATTGAGATCATGTTAAGTAGTTTGGATCGACTGTTTGGACTTTAAAATTTAAAAAAAAAAAATAGTGTAAATTAGTATCATCAAAAAAATAATATAAGTAAATCCCTCCCCGTATATATATTATGTTGGTGACTTCGTTATTCACCGTATGTTAACTTGTCAAATATTTAGGGGCCTACACCTTTTTCTGTTCCCTAAAGAGCTCAGATTCATTTGCCGTATTAGCATTTTAATGTATGGAAAAGTCATATTAAATAAAGCATAATTATAATTATGGTTTATTTGACCAATACAATTTTCATGACCTATTTGAACTAATGCAATGTATTATTTTATTTTTTAAAGCTGAATAAATAAATAATATGAGAATTTCATGTACATCCCTTAAAGATTTCAATATTACGTATTGCTCCCGCTGTACTTCACAACATCATATTTATCCTTCTAAACTTCAAAAACTCACAAATATATCCATTTTATTACCTTTTCTATTAAAACTCATTTTAAATTTATAAAATACCCATTTTATACTCTACTAAAAAATAAAAAAAATATACGTAGTTTGTTTAAGAAAAATGCTAGTTTTCTAATTAGTCAGTTTTTTAGGGCAAATGATTAATTCGTATACTTTTGACGTATATATGCAACATATTTTTTTTTTTTTTTAATAAAGAATAAAATGGGGTATTTTTTAAATTTAAAATGCAGTTAAGATAGAAAATACCATAAATTGGGTAAATTTGAGAGTTTTTAGAATTTAGAAGGGTAAGTGTGATATTATGAACTGTAGAGGAGGAATTACGTAATTTCGAGGGGTATACATGAAATTCTCCCCTGAAATAAATCAAACACGCTTGATCAGCAGTGTTATAAGGGTATGATTAAAATATTTCCGACATTAAGCATCTATTCCGTGAAATTAAAAAAAAGTTGTGGTGGTCTAGAAAATAAGATTAACAATTTCTGAGTTTTGCAAGTTAAGAGAGCTCAATTATGCAAACAAATTATCAATGCACACCTTTGAAAACAAGTTGTTCTATGAATATATTCGTGTATTGATTTACATATTATATTTCTATTTGTATTTTTTTGTGTGCTCATATTGTTATATTGGTATTTTTAGAAGTTAAGGATTCAATATCTCTATTGGTGTTCCACCATGTTCTCAATTTTGAAAGTTTAATTAATAACACAAAATATAAAACTCAAATATCAAAGTAATACCAATTAATTTGTTCTACATTATTTTTTTATATGTTCATATAAATTTATTTTGATATTTTGATTGTACTTTGGTTGACGTCAAAGCTTGTAAAAGTCAAATTTTAGAAGAAGTTCAACTGTTCAAGCATTGATTTTTCTAAGTTTTAATTATGTCAATTTTTTTACTCAAAGTATATATTTTACTTCGTTTAACGTCAAAGCTTGTAAAAGTCAAATTCAAAAAGAAGTTTAAGCATTGAATTTCTAAGTTCAAATAATGTCAAACTATAATATTCTTTTATTCAAGTGTAAAGAAAATAGCATAGATTGTTAGTATTTTTTTTATTGTTATTTGAATTTGAAAATTTTGTTGTTAAAATATTAATTAAGTAAAAATATGAGTGATGGCATTTAAACCCTTCTTTTATTATATACATACCTTTTAAAAGAAGTTCCCATAAGTTGTAGTGATCTTAGATATTTGTTTCTAGCACAATTAGTTAAAATTTTACTTGTCATTAATTTTCTTTCATATTTGGAATTAAATAAATACCATCAGGTGCAATTTGAGAAACTCTGACTTTAATCTTGTTCTAAAAATAGTTTTACTGATCTCAATGGACTTGTTTATTGGAAATGACAATTAGTTTCAATTTAAAAATAAGAGTAATGCAGAGTTATATACGTTAATATCCGATATATGAATATCCGTGCGGATACGGATACAAATATGGAATTTAAGGTTTAATTATCCGTATCCAAATAGTAAATATACAATATATATAGTTAATATATATTATGAAAATATCTATGTTATTTATTATTATAAAAACAATAAATATATAATATAAGGTTTAGATATCCGTATCCGTATCTACATCACTCTAATATCCGATTTGTATCAGCATCTGAAAAATAAAAACAATACAGATATAATTTTACCACTGTCCGATCCGTTTGAACCCCTATTTATCATTGACTAATTAATTATACAATCAAATCTAGTTTTGAATGAATTAGATCTCGGATGTTGATTGACGGCTAGCTGACCCACTAACAAATTTGGATTTTCTGTGGATGAGGGACGTGTTGTTTAAGCCGCAAAAAATAGGAAATCGGAAGAATAATTAACACAGTAATTATTACATTACAATATAATTCCTGAATTATATATATATATATATATATATATATATATATATATATATATATATATATATATATATATATATATATTGTTAACTTATAGAGGCAAAAACAAGATCACTATATTAACCAATGTTAATATAGTTACGGGAAGAATTCATGTGTGATAAATAAAGATCAATTGACCTCATTCATTTTATTTTTTTTTTGTATGTATGTATGAACTTTTTTAGAGATATTGGAGGTCAAACCATCCAACTATTTAATATCCACAAGAAATTGTCTCTTCTGAATTTCAAATATGTGACTTTTCATATGAAAAGTATTTTATTTGTCACTAGACCAAAAACTAATTCTCTGTATGTATAATTTTTTATATAATTCAGAGTAAAATGATATGGATAATGTAAAATTAACTACTATTCAGCATGAAAAAATAATGACCTTCATAGCTTATAATTATAACTTCATAATTCTGCTCTTGTATATAGTTATACAAAATTATGAAATGTAAAAATGTATTAAAATTTGATTCTCCATGAAAATCACCAAACTTCTCATCCAATCATCACATTCATAAGAATATGAAAACCAACTAAAAAAAAAAAAAATCAAAGAACAAACACATGGAAATTCACAAAAGAATAGCCACAATTAAATCGTAGGTGAGGCGGGCATGGCAGCCCCATTTGCAGAAACCATCAATCGCTCTCTAACAGTTCAAACCTCACTTAAATAATTAGAAGGAAGGAGATAAGATCCACAGCCCCTTGTTTCCTTGTCCACTTGTCCCCCTTTTCCATCTCTCAAATTCAATCAATCACCACTCAGCTTCCCTAATCTATAGACCAAATAATATCTTCTTCAATCTTCCTCTTCTTCTTGATTTTTTTTTTATAATATTAAGTTATTCTTGTTGCTTATCTGGAAAGTGCGGTTCCCAAGTTTGCCAATTGCCACGATGACACCCTTTCCTCGTGAGCTCAATAATTGTTCCATTTCTATCTATTTATCTAGCCATCACAAGCATGGTTTGTGCTAATTGCCACCCATTTTTTTTCCTTTTGTTTTATTATTCGAGGAATTAAATAAATTTTAGTAGAAACATTTCATGATTTTAACTGCAACACAATACTGCCTTTTTAAATTTATTTGGTAATTTCACTGAATTAATTAATGTTTTCCTTTAATTTGAGAGTAGTGTTTTGAAGTATGTGTAAAAAGGACATTGTAATGAAATATTGTACCAATTTCTTTTATTTAGTTAGATCACCTTTCTTGAAAATACTTTGAACTAAAAAGAAAAAAAAAATGATATGTATAAATTATATCGCCTTTGACATCTAAAATTTATGCTAGTGCTTATTTTCTTTCAATATTTTTAAAATAGCACTTCACTACTTGTGGCATGAGGTTCTATAAAAAATATATATAACTTGGCGTGAGGTTATATAAAAAATATATATAACGAATGATGGTGACCATCATGAAAGCTATATTGTATAGTGTTTTACTTTAATATTTATATTTTCAACGCGATCTAAAATATAAAGTATATATCACAAGTACTATAATATAAAACTTACATTGAGAAATTATGGGCGACTGAATTTTGTTTTAATTTTTTATCAAATAGTTGTAATATGGTATTTTAGATTACAAAAAAAAAATCATGTGGACCATGTGGTCATAGACAAGGATAACTATTTTAGCGGCTAGTAGTTTTTTAGTTACGATCTCAATATTTTCAAAATTCGGATCTTACCATACTTGTATGTAAAATTAAAAGTTACCAATGTACGACCATGGTTATGCAACGGTGCGCATGAGTTTCCAGCTCAAATTTGCTCAAATTGAATTGAAAATAGAGGAAAACTCATGCGCATGACTCCTAAGTCATGTACAGAACCACAGTGCGTTTATGCTAAGTTTTATAAATCTTTGGTAATATCAAAATTTTGAAATATTGAGGTGATAACTAAAAAAATTCTGCTTTAGCTATCATAGCTACATTTTCTTAATTTTGTTTGATCACACGTAGTGCTTATTGTGCGGGGACAATAACAGATAATTATTTGAAATTATGTTCCATACTTCCATGTCATTTGACCCTACATGGGGGCACAATTTCGGTGTTCCAAAAAATTGTTAACTGTACAGCGACAGTCAAGAGGTGAGAGAAAGAGAACCCGTAGACATAGACCACTTATCTAACTGCATTTGGCCTTAATAAAGTAGGAATAATACTTGTCCAAAAAAAGTGCGACGACCAAATGGACTTATATATACATGTCCAATAACTCAGCATTCCTGCAACCATCATCCCACAGTTTCTGAACTCCCTTTTAATTTCTTTAGTCTTTACCAGATATTTTGCTTTGTTTGACCCAATTTAATTGCTCAATTGCTCAATTTTATGGATTCAATTCCAAACCAAGTTTATGACAACCTCACCATGTCTGTGCAAGCTGAAGATTACAACATAGAGAGAATTCAGTTGCCGGAGATCGACGGCGCTCTCCTAATGCAATTGTTAGATGATGTGCCATTTTCTGATGAATATTGCGAAAATGAACGCTTGGATTTTGTTATCCGATCTCTTGAAGCTGAGATCGGGTCATCCGATTCGGATTTAATGGTGGTCGGGGATGATGAATCCATGACGGGGCCAAATGACATGGATAGTGATAATGGAGGCCTCGAATGCATCGATTTTGATTCTGACAAGTACGATGCGTTGAGAACGATGATGTATGATGCGAGTGATGATGGCGGCGGAGCATGGAAGGAAATGGGTATGGCAGCTGTGGGACCCACAGGCCGGGAGTGGTACACCATGGGAGAAGATCATGAGCTACAATTTGGGGATCAAATAGAGTGTTATAATTATAGTAGTGCTTATAGTTTTGTAGGTGATAATTCTGCGTGCATTGAGCAAGTGTATAGCCCGTTATGGCAATGAAATAAATTAATGTCATAATATTTATACTTTGTCATGATAATGGATGAAGAACAACGACCAGGTTTCATTTGATAAAATTAAGCAAAATTTTGTTTCACTAATACACTAAATTTCAACTTTAATTTGATTGTTTGGTTCACACAAATATTTAATTAAGCATCCTGAAGATAAACAAGCAGTGCAGACGAAAGGAAATTTTAAAAGTTGGGTAATTTTAATTCGGAAAAAATTTAAGCATAAAATGATAAACTCACTTGAATGAAACCTTGTGGAATATATAAAAATGCAAAAAATTGTTAAAATTAATTTTTATATTTCTGCCAAAAACATAATTAAATAAATAAATGATGCATGGAGAAAGCATTGACACCGCCATGAACAGCAAGATACATGCATTATTTTTCTGTCTATGCTACATCGTATAAAGAACAAATGATTATCTAAATAATGTTCATAAAGGAAATGATGGCAAGAATTGGGACAACATATTCGACACAATTAAATATTAACATTAACAAATATATATGCACAGTTAAATCCCAAATCAAAACAGGTTTTATTTTGGATGGGTCACGGTCAAATCTTCCTAGCGGAGTGGAATTCATTTCAACAAGTCTTAGAGTTTGGTTTTGCTTTACCTGTTAGACTTAAACAATTTTTCTTGATTATGATTAGTGCTTTCTCTTGGGTTATTTGGAATTTACGTAATAATATTTGTTTCAACCATGCTTTACCTGTCTCAGTTCGGTCTGTGGTTACTGATATTCATTATTTGGTTCATTCTTGGACAGGGGATTTGACTGAGGAGGACACTACTGAACGAGATGCTTGGCTGCCAAGTAACATGGAAGACATACCGCTCCGTGAATGGAATCCCTCCACTGAAGGTCATGTTGTGCGCTCTTCTGGAGAAGACACTAGCCAGCTCTAGTAGCTTTTAGTTCTCCATGCTTGGCTCATTTTGTGATATGCTAGTTCTTCTAGACATAGTTTATCTGTTGCTTTCCTTTCCAATTTCTATTTTAAAGCCGATGGGGCTTAATCTGTGAAATGCCCAAACTGTTGTTTTGGGTTCTTCTCCGTCTGTTTATGTTAGGACTTTTGTAAAAACTCTGTTTGTTTCTATATGAAACGGGCTATATGCCTTATTTCCAAAAAGAAAATATGCACAGTTAAATATTCCACTTCTTAGATTTACAATTTTCTGTAATTAATTAAGAAAAAATAGAGGTTGAAAGCACAAAAGTGCATAAATGAAAATTTTAATTGTACAATTTTCAAAGTTGTCCATGATCCGTTGAATCTTAGGCTGTATAATTGTAAATATATCCAATTTTAAATTTTAATTATCCATATTCAAATAATAATATATTATGAACAAATTTATGTTATTCATTATTATAAAAAATGAATATCCGATCCGTATCCGTATATGTATTGTTGTCCCAACAACACCTAGAGGGAGTTGAATATGGGGCCTTTTAAAATTTAAAGTTGTTAAACTCTATTCGGTTGGATATTCAATTATAAAAATAGATCTCATGTGCAAGTAAGTAATTCTTGGCAAAATCAAGAACTTAAAATATAAAACGCATAAATGGTAAATAGAGAATTGAGAGAGTTGACACAAGAGATAATAAAGGAATTCAACAACTAAAAACCTACGTCTCTGGAGCTTCACGGCCGTTCCTTGGCGTGTTTTTCTATTACTCAATAAAAAAAGAATATAAGGTGGAACTAATGAGACCTCACAACACGCGGATAGTCAACTTGGGCCAAGAAGAGTGAGCACCTATGGCTCAAGTACAAGAAGCACACATGGCTCTAAGTTCAACACACACACTACAAAAATCACTACCCTCACACTAATCTCAACTTAATCAATTTAGGTGAAGTGAATTTAAGGTTGTTAAAAGAATATTAAAGTTAAAGCACAAGCAACAAAATGGCAACGGCTAAACCTCTTAAAGGATTCAAAATTTTGTGGAGGCTAGATGATTTTCTGCTTGATTGCTTAGGAGGAAACAAATCGTTAGAAAAAAAACTGTTGTAACTACTGGACTCAGGCAGCACAACATCAGACCTATTTTATCATATTTTCAGATATATAAAAATTGATAAAATTAAAATGGTAAAGCAAACTATCTTGCTTGTGTTCACCATGTATAACGTTCTGATGTTTTTATTGTCAATCAAATTAATATAGCAATTAAATCTGCAAACATCTCAAATAAAAAAATTATAAATTTCAATGTTTATATATTTTACAAATTAGTCAAATAGAGCATTAAATTACTTACAACAACATGTATCAGTTTAGTATCTGATTTGTATCCATATCTAAAAAATAAAAATTGGTACGGATATGATTTTACCACTATCTGATCCATTTGCACCCCTATATCTTTCGCTGAAGCTGTGAAGGATAAGAATTTGACTTTCTGTTATTACAACATTTTATTGAAATACTAGACAAAGGCTTCTTTCTATTGTATCAATTAGCAAAGGGAAACTGGTTTTAAGTTGGATATATTACGTACTTCAAATCTAATTTGAGATGAGTAAATAATCCATTTAGTAATTTTACTAGATATGTCATACAAATTCACAATCGCTTTTTTATCCTTGTTAAAAGTCTGTCAATTCCTTCTTACCCTTATAGAAGCAAAATATATAATAAAAGAAGATAAAAAAATAAATATATTAACAAAATCAAACCTCGAAGAATTGATTTCTTTTCTTTGGCAAGTATCAGTAAAAAGAAACGGGCCAGCCTTAATTAATCCCTTATATCATATTGGCATCAAAGTACTGACGATAAATTGGGCTTATGGGCCGGATTGTTTTGACCAATTATGAAATTAAGCATGACTCAAATTTTGGACCCGGTTTCAACTTACAAGTCCGTTAAAAAAGTGGGCCCAAGACCTAAAAAGGCGAATTCACATCCAGTGCATTACCTAAAAAGTGGACTCAATTGGTGGATCCGGATCGTTCTTTTTAGCTTGGCATGAATCTCAAAGCCCAATAATACTGCCCCCTTTCCTCTGAATCTCAAACCGACTGAGATTTAATCGCAAACCGTAAAGTGAGGCCCATCCTATGCAGTAATGGAGGAGAGCAATTTGGGTCCGATGCCCATCGGACTCAAACTGTGTTCGATGGGTTCTGTAACCGTCCGATTTGTTTTAAGATCTGTGCGCGTGGATTTAATATCTGTGCGAATTCATTTTTAATAATCGTGCGCACGAATATTAAAGCAGATCGGATAGTTATAGAGCTAGCCCATCGAGCCCAAACCTTCTCGTAATGGAGAGGATACGGATCCAAAAAAGGCAGCGTGCCCCACTGGAATCTTATCTTAGTAGTTAAGTATATGCATTTACATTTCATAATTGCATAGTAGTGGAGAAAGGCAATTTAGACAAACCAACCTCTTCTGCATTCAGCAGCCATTGCTGAAATAAATATTGCAATGTTGCTTTCATTATCCCTTTATACATATATATAATATATTATAGTTTGCTTTCTTTAACCTAAATGTATCACTGAGTTATTAAATTCATAATAAAAAAAAAACATGATGGTGGAATATGACGAATATGGAAGTTTGGTTGAATATGTAATGCATAAGAGAGCCATGCATGATGCATGCCCAATCCATTATATTTCTTATTATGAAAACTTTTAAGTTCATATATAATTCAATACGCATCACTGAATATATATAATTTTAAAACTTACTGCAGAATCTGTGTTTCCGGCGCATGATTTTGGCAACAAGCAAAACAAGTTAAAACTATTATTTAAGTGTAAGCAATAAAGCAAGCAACATTTTCATGACCCCATTTATTTTTTATAGATGGCCTTTTTTTTTTCCTTTTGACATAGTACATAGATTTCTTCGTCAAATGTGCCGAATTAAATTTCTGACCCATCATGATTTGTCATCCCTGTAGGGGTGAAAATAGTATGGATAATATCCGATTTGTATTTGATATGTATTTAAAAATTATATATATATATATATATATAGGTTTTGACTAATATGCTACGCGTAGCTAAGAGACCTCCGTGCTACGGCTCAAAATTTGAATTTTCAAAATCCTAACGGTGGATCCAAACCGTTAGATATGTTCTACATATTGAAATGTACTTGGAGACCAAATTTTATATTTTTTGGATTTTTTTTACTATTTATTAAGCCACTTTGAAAATTGCTGATCCAACGGTGGCTTAACCAAACAGTGAAACCGTTGGATCAGCGATTTTCAAAGTGGCTTAATAAATAGTAAAAAAATTCCAAAAAATGTAAAATTTGGTCTCCAAGCACATTTCAATATGTAGAACACATCTAACGGTTCGGATCGACCATTAGAATTTTGAAAACACAAATTTTGAGCCGTAGCACGGAGGGGCTCTTAGCTACGCGTAGCACCGTAGCCCGGTCCATATATATATATATTATGAAATAAATATGTTATTCACCATTATAATTAGATAATTATTATGAACTTTAGTATTTTTTAATATTTTTTATAATATTTTAATAAATATACGATCCGATCCGGACACATATCCGCTCCATATCTGTATCCAAAAAATAAAATAAAAAATATAAATATGATTTTACCACTATCCGCTCCGTATCCGCTTTGTTTTCACCTCCAAGTTGGAGGGACAAGAAAACTTTTACTTTATGAAGATCACGTTTTTCTTAATGTGAAAGTTGATAAATATTTGTGCAAGATGCATGGGAAAAGATAATGGTAATTACAGCGCACTAATTATGAATTAAAGCTGACAATGCCAATGCTGCTTTTGGAAAGAAAAAAAAAAAAAAAAAAGCGATCCATTTAAAAGTAGTAAGAGCTAATCAGCAAACCTGTCTCTGGACTTGTTATCTTTTGTCCTTTCAATTAAGTTTCCAGCGTACTAGTGTGGCCATTCACTGAAAAATAGAAAGTACCGTGTTGTAAACTCAACTCTAAAAGCGATTAGATCTAAAGTGTTGGATGAGTGAAAAATTGTCATTAATTCAGATTAGTATTATTTTGAACTATTATTTTTTGTTTGGATAGGTGAAGACGATTAACAATATTTTTTGTTTGAGTGTGTTTGGATTAGTTTTTTTTAGTAAAGTTGGAAGTCAAGTCAGCTAATTATTTAAAACTCTTGTTATTATAATAAAAGATTTTTTTCCATTTGAATTTTGAACTCATAATTTCTCATATAGAGATCATGTGTGTTTGTCACTAAACTAAATACTAATTCTGAACTCTATACTTCTTTTTTCATAGTTTAGTTCTTAATCACATATGGAGATAGTGCCTCCAATTTTATATCTTGTCAAAAAAAAAAATAATAATAATAATAAAACACACGTGCTTCAATTATGGTATAATTTGAACATCTTCTCACCAAGAAGTTAAAATTCTTAAAATGTGCTTAGAGATCAAATTTTATATTTTTTGAAAATTTATTACTTTTTTTAGAATTTTTAAAAATCACAGTTTTTCAATGGTCTAAAATTGTTTGAAAACAATACACATCTTAATAAATACTTAAAAAATTTCAAAAAAAATATAAAATTTGGTCTCCAAGCATAATTAGATCTCCTCTTTTAAAGTCAGTGTCAAGTTACCTGCTAACTAGAATTCCATATATTCAATCCTTCTATATTTTAGCATTTTTTAAAGATCAAATGCTGATTTCCACATGGTAAATCCGAAAATAAGGTCAATCCAACTTTTCTCGTGATATCATTTGCCTTTTTATGAAGATCCTATTTCTCTCTTGTCGGCAGCCATCTTTATGAAACTTATATTTTTTTTCTTTTAAATTTGTTTATATCAAGTTCTAAAATATACTTATATAGCACTAGATTTAGATAATGAGATGTCTCACATGAAAATATAGTGTATTAACTAGCTGTACTAAGTATGATTCTTATTACCTGTATAATTTTTCATTTGAATTTTCGGGAAATATGGTATTAGGAGTTGATTTAATTTTTATCCGGTTTTAAAATTTAAATGTAGCGAGGCTATCGTACGTATTATACATTGAGCGGATTAGTTTGAATTATGAATCAATATTTTTATTTTTAGAGTTCAAATATCTGAACCATTTAACATATTTCGGTATGAAATTGTACTTGCGTGCTAAATTTTACTTGTTTAGAATTTTTGTACTATTTTTTTAATTAAGTAAAAAATCACTGCTTTTAAATAATATATAATTTTTAGATCAAGTAATTTTATCTATCTAAAAAATAAAAAAAAGTTTGTAAAAATTTAAAATTTAATTCACAAATAAATTTTTATATGGAGATTACGTTAAACGGTTCAGATCGAATGTTTTAAACTTTAAAAACAGAGATGTTAGTCTATATTACGTATCAATCCATACTATACATTAAATTTTATCCGGTAAGAAATCTAGGTTCATGATCCAATAAACTCAATTGATGGAGCATTTTTTAAATTTGAATTTTCTTTCCCAAAACATGTTTGCTCACATAAATATTCATGTTTTTATCATACTTTTCTAACGAGCAAAGCTAGTGTGAGTTATACTCACTAAAAATATTTAGTGAGTATAATTTTAAAATATATTAGATTCGATATACTTTACGAGTGATGCGTGTAGATTAAAAAAATGATGAAATTTAGAAAAAGGTTTTTAATTATAATTAACTGGACACTAATAGTCGCCTTGTTAAAAGACGAACCACTATTATTAAATAATGAATTAAATACCAATCGCCTTCTTAAAAGATGAACCAGTATTAAACTATTAATTAAATTATAATTAATTAGACACTAATCGCTCCCGCCCCATTCAAAAAAGCCACAGCCTCCCTTTTTCCCGCACTCTCTTTAGGAACAGAGGAGAGAGAGAGAGAGAGAGCGCAAACAGCCACGATCCAATTCCAAACTCAACTTTAAAGCAAAATCAAATCAAAAACCAAAAAGTAAGAAAAGAAATCAAAAGAAACCCCCACACCCCATTCACCCTCCAAAAAGGACTAAAGCTAGAAAGAGAAAGCAAACAAACATCAATACTTAACCAGCTTAACTTACAAATCTGTATAAATGCCACTGCAGTGCCTCACCTCGCATCTTCTCTTTCTCTTTGCTCAATACAATGGAGGAGATCATACCGGTGGGTCCCTCTCACCGGCCAATTCGTACCACCTCTACATCACACCCTCGGAGACAGCCGTCCTTCTCCAATCGAGCAACACAGATTGGTGGGACGAGTGGGTATGTAGTAAAGCCCTTTGACAGTGAGAAGTTGCCTTCTACACTTGTGTCAGAGATAAGGCCATTCCTTCGTGTGGCTAATCAGATTGAAGCCGAGTCACCGCGAATTGCTTACTTATGTGAGTGAAATGTGTTTTATTGTGTACTGGTCATGCTTGAGACGTGTTTGTGAAAATGCTCCTTAAGAGGGGTTTTGGTAATTGCATGGTTTATGACCCTGGTTTTTTTGTACAAACATTAGGCCGATTTCATGCATTTGAAAAGGCACATTTAATGGATCCACTATCTGGTGGCAGAGGTATTCGTCAGTTTAAGACTGCACTTCTGCGACAGCTTGAACAGGTCCTGAAACACTGAAATTCTTTTCTATGTATACTGCTTCAGGAATTCTTTTGTTTATGTATGTTTGTGGGCATGAATAAAAGAAAATTCTCCAAATGTTAACAGGATTCGGAGGCGACTTCTCCTATGCGAAAGGAGAAAAGTGATGCTAGGGAACTCAGAAATTTCTTCAAAAGGTGTTGTAACCTTTTTTTTTTTTCTCCACCTTTTTTATGACATTTATGGTAATTACTGAATATTTTTTTTTTGCAATGCTATATAATAAGTTATTTACCTATTGTTGATTTACTGGTTCCTAAGCATGGTGATCAGGTCTGGTAAAGACTGCTAATTGCTACAAAGTAACCGCATTTAGAATATGTATGTGATATACCTCTCTCTCATTTGCAGAAAGAAGGAATCAAATGAATATGAAATCACCGATGTTCTTCTAGAAGTTCTCAAAGCAATTGTTTCAGGAACTGCACAAGAGGTGCATTTAATATCAATCTCTTCTTAAAAGTAACATGAGTAGCTTCTTTTGTTAACTGAACTTGGTTTTGTTTTTACAGAGTTCTGCAGCCGGTGAAAGCTTCGAAGAAAAATATGGCCGGTACAATATTCTACCGCTTCATACAAGAGGCCAGCAACAACCTATAATGCACTTTTTGGAGGTCCCTTTTTATCTTTGGTTTCTTACAATAGCACATGTGTGCCACAGCAATCTAGTAAATTTTACGTTATGACATAACTTGTTCATCTTTAATCTTTTTTTTATTTTTATAGATCAAAGCTGCAGTTTCTGCTGTGTATAATGTTAGAGGATTGCCTTCTGTTAATAGTGAAGAAGAAACAACTAGTGCAGCTGACTTGCTTGAATGGCTTCAAACT
Source organism: Carex cristatella (assembly GCA_024447775.1). Taxonomy (NCBI): domain Eukaryota; kingdom Viridiplantae; phylum Streptophyta; class Magnoliopsida; order Poales; family Cyperaceae; genus Carex; species Carex cristatella. The sequence goes on along the minus strand of JAJHPF010000010.1, from coordinate 8,206,300 downwards.
TGGTTTGGCTTCCAGGTACAACAAATTGAATATCATAGTCCTGTTCTATACTAATACATAATGGTACCATACAGGGCTAACTGGACCTTAATATTTGTGGTTCTGTCTTGGAGATCTATGTTTCTTCAATTGTAACCTAGGTTTTTGCCATGGTTGCAGAGCGGCCACATAGTTCTTATGTCTCCATCTGAAGTCTGCATTTATTTCTGATGCATTCAAATATCTCAGCATTAAAAAAATTTAATAACAATGATTATTATCTCTCATCCTGACTAAATAGCTTTTTAATCAGCAGTGGTGGAACCAGTACCTTTTGTTTTGGTTCCCCGAGCAATGCTAGGGCAATGTTTTTGTTCATAATTTTTTTTTATCTAAAAGGAAAACATGTTTAGTTCATTGGTATTGCTTGAAGATGCCATTATGGGCACACTTAGCTATTACAGCCCATATTTACACTAGTTTGAAACAATTTGTATAATTTGAATGAGATGGCTTGGATTCATATCCTATTTAGAATGACTTTATTTCATGTTAGAAAATAGGGATCATCTGGAAATATTGCAAAACAGTGACTGGAATTTGGAAAATAAAAAATAAGAGAAAAAAATAAAAGGTGAATCTGTATTATATTAGTGGAGTCTTAATGTTTGAGGCATATTAAGCTGAATTATTTTTTCTGCTAAGGTGGTTAAATTTGTCTGTATTGGACTGTATATATGCCGGAAAGATACAAAAAAAATACTTCTCATGTTCTTACTAATTTGTTTTTTTTTCCTTGTTGCTTAGAAAGGAAATGTAGCTAACCAAAGGGAGCATTTAATTCTCTTACTGGCTAATATGCAAGTTAGATTGGATCCAAAGCCTTCTGTTATGACAAAGGTGGAATTTCTGGATAATACGATGTAGATTGTTCATTTGTTGTTTGTTGCTATTTTTTTCTTGTAACTAATCATGAAATCTTTTGTTGGTCAGCTTGATGACAGAACAGTAAATGAATTATTGATGAAGGTTTTCAAGAATTACTTGAGTTGGTGCAAGTTCTTGAGCCGTAAAAGTAATATAGGGTAAAGTTTTGGTCTAACATATTTTTATGTGCAGACACATGCAGACATCTTTTTCCACTTATTGATGGGTTATATTGGTTTGGGTCTGACAGGCTACCTTCCGTGAAGCAAGAGGTGCAACAGCATAAATTATTATATATAGCGCTTTATTTCCTTATTTGGGGTGAGGCTTCAAATCTTAGACTGATGCCAGAATGCTTATGCTACATATTTCACCATGTATGTAATAAGTGGTACCTTTTCTATTTTCATTTTTTTTATACCCTGCACCTTCATATTACTTTTTAAAATTGCTGTATGCAGAAGGCAGTTCCAGGTATTTTACATGCAAGATAATCCATGTTTTAATTTGGTTGATGAGCTGTGTGTTCCCACTGATATTTCAGATGGCATATGAACTTTATGGAGTACTCTCTGGTGCAGTTAGCTTAAATACAGGTGAGAAGGTACAGCCAGCTTATGGAGGGGAACCCGAATCATTCCTTACCAATGTAGTCACGCCTATATACAATGTCATATATGAGGTCTGATATAATATCACTTTTGTACAATTGCATTCCAATCAAACAAGTAAAAGAGTCTAGGCATCAAGATTTATATGAGGTTAATGTTCAAGGTTTGGCCAATTAAACAGTAGAAGACTAAAGAGGAAATTAATTTGGAATCAGATATAATCTTAAATTGTTCTTATGATCCAGAAAATGGTTAGAAGTGGACCTGGAAGTTGTTCTCTTAGCCCTGTGTATCTTCATGTATAATTGTTCTTAAATGTACAGCTTTAATATTTCCTCACAACTACACAATGTTATTAATCATAGCATACGTCCCGATTGGTGTGAGGTGAAGATGACTTTGAACGCCTGAGTTCAGGGTTTAGGTCAATTAAACAATGCATATGTCCTTTTGATTAGTTTACCTTCAATCTGATGATCTTATTTGTCTTTATTTAATGAAGGAAGCCCAGAAAAACAGAAATGGAGTCTCTGACCACTCCAAATGGAGAAACTATGATGACGTTAATGAATTCTTCTGGTGAGACAAATTAAAGTTAAATAGGATGGTTTTGTGAAGAGTGAAGACCATGTTCTTTTTCATTTGACTTTCCATGTGTTGTGTGTCTCTAGGTCAGTTGATTGTTTCAAGCTTGGTTGGCCGATGCGCACCAACAGTGACTTCTTTTATACGCAAACTAAGCACCCTAAACCTAGCATCAGCAATTCAGAATCTTCCACTAACCCAAGTACCAGCTCCCAGGTACTAGTTTTTTAGTATTTATAGGATTTTTTTTCTAAAGGAGCCTCATAATTTTTCTCCATCTACTACTTTTGTTAATTGAAAGCAGCATTTTTGGGGTCTTTTGCACAAAGGGAATAAAAAAAACCGTCAACACAAGGCTGTCTAACCTCTCTATATTATCGTTACTGTTTTTTTTATTTGTTAGATGTCTTGACAAGATCTATCAGTGTGGTAGGGGATAACTATCAGTGGGGTAGGGTCAAAATTGTCAACATGGGAAGGAATATACATACACAAACTAAGATAATGGTTTGATGCTGGCTGCAAATAGTATCTCAGAAATATTGGTGTTAGTTGGAAGTATGAGGAATATTTTTTGAAGGTTAAAATGAGGAATAATATTAGTTGCTATTTGTACAAATTACCAAGTTTTATGTCTGCTTTTTGAAGAGTTGGTGAGTTGGTATGAAATGACTGGTTAAAGCAAGGGTGAATATACTTCCTGGCATTGATTGCTACCAGTAACTTGTACAAAGAAAAGAAGATGGACTGTAAATTACTGAACTGATATTAAAAAGTCTGCTTCCATACCTGTTCAATACTGAACTTGTTTTTAAGCATAGGTAGTCGTATAACTCAGGAAATAGCAACTTCTACTGTGTCGGTTAAACTGAAAGTCATTTTCAAAGACATCTGTAATTCTTTTTTATGATTGATTGTATATTTATTTATACAGGACAAACCAAAGTGGCTTGGAAAGACAAACTTTGTGGAGATACGATCTTTCTGGCACCTTTTTAGGAGCTTTTTCCAAATGTGGACATTCTATGTGCTAGCTCTCCAGGTTATTCAATTTATTGTTCACTCCTTTCATTTTTCTTTTCTGTGACCTCTGAACTTAAGGTGATTAGTTTGAGATGGATTTTCATGATATTTTATTCTTTATTCTGTCAGGTGATGATATTTATAGCATGGAATGGACTAGACTCTCCTCTTGATTTACTTGACCCACAAACTTTTGAAGATCTATTAACCATTTTCATAACAAATGCCGTTCTGAGACTTGTAGAAGGTTGAAAGCTGATCTCTTTCAGCATACAAAATTAATTTTCTTTTGGAAATAGCACACTTGCCCTAGTAATTGAAAGAAACATCACATCTATCAACCCCCTCCCTCCATTTGCTTCAAAAAATGCCCAGCTCTCCTTCATAACATTTTTCCCTTCATTCATGACATTGAAATTAAGTGAATTTTGGGATGTTGTCAGATATAAAACATATGAAGTCATTTTCTAGGTTTTCAGAAACAAATGAAACACTTCTTGTTATATAAAGGGATTAGAAAAGTGTCTCTTACTGAGAATTCCATTTGGTAGTTTGATCTTTCTTTTTCTTTGAGCAGCCATATATAATAGCTTTGACATGAAAAACTTTAATAGTTTGTCTTTTATCCCTTCAAGTTTCTCAAACAGTACCCCTAAATGTAGGATCTAAAAATACCTCAGGTATCTTGGATCTTTATTTGTAAATAATGCCTGACCTGGCCTTCCATCCTTAATTGTTCTCTCTCTCTCTCTCTCTCTCTCCACACACACACACCCAACCCCTACATGTCTCTCTCTTTATCTCTCTATGTTCAAATAACTAGTAAATAAAGGGATTAATTTTCTATTCTGCAAAATTTCACATTAGTTTGTTCTTATTTTTTTCAGTGGTTATGGACATAATTTTTTCATGGAAAGCAAGACACACCATGAGCTACAGCCATAAACTAAGATACAGTCTTAAGCTCTTATCAGCTTGTATATGGACAGTTACACTGCCTGCCTCTTATAACATTTCGAAGAAGTACCCTGTTTGCTCGGCCAAAAATGCAATAGGAAGGTTGTGCCTCACTCAGTACATGGTGGTTGTTGCCATCTATCTCACAACCAATGTAATAGGCATGGCATTTTTTCTTGTACCAGCGGTTGTTAGCTATATTGAGACCTCAAATTCGCAAATATGCAAGATTTTGTCCTGGTGGTTTCAGGTAGCAGATTTTAGTCTTATTCTTTTGCATTTTCCTTCAACAAACTAAACCTATGAATTACCTGTTTGTAAGAAACATTCCACAACTTTCATATTAGACTGGTGTGGTGTCAAAGTTACTTTTTTTTTTCCTGAAGGTTAGTTGGCATAGGGTCAAACCAACATTTTTATAATTAAATAAAACTTTTACAGTTAATAAGGAAAAGAAAAACTCTGCAAGCTACAAGCTTATTTTTTATATGTACAAAACTGAAAATCGATCAGCATCAAAATCACTAATGTGAACCATTAGATGTTATAAATAAAATCTCACCAATCCAAATGTGAACCTTTTTCTCATATACTCTCATTGAACTGAAACCAAAAAAAAAAAAAAAACATGTCCTCCCTCCTAGTTTGTATTCTGGGAATGATTCCAAAGCAATTTGATTGATTTGAATAATGTTACGGATACTGAGCATTTTTTTGTTCAACTTTTGGCCATGATTTCAATGGTTTGAATTTTTTCCACGTGGCTAATTTCGGTGTTAGTAGCAGCCTAGAAGATATGAGAATTGACCAATGTTCAATACCTGGGAAAATATGTATTGAATTAACTACATCATAATGTTGTTCTGATGTGAAATCTTCTACACAGCCCAGGTTATATGTTGGTCGAGGGATGCAAGAAGGCCAAGTGTCTGTATTGAAGTAACTTGAAAACAAAACCCATATTCTAATTTTTAAGCGCCTTGATTGATTTTTCCATAAAGTAATATTATCCTTGCATATCTCTCAGATATACCGTCTTCTGGGTTATTCTTCTGTCAAGCAAATTTTTATTCAGCTTCTATTTTGAGGTTAGTATTCAATATTTTTATTCAGCTATCTCAAAACTACACAGTAAGGAGCACTGAAGAAAAAAAAGGTGAATTCGGTTCAGTTGTTTTTGTTAAAATTTCTATTACCTTCTTTTACTTCTTTTTTATACTAAGCAGATAAAACCGCTGGTGGGGCCCACCAAGCTGATTATGAAGCTCAATGTAAACCAGTATGATTGGCACGAGTTGTTTCCCCATGGTTTGTCTCTTTGTTATGCATATGTTTCTTTGCTGTTTGCTTTGGCATCTACATTAAGATGTATCTTACAGGTCTAATTTCAATTATTCTCTCTTTCGGTTATCTTTGCTGTACTGCTGCTTTAGCTTTACGGTGTGGAGTTTACTTACTCAAAAATTAAATATTTAATCTAGCTAAACAAAAAAATAAAGTAATGTATAAATAATTCATAATTAGGGACTGTACCCAATTGTTTGGTATTTTGCGGACTGAGCCTATTACTGATAGTTAACTCTCATATAACTTGCTTCAGTGAAGAGAAATCTTGGTGCAATCCTTGCAACATGGGCACCGATCATTCTTGTGAGTAACCTTTAACAACTATCAAAATTTTACTTTTTACAACTGTATAAATTTTATAAAGCAGTTTAAACTTTTTCATTATTTATTTGATGAACAGGTCTATTTTATGGATACACAAATATGGTACTCCATATTTTGCACAGTCTTTGGTGGCATGTATGGAATTGTTCATCACCTCGGTGAGGTAATGGCACCTTTTGTATGTTCATGGACTTCAATTTATTTTTCTTTTTACACTTTTGCTTAAGTTCATATGTGCTTATTTGGTTTTCTATTCTGGATTATTTAAATTATGGTAATTATTGTTTCTGGTCGTTTGCGAATTAACATCAAACGTTCTCATATTTGCACCTACCACAGATTTTTCTTTCTTAGTTATTCTGCAAGTAAACCTGACATATATTCCCATCCCGAAAGGCAATTTGTACAGGTTAAAGTGAAAAGCCTAGGCTCAGTAATTTTTTTTTTCATTCTTGCTTGATACTGGCTTTAGCAGTTGGATTATTTTTTCGGAAACCCTAAAACAGTGTGTGTGCTTATTGCAAACATGATAGGTGTTGGGTGTTATACGTGGGGTACTGTAAATTATTGAATGTAGTTTGTGAGAGTGTCTATTTGTTCTCCTTTCAGTGGCTCTTTTTGTAGAAAATTAGAATGTCGTGTTTAATTATTCTTGATTTATTTTGTAACTATGTTTAATATATAGATACGTACAATGGGTATGGTGAGAAGCCGCTTTCACACTTTACCGTCTGTTTTTAATTTCTCTCTCGTGCCTCGTTCTTCGCCCAAGGAAAAGAAAACCAGCTTAAGGACCTTCTTGGAAAAGAATTTTTTTAAGGTAAGTTTCTTTTTTCTGTCCTGCTGGCCTGATTTTTTTTTTTCCTTTGTTTGGGGTCAACTGCCATATATAGGACTTAACTGACCTTCAATCTTAAGTCTGAGAAAAAAGAGCCAGCAAGAACACACCCACACATAATAAAATACTGCACCAAGAAGATAATATCATTGTACACATACTGATCTGAGTCATTTGTGTCGTTGAGTTTCTGTTGAGTGCTCCAGCTGTTATTTGGTTTCCAAAGAGATCAAACATATTTAAATGGACCCTGTTATTCTTATTTATTTTTATTTTCTGTATTTTTGATATGGTGAATCCTTTGGACCAGGATTCAAAGGTGGAAAGGCATGATATTGCCAAGTTTGCTTTGGTTTGGAATAAGATAATTAGTAGCTTTCGGTCAGAGGACTTAATAAGTAACAGGTCATACCTTTTTTTCTTAATTTTTCTGCTACATTGTTTCCATATGATATTTTTTAAGTTTATTTACGTACTATTAACAGTGTTATTTTTTTACTGTAGAGAGATGGATTTGATGACAATGCCTTTATCAACTGGCTGGACTTCTGGCCCAGTTCGCTGGCCTCTGTTTCTACTTGCCACTAAGGTTATTTATATTTGTTAAGTCTTTTCATTATGTAAATTTTCTTAAATTATCAACTGTGAAGTAAGGAACATCTAATTTTTTTTATGGGTTTAGTTTTCAACAGCAGTTGACATGGCTGCCGAATTTAAAGGGAAGTGTGAGAGATTCTACCAAAAAATTATGAAAGATGATTACATGTTTTGTGCTGTTACTGAGTGTTATATGTCCTTGAAGTATATCTCCGAGTATCTAATTATTGGTGAACTGGAAAAGAGGTAATCATATTATTACCATCAAATTTCTTCCTATTACTGCCATGTAAGGATTGTAATGCAAGGTCTGGTACTTTATGATCTGACTTTAGCAGTATGCTTCAGGTGCTTCTACTATTGTCTTGATAATCATTATCAATTTTTTTTTTTTTGAGAAACTTGGTAGATGCTACCAGGATTTGATAATATTTTTAGTGTGTTTTTCTGGTTTAGTTATTGATCATGTCACTTTGTACAGCCACAACAATTGTTCCAGCACTAAAAAGTCAATTAGAAAATAAAGAAATAAACATTAATATCCATATGAACCAAATAGAAAGCATGAAAATAAAATATAAAGACGTGGTACTTGAATGCTTGTCCATATCACTTTCTTGGTAAATTTTTATTTTTCTTAGCTTATTACATGATACATTGCTTATATTTATTCAGCATTCTAAATGCAATATATACACATGTGGAAGCAAGTATTGAAAACTCAGACCTACTGAAGGATTTCAATTTGCATCAGCTACCAGTGCTGTGCAACAAGCTTGTACATCTCGCTCAAACTCTGGTGATTACCGCATTATAAGATTTTGTTTTTTATTGCTTAATTTTCTAGTTCATTTGATCTATAAGACTGTCGTAATGAATTTTTTTTGTCATGTTTTTCTCTTCCAGTTTGAAAATAGAGAAAAAGACAGGTACAATGTTATAATATTGCTCCAAGATATAGTCGAAATTGTGATCAAAGATATGGTGCTAGATAGCCAAAGGTATATTACAACATTTAATGTAAAATTACCTAGCCAATAGGTAGATGTTTGCTTCACAAATAGTTAAATAAAGTGCAAAAGTAAAAAAAAAATATATATATATATATATATATAAAGCCCCAGAAGAGGAAAAAAAATGAACTGAAAATAATAACAGCTACTTTATACATCTCTGCTATGATTTGAATCTAAATACCAACCTGCACACACAATTATGATTAGCCTGTTCGATGCAATTTTTCAATATTTAATACTCAGTTACTTTTTGTTATGCAGAATAATGGAAGTCATAAACTCATCTTGCATGGCAGGGTGTGAGAGGGATTATGTTTGTCTATTTGGAGATTACAAACCGGAACTCTTCGCATCAACTTCAATATGTTTTCCTTTACCACAAAATGTTTCACTTAAAGAGCAGGTACAGATTGTTTTTGGCATTAACCATAATCAAACAAGTATATATCCTGTACAAAGGTTTTCCTTTATCCTTTATGGACTAGAACTTGATGTTTAAGTCTAAACAAGATCTGGTATTGTACTTAGACCTCAGTTTATCTAGAAGTTTCAAAAGAAGAAAAATCAGCAAACTCATTATCATTTTCAGGTCAAAAGACTTTACCTCTTGCTTACAACTAAGGAGAAGGCCATGGATGTACCATCAAATTTAGAAGCCCGGAGACGAATATCATTTTTTGCAACATCACTTTTTATGGATATGCCCTTTGCACCTAGGGTTTGCAGTATGCTCTCTTTTAGGTGCTAATCTTTCTTAGTTTCACAGGACTTACCTTATTTCCATAGAATTTGAAACTACATTTGACCAATAATCAAATCATAGGCAAAATCAAAGTTAACATTACATCTTTCCTGAACTAGTGTGATAACCCCATACTTCATGGAGGAAGTAAATTTCTCAGAGGAAGAGCTTCATCTAATCCAAGATAGTGCGTCCAACGACTCCATCCTAACTTACATGCAGAAAATATATCCAGGTCAGTGACATGAGTAGATAAAGCATTGATGGAGAAAAGCTTTCTAGTTAAACATAAGTTTCATCACATTAGGTCTCGTCCGTTAAACATAATGTTGCTTCAAGGTCGGTTAAACACAAGTTGCATCACATTGGGTCTGGTCAGTTTGGAGTTTATTTATATCTTCAGGTTGTTCAGCTTCATCCGTCTCATGTTTGGTCATTTTCCGAGTTAGGTCACAGTCCGATTGGGTTTGGTTTTCATGACAATGTATGTTTTGATGCTGATTTGGTTTTTGGGTTGCTATGGGTTTGTGATAGTTGACACTTTCATTCTTTCTTAATTTTTTGATTCAGATTTTACCACCTTCAATCATAAGGCAGGCTATATTGTATCAATGCTGTACTCTGTTAAGGCCATATGCTATTTGTTATGCTTGTTGTTAGCCTTTATTTCAGTCTAGGTTCCCACCTGAGATGCTTTTTTTTTTTTTTTAAATTAATTAAACTTTTTTGAATTTTAGACGAATGGAAGAACTTTACAGAAAGGCTTGGGAAAAACCCAAAAAGTGAAGAGGTGAAGTATTGGGCTTCTTTCCGTGGCCAGACACTCAGCCGCACAGGTCATTGATTAGTATAGCATACCATGTTCAATAATTAATTTAAAGAGTTCCCATATTACCTACTGATGGAGTTCACTTCCCCCTTTAAATTAATGATATGTAGTACGGGGAATGATGTACTACAAGAAGGCTCTGAAACTGCAAGCATATTTAGATAAGCCTGATCAGAGTGAAGAAGGTAGCAGTTTTACACACATTTTTAGAGAAAATTATATATCAAATTCCAAAGATATGAATTATGAAGTACTATTATGTGACACATTTTTCTCGTCTCCTGACTTTGTTTGGTCCTGATTGCATGGTTGAGGCTAACTAGTTCCATCAAAAATAAAAAATAAAATACTTGGCACCACTCTTCTGATAATCACCACATCAGGCCCATTACTGCACATAAATATCTCAATTTGAATGAGAGTTTCTTGGAACAACTCGAATTTGTAGATACTAAATTTCAAAGCTTGTACAGAAAGTAAGAAATAGAAAAAATCATGTATGTATTATTCTGGTTACCCTTACAAATTGAACAAATTTGTTTTTTCTTAGCCAGATATATACAAGGGCCACACTGCAATTGACCAGGAGGGACAAGATCATAAGAAAGGACTGTCAGCTCAGCTGGATGCCTTGGCCAATATGAAATTCACATATGTAATTTCATGTCAGAAATTTGGCAAACAAAAGGCCAATGGTGATTCTCGTGCCCAGGATATTATTGATCTTATGACAAGGTACTTTATACATAAATGGTAGAAAAATGGAACTTTGTAAAGGGTCCCGAGTTGTTCATGAATAAAAAATTAGGCCCTTTGGCAACTAGGGTTTCTTGAACTTGATCATCAATTAAAGAACATTAAACATAAATTAAGTCTGTTCAAATCAATTTATTGTGAGTTCTTTTTCTTAAATTTGTAAAATAAATAGGAAGGCAGTAAATGCAGAACTGGCTGACTTTAATCTCCTTTATTTCTGTTGCTACTGAAGTTATCCAGCTTTGCGGGTTGCTTATATTGAAGAGAAAGAAGTGATGGTAAACGGTGTCCCTCGTACGGTCTATTCTTCAGTTTTAATTAAAGCTGAAAATAATCTTGACCAGGTAATTTCTTCATAGTTGGCCCTTTTTTAAATGTATAACTGAGCTTACCTTGATGCAGCATCATAGGATTTATTATGACTTGGAGCTAATTTGTCTAGTGTATGTGCAGGAAATATACCGAATTAAATTACCGGGCCCACCAATCATTGGAGAAGGCAAACCAGAGAACCAAAACCATGCAATTATTTTCACTCGTGGAGAGGCTCTTCAGACAATAGATATGAACCAAGTATGCTTTCTTCTTTCGGGCACAAATGATATTTTCATACTCATTGTATATTTGTAATTTATTGGATGTATTCTTTTCCAAAGGACAATTATCTGGAAGAAGCCTATAAAATGAGAAATGTATTGCAAGAGTTTGTCCAGCATAGCAGAGGCCATGCGCCAACAATTGTTGGGCTAAGAGAACACATATTTACTGGCAGGTACTTTTAAGAATTACTGGTTGCAGTGGGTACAGGTGTTATCTATAAAAGCAGTTAAGCAAAACTCTTAAGGAATATGTAAATATATTTCAGTGTTTCGTCACTTGCTGGCTTCATGTCATACCAAGAGACCAGCTTTGTTACCATTGGCCAGAGGTTTCTTGCAAATCCTCTCAGGTATGAATATTTTCAAATGAGTTATCGCTGACATCATTCTCTCCTCTGATAAATACATTGACTTACAGTTTCTTTTTTATAATAATATGAAGGGTACGGTTTCACTATGGGCATCCAGATATTTTCGATAGGCTTTTTCATGTGACAAGAGGTGGTATTAGCAAAGCCTCTAAAACAATTAATTTAAGCGAGGATGTGTTTGCTGGTAATATTCTATCTGTGATCAAACTTTTATGGAGTGGTTTGTGATTTTCAATTATTAGGGGTTTCTTAAAGTTCTCTATTTTCATCTGCTGTTATCAGAAAATTCCCTGAAATTTGGAGGCTCCTAACCCAAGGAAAAATGTGTTACAGAAAGTATTTTTTTATAAAATACAAAATGACTATTTCAAAACGGAAAAGGGCATTCGTTCTTTTTCAGCCTGCCACTTATTAAATACAGAACTACTTACCTGCATGATGTTCGACATTAAATTCTTCTCTGTTACATCTTATGTCAATCTCTTCTATAGGATACAATTCGACACTGCGCCGTGGAAATGTAACATACAAAGAATATATACAAGTGGGTAAGGGCCGTGATGTGGGTTTAAATCAAATTTCAAAATTCGAAGCAAAGGTCACAAATGGCAATAGTGAACAAGCCCTAAGCCGTGATATTTACCGGCTTGGCCAAGGTTTTGACTTCTTTCGCATGCTGTCATGTTATTTCAGCACTGTTGGGTTTTACTTCAATAACCTTGTATGTACATCTTCCCTCTCTCTCTCACACACACGCACACTCACACACACACACACACACACACACAGTTACTGTTTGATTACTGCCGCTGAAATTATTTTTCAATTTTAGTGTGATATATCGATACTATTTTGCCTTGAATCAGGATGAACTTAATTTTTAGTTATAATTTCTTATTTGGGACCAACTACAAATTTGCAGATCTCAGTCGTCGTGGTGTATGTATTTCTCTACGGCCAACTGTACCTCGTTCTTAGTGGGCTGGAGCGATCCCTACTAATCAAGGCCAGAACAAAAAATATGAAATCTTTGGAAACTGCACTTGCTTCCCAATCTTTTCTCCAATTGGGACTCCTAACTGGACTCCCCATGGTTATGGAGCTATGCCTTGAAAAGGGCTTTCGTGTTGCTCTTTCAGATTTCGTTCTCATGCAAATGCAACTTGCCTCTGTTTTCTTCACCTTCTCCCTTGGTACCAAATCCCACTATTTTGGCCGTACTATTCTCCATGGTGGTGCAAAGTACCGTCCTACCGGACGTAAATTTGTTGTTTTCCATGCAAGTTTCACCGAGAATTACCAGCTTTACTCCCGGAGCCACTTTGTGAAAGGATTTGAGCTCATGTTTTTGTTGATTGTATATAATTTTTTTAGAAAATCATATGAGGATGGGGTTGCCTATTTGATGGCTACTTTTTCAACTTGGTTCATGGCACTTACATGGCTTTTCACACCATTTTTGTTCAATCCAATGGGATTTGCATGGAAGAAAATCGTAGAAGATTGGGCTGACTGGAACTTTTGGATGAAGAATCCAGGTGGGGTTGGAGTGCAACCTGATAAAAGTTGGGAATCATGGTGGAATACTGAAAATGCTCATCTCAGATACTCTGGTCTTGGTTCAAAAATTCTAGAAGTGGTTTTGTCACTCCGATTTTTTATTTACCAGTATGGGCTCGTGTACCACCTTGATATATCGGGGGATAATAAGACATTCTTGGTCTATTTACTCTCTTGGGTTGTGATAATAGCCATTATTGCACTGGTTAAGGTATGTTGTTGAAAATTTCTTCTTATTTCTTATTTTTTCACACCTGATTTTCATTTGTCTTGCAAGTATTGACTGGTATTTCTCATACTTGGATCTGGATTGTTAAAGCCAATGTCAAGTCACTAAGAAGATCAAATTACTTGTATTATTTATATCAAACTAACAAAATAAAGCTTGGAACTTTACTGTGTAATTCAAGTGGGATTGATTTAGACCCAGTGTGGTTTTTGGAAATAAAGATTAGGTAGCAGTATAACAGGTTAATTTGGTCAATAAAGAATTATCTATGTTTGCCAGCACTTGAATAAAAATATATCTTGGTTTGAAAAGCAAACAGAAAAAGAAAGAAAGAAAAATAAGATTGTGGTTCAAGTGTAGTTTGCTGATATCAAAAGTTGGTTCTTGTGATGAAGTAAAACTGATTTATGTGATTTCCTTTTAGGTTATTTATGAGGCGAGAGGAAGGCTGAGCACAGATCATCAACTCGTATTCAGATTCTTTAAGCTCGTGATATTTCTAGTGGTTATAACTAGCATCGCTGTTCTCTATACTGTATGCAAGCTTTCTGTTATGGACATGGTTATATGTTGCTTCGCCTTTCTTCCAACTGGCTGGGGATTACTATCGGTACCTTTAAGCATACTTCTAGTTGATTTTATTTTTCAATGCTGACATTACGGCCACTATGTATTTTTTGTCGTTACCAAACTGCACTTGTACCAGTATGAATAGGACGGCATAGATTGTGCCTTTTTCCATTGCATTTTTGGCTACATTGTGGGACTCAATTAACCCCTAATTCTCCCAAATACTATAGGCAAATGCAGATTTTTTTTTTAAAAAAAGAAATAAGTATTCCAGAAGAATCAGACCATTCATATGGTTATAATACTATTAGCTAGCAACATACTGGGACAAGAGCTGATTCAAGAAAGCCAGTAGAATACCAATCCAAAGGCATTGAATAATGTTACTGTCTATCTCCACAACTTACAGTTCAAAACTCAGTTGAACAATATACCAAAATCTTTCTATGATTTGGTGCAGATAGTGCAAGTGTTGAGACCGAGGATAGAGTACTACAGCATATGGGAGCCGATTCAAGCAATAGCACATGCATACGACTATGGCATGGGCTCTCTACTATTTGCTCCAATTGCCATCTTAGCATGGCTCCCGGTTGTTTCAGCCATTCAAACACGGGTTCTCTTTAACCAGGCATTCAACCGACAGTTGCAGATACAACCCATTGTTGCTGGTAAAAGTAAATATAAGTAGATGTAAAGAGTGATTATTTGTTTTGACATATGTGATTCAAGTGTAGATAATCATAAGGATGAAGTTAGTTTTAGCATTTTTTGTGTTTTATCTCAGAGCCCTTCAAGAATTTGTAGACTTTGTGTATTTTTATGTATTATTTATTAATGTTCTTTTTTTAGATTAGGAGTCAAAAAGTTCTATAGGTAAACTTTTTTATATATATTATTATTTGTAGAGAATTTCTACGCACAGATTCTTGAAAGTATTCCTGTTCATGACTCGGATGGTTATTGATGAGTTTGTATATTCTTCCCAAATTTAGGCTAAATTTTGTCTAATTGGTTTATCACTTTCCATGTGGATACAATAAGGGTCTGTTCGGCTGTCAAGCGGGAACGGCAATAGGCTTGGGTTTGAGTCCAATTTGAATGGGCGAAACATTGTGCGTATGAAAAAAAAAAAATTTACTCTGAGTAAATTTTTTTTTTCCCACGAGCACAATGGCAGCCAAACAGGCCCTAATGAGAGACAAGAAAACCTTATGTAGAGAGAGAATGTATTAGTAAAAAGTTTTTTTCCCACGAGCATAATGGCAGCCAAACAGGCCCCAATGAGAGAATGTATTAGTAAAAAGAATAACTAGAGAATTGAAATTGTTGGAATCGGAGAATCAATAATGGTAAAGAGAAAGAAAGAAATATAGTAAAGAATCTAGCATGAGAAGAGTGTGTATAACAGTATGCACCACAGAGAAGTATGGTCATAGTTGACCTAACAAACATGCCACAAAATTTAAAACATAAAGCACCAATTATTCGTGTTTAGAATTAAACAACTAATGGCTTCATTAATGCATCACCATGTGAACGAATTTCGAACCTAATTGGATATAGAAATTTCCCATCCCATATAATTATTTGAGTGTCAGTGAAAAAGATCACAAAGAATGCATATATATTATAGAACATTCACAATCTGTATACAATGTTAGTAAATTGGAAATTCTAGCTAGAGATGAAATTGAAGGTTGACATTCTCTTGAAAAAAAAATAAAGTGATTTAAATAGAGCAATTTATGAAGCATGAAGAGCATGATTGCTTTCATTATAAAATATTTACCATCCTTGGTAAGAAATATAGAGTACAACTAGGGTGTTTTAAGTTCACCAAATCTCATTGTGAACTCAATTCTAAAACTTAATTTTAAATGACGAATAAAGACCGTTCAAACTCGTCTAACCTTACGAGTGATGCGTTTACATACAAAAAACTTAAACTTTCGAATTAATTTTATCAAAATTAAAAGATTCATAAATTAATTTCAATGCATTCATTTTTTGAATATTTTTTTACCACTTGACCTATACATAATTAATTTGAAATTTTAAAATTTTTATATGTACACGCATCACTCGTAAGGTAGAAGAATTTCAATGGTTTAGATTTGTCATTTAAAGTCAATCCGATAGATCTTAAAATTGAATTTACAAGAAGACTTGATAAACTTAGGAACACCCTCGTTATACTCAGAAATATAACTAGTACCTATATATGTCATTCAATTACAAGTGCAGAATTACATATTTCGGCATAACATGCAAGAATATATAACTAGAGGTCTAGCTAATCGTCTAGGGGAAGCTGCCAAGAAGCTTTACATGAAGTTTGATCTCAGCTCAGCATCAGAGCTACCAATAGTAAAATTAAAAAGGGCGTATAAGAAACAAAGGGAATAAACTAGTAAAGGAAAATGAAAGCAACTAGGAGAGAGAGAGAGAGAGAGGAGAGACGCATGTGACGTGCATGTGAAATAATCTCCTCAATGGGGATAAGGAAAGAATGTCATACAAGCAGAGCACATGGGGAGACATCATTTAATCCCCCACTCTGCTTCACTCAATCTTTCCTTTTATTAAAATAAAAGCAGTACGCAAAAAAGGACTGAAAGGAAAAAAGCATACAACGGTTTCACGTCTCCAGCCAGATGAATTCATATTCTCTGCATTAACTCAAAGGGAATTTTTTTTTAGTAAATCTGATTCACTTTTAAGATTCTTGCATACTAGATTCGCACTAATATTAAAGGGTCTCCGTGTTAAAATCAGACGACTGAATTAGTTCGTTTAAAATCAGACGATCGAGATGTATTAACTGAAAAGATTTTTTTTTAGTTAATGCAAATGATATGTGTTCCAGTCATATAGATGGATATTCACATGTAATGAAGAAAAATTAAGACATAATTTTAGGAGTAAAACTGAGTGTTCTTAAGTTCATTAAGTTTTTTTATGATGAATTTAATTTCAAACGATGGATTTGTACTGTTTAAACTAATCTACTTCACGAATGATGTGTTTACATATATATAAAATTTATAAAATTTCAAATTAATTTAGAATAAAGGAAAGCTGCCAAAAAATAATGAAAAATAAATGCATTAAAATTAACTTATAAATCTTTATTTTACCATATGATTTTATACTAAATAAATTCGAAAGTTTATAAATTTTGCATGTAAATGAATCACTCGTGAAGTATATATATCGATTTTAACAGTTTGAATTTGCTGTTTGAAACAATTTTGATAGATTTTAGAGTTTAGCTCACCGAAGGGCGCCCTGATGTGCTTAAAACATCGATCCGAGTTCTATTCTAATTTTACAATTATTTTAAATAATAATTTTTTTAATATTTTAGAAAATATATTATATAATTTTTTAAGTCGGATTAAGTCCCTCCCTTTTACACTTTGGTCCATTCTCTATATACAACAAGAAGAAGAACTATTAATTAGGATCATACAAAATTAAAGAAATTTGAGGCATTTTTAATGCATTTTATAATTCTTTATATAAAGAATAATGATTTGACCATGTTTGTCCACTGATAAAGGCACATGCACCAAAGAGAGAGATAAGAGGTGAAATTTTTAATAAAAATGTTAAATATTTAACTTGTATTCTTGATCTTTTACTTTCGAAAAGTAAAATATATTTGACATATTCATCATGTATACACAATCTCATTATGTAGATTTGTATACAAACTTTGCTAACAAATTTAGAAACAAAAGTGTTGCATTTATACCGAGGAAACTTTTTGAAATGAAGAAAATTAGTCATGAAAACTAGTTACACCGTTACTAATTTTGTCATATTACGTCATGTTACGTTTAATCATGTCATATAGTAATTCGCGTGACGTGACTTTCATCTATTATTTTAGTCACGTCACATACAAATAAATTTTAATAACATGTTGTGACTTGGGGTCACGTAATGTTTTGTTTCACGAATTTTTAACATTTTTATTAATAACAAATTCATTATTAATCAACCAATCTAAGCTTCAAGGAGAAAATTAAAAAAACTAAAGGTAAATAAAATTGGAGAGAAAGCTTTTTTATAGAACCTGGAGAGAAAAGTTGAACAATAAAAATAGAGACATTATTGAGACACTAAACATTGATAATATATATATATATATATAAGAAATTGCAAAAATGCTACACGTAGTATAGAGGGCCTACATGCAACGGCTCAATATTTTAGTTTTCAAAATTCTAACGGTCGATCTGAACCGTTCAACATGATCTCGGTATGAAGATGTACTTGCAAACCAATTTTTTTTTACTTTTTTTAGATAGGTAGAAAATCACTTGATCTGAAAATTTTGTACTATTCAGATCAAGTAGTTTTTTACCTATTTTTTAAAAATAGTAAAAAAAATTCTAAAAAATATTCTTTTTTTGCCATCAACAATAAAGCACTCTCCCTTTTGCTTCGCTTACTAGTTAATATTCTAATTTTTTAATTAATCAAAAATAAAATAAAAAATATCACGAAAAGGGGTCGTTTTGCGGAAAAATCAAAATATAGGAAAACTGGAATGGTTTATCCCGTCCGATACTATTAGCTGAACGGAATAAACCATCCTGTCCTGTTAATCTAATCCTAATTAGATAAAAATAAAAATAAACTGAACGGGATAAATTATTCCGTTTGTGACTGTAGCAAATATTTTTTGTTCATTCTCTTATACGAAAACAAACTCATATATATATATATATATATATTGCTACAGTGCTAGACTTAATAATCTATTTCATTCAGACTTTTTTTTTTTGCTTAACGGAATTAAAGAGTTGAATTAGCGAGTTATTAATTTGGACGGAAAATTTTGTACTGCCAAAAACCAAAATAAACTATTGTGTTTTTTCTATATTTCAATTTTTCCACAAAACATAAAAAAATCGGAATTAATATGCCTTGGTAGTTACTATTTTCCCGACCTACTTGAAATGCGTGCAAAAGCTACCGTCAGGTGAGCACGTGGTCGCCGATTCCTCCAGTTAAAATTTCGAGTTTTTTATATAAAACATAAATAAAAAATAAAAAAAATTAATGAAACAACATAATTAGCGCAAGATTTACAAAAACCATAAGAACCGGTTTGAGAAACCGTTTTGTATTCCTAGAACCGGTTTGGCTGTCCGTTTTTAACTTTTTTGACTAGTTTTGATCAATTCTGTGTGGCGACAGGTGTGGCATGCAGCGAAACGGTCTGGGAATCTGTTTTCCCTTGAAAACAGTTTGGGATCCCGTTTTCTCTTTTTCTTTTTTTTCTTTTTTCTGTCGGTGGAGAGTATTATATCAATACTTCAGAGAAGAGAGAAGTGTTATCATTCTCAATTTTTTCTATCGGTGGAGAGTGCGACCAGAGAAGAGAGAAGGCATCCCTCATTTCATTCAAAATTCTTCAGAGTTCATTCAGAGAGTTGGTGAATTTTTTTTTTTAATTTTGAGAGTTAATTGTGATCTACAGATCGACCCCTGCATTTTATTTTCCGCATTCGTCTGAAGGTTGTAGTAAGTTTTTTTTCAATTCCGATCATTTTTTAGGATGTAAAATTCAGAATGATATTTAGGTTGATTGTGAATTTTTTTTCAGAAAATATCTCAAGTATTGATAAATGTGTACTATCATCGTGAAATTTTAGACGCACCGACCTGTACTTTTGTGATTTCTAACACAACCAGTCTTGATGAGCTAAGAAGACATGTATATGTTGGTATTCATTTGCTCCCTAGCTAGTTCGATCTCACAATTAGGGCGCGTTTGAAATTAAACTACAAACCCTCAATTTTACGCTACAAAATTTATTTATACTACAAAAAATGAAATTAAACTACAAGAACTTATTTATACAAAAAAAAAAAAAATTAAACTACAAGAACTTATTTATACCAAAAAAAAAAAAAATATTTCGGATTTTTATAAAAATAAATACCTAAATTACACTAAAAAATACTAAATCATTCTACAATTTATTCATATACCTCCAATTTCTTTTTATATCCTCAATTTCGTAATATACTATCAATTAACGGGAGATATACTACAAAAACTCTTAATTTAACAATACAAATGTGAAATTAACTACAATTACTTATTTAAACTAACAGAAAATTAAAATTTCGGATTAATTATCCAAAAAAAAAATTAAACTACATACCTAATGAAATTAGTAGATCTAAAGCTTATTTTGTTCTTCTCAACGAAATCTATAATTATATGTACTTAAATTAAGGAATGATAACTAATTAAGAGCTGAAAAAAAAAATTAGAAGCCTAACCTGAAGGAGCTTCGGAGGCAGAGAGGAAGAGAGGAAAACGGGTAGAATGGCTCGGTTTGGTTTGAAAACAAGTTGGGGAGGAAGGTCTGTGCCACTCGAAACGGTTTGGGAAACCGGTTTACGTTTTTTTTTCCTACCATGAAAACGGTTTGACAAACCGGTTTGTGATCATAAAAACGGTTTGGGAACCCGTTTCTCTATCATTTGGATTTTCTGTGGCGTCCATTGCTGCGGTGGTGAAAATTTATCAAAAACGAACTACCAAACCGGTTCTGGGAATACAAAACGATTTTCCAAAACGGTTTTTATGGTTTTTGTAAATCTTGCGCTAATCATGCTGTTTCATTAAAAAAAATTTATTTATGTTTTATAAAAAAAAACTCTAAAATTTCACCTCTCCTTCTCTCTCTCTCTCTTCTCTCCCATCTCCCCACCACCTTCTCTCTCTCTGCCCCCCTCCACCAGCTGTTGCTAGCTGTCTCTTTTTCCTTCGCATGTGATCTCCCAAACTACCCACCACCTCCTTCCTACTCAAAACTACAAATCCCGTCGCTCTACTTGATTTCCCTTTCCATATCAACTGTCAAGCTATCGCATTACACTTCTACCAACAAATTAATACCTATAGCTATCTAGCTAGTACACACACACCCAAATATACCTTCTAGCTAGCTAGCTTTCTCTTTCAAAATGGCGCAACTGCCACCCAAAAGCCCCACAATGGCGCCATGGGTCAACGAGTTCTTTGAATTCTCAGCTGTCAGGCGTGGAGCCCACCGCCGCTCGGCAAGTGACTCGGTGGCATTCCTCGAGGGACCTCAGGAGTTTGACCGTCTTGATGACGAGCAGCTCATGTCCATGTTTGCTGATACTGAAGATGACATGACAGCAGCTGTTGGTGACACAAAGCGGGAGAGTGACAGCAGAAGCGGGTCCGAAGAGCCGCAAAATGTCAAGGCTGAACCGGAAAATGGGGCGGCCGAGGCGGGCGACACACAATTTGTTGATCCCAAAAGGGTTAAGAGGTAAGTAATCAGATAATAATGTACCAAGTTTTCCTGCCAGGTGGAATTGGCATTGCGCTATAATTCTCAAGTCTTTTACTGTAATCCTTGCTCTAAATTTTGGCAACATCATATTTCATTTTCGAATGCATGCGTTCAGCGATTCTAAAAGAACGCATGCATCCGAAATTCAAATTAATTTATTACACAAATGGGACAGTATTCGCGAGAGTAAAAGATGACTATCCGCTAGTACACCGACAGAAAGGTATTTTTTAAGTAGGAATTACTCTTATATATTCTAATGCATTAGAATATAAAAATTTTATAAGCACGAGATGAGACAGCAAACTTAAATGTATATATGTATATGCTCAAAATGTTCTATCTAATCAGTAATTTTGAGTGCGCTATTTATAACACTACGAAATATTATTGTTTTATTTAATATTGAGATAGAAATAAAAGATGATCCATTCTTACATGGGTAATTTCAAATTTATTAGAGTTAGATGAGTGAATTTAAAATTGGAGAATTTGGTAGACAAAATAAGCTAGCTGGCAATGCACAAGCAGTCACATGCATTATAATGGTGCATGTTATATTTGGTCAACTTGGAGTACTTCTTTTACCTTTCTTGCAAGGACATGAGTTTGAGTACATACGTCAAAGAATCTAGTAACAGTATGTTGCATGAAAAGCCCTCATTAAGTAAGTTATTGGGAATTCTTTTAATTAACATTATATAAATTGCTACAAAATATAATTCAATACTCTTTTTATTGAAAATATATGCATGATAATTGAACCAACGTCCCCGGTTTGTAGTTGTGAAAAAAAATTAATTAAATCCCTGATGAAATCCATTTTTGTTTTTTTTACAGAATACTGGCAAACAGACAATCTGCACAGAGGTCACGAGTGAGGAAACTGCAGTACATCTCTGAACTAGAGCGCAGTGTAACTACATTACAGGTAATAATTCTAGTTCTAAATGGGGAAAAGAAAGCTTTAATTTGCTTATTAAATATTAAATGTATACTGAGCCTTGACTCAAAATTTAGCTACCAAACCCTTTTGAGTAGGAATTTAAACAAAGCAATCAATTAATATTTATGCTATTGAAAAAACGCGTGAACTTGTAATTAATTATCAACTACGTACGTACCCGGCAAGGCAATCAATCAATCAATCACAATCAAAGTTTCTCAAAAACCCAATTAAAATGCATGAATTTTATTATTAACTGTACATGCACTTTTAATTTATTACTGTTGCTGAACAGATGGAGGTTTCTGCATTGTCTCCACGAGTAGCATTTTTAGATCACCAGAGGTCACTATTAACTGTAGGAAATAGCCATCTCAGACAAAGGATCGCTGCTCTTGCTCAAGATAAGATTTTTAAAGATGGTACGTAATATATAACTAATAACCATGCACTGATTCATCTTCATTTTTTCATTTCCATTTCTTGTTTTATGTATGTATGTACTCTAATTAATATTAGTGTTGTTAATTTGCCAATAACCAACTGCTCTAGATCTTATATATGATCTCTTAATTAAATGGTGTGTACTACTAGAATTATAACTAAGCATGCAAGGAACAAAAATTGCAGCACATCAAGAGGCACTAAAAAAGGAAATAGAAAGGCTGCGTGAAGTGTACCAACAGCAAAATAAGCTGAAGAAAGTAACTGGTACCGACAATGATTCAGATTCGATGCAGATACAATTCGAGAAGGAGCATGTCAATCTCGCCGCTTGAAAGTCAACTAATTGTGACTTAATTCCTATTATGGGAACTAAATTGTGATTAAGTGTGTTTGATCCAACATCCTTGTATTAGTAGAGAGGATTGCATTTGTACCATTATTGGTGGTGTTAGATGGCTTAATTTAGCTGCATTCTTTGGTGTAATTTATTTTTTTTTCTTTAACATTTTTGTGATTCTTTTCTCAAGTGTAATTGAGTTGATCAAATTTTAAGGATTTGTTGGGTATATGTTATAATTCTGTGCCCATTAATTTCACCTGGCTGTCACACTGTAAAGTTCACAAAAAAAAATGTTGCTACTTCTTTACTTTAATTTGTGTGATTTAATTCAATAAAATGAACACTCATGTCAAATTAAGTCTGCAATTAAATTAATTAATCTATGATGATTTTTATATATGTGTAGAATATTGAAGACAATTAACTATTTAGGAGCTAAATTACAAATGAACTAGCTATGTTACATGCAATATCTCAAAAAGAATTTTAGGAGAAATTAAGTTGAAATGAAAGCATACATATAATTAATTAGTGGTAAAGGCAATCCGTAATCGTAGGAAATAAATCTACTGCGATTCAAATTTAGAAACAGTAATTCTAAAATTTCTATTTTTTTTAGATCCAATCGTCTAATATTTTCTGTGCAATATCTTAAAACAGCTGATTTTTCTGTGCAAAAATTTCGAAACAATTCAACAGTTTGATTTAAAAAAGAAGTAATTTTAGAGTACTGTTCACAGCTAAAGAATTGTAGTAGATTCGGATTTGTAATCACATGCAAAGAAGGTCAATTGTACAACCTAGAACAACTTCTTATTTATTTATTTAACAGAGTACATGTACGAAATTTTAATTTTGTACCCACCGAATTAATACACAATATTCCATAGCACATGGTATACAATTATATATTCATATGCATCAAAGCTGTGTTATATATTTATAGCACTTATATATGCAATAGGAATAGACTAGCAAGAAGAAACCGAATCACCAGTGCATGTGGGTTTGGGAGGAAAAGAAGGGAATGATAGAGAAAAATAGGCATAATAAAAGCAAAGAAAGAAAAGCAAAAAAATATTTAGAAAAAAAAAAAAAGGAATAAAGAGAGGAGAGAAGGAGAGACAGCATGCAGCCCACACCCTGCCTGAGGCCATGTGGGTTGTGGGAAATCCGATCTCATGCATTCATTTCTTGTATTTCTTCCCTCCATTTTAGATGCAGCTTTACAGCCAGTTTCTCCTTTAATAACCTCCATTTTTTTTTTCTTCTGTACATAAGCGTACTGATGGTTTTGAGACCTGATTGATAGATACAAAAAGTACTTTTGGAGGATTTTTGTGGGCCAAAATGTGATGCTTAAGATTCAACCTCAATTATGCCTTGATGGGTAAAAGTAACAAAAACAATTGGATGACATGACCCGTTTCAACCCGAATCAAAGTTTACATGCCCGCTACAATTACATAGAACTGTTTTGAAGTTGTTTTGCCATGATGCTTCAAGTATAATATAAGGTTAATAATGCAATTAAGCATCAAAAAAGTTCAAAAGAAAAGAGATGATTGGACCAGTGTTGTAAAAAACGGTTGTTTAGACCGATTAATCGATCGATTAGTCATTGGCGGTAATCAAACTATTACAGAATTTTCCGACTATTCGACCGATTATTTCGGATTAATCGCTTTGCAGTATCATGTATGTCCGATGAGCTTATTTACAACACTGATTGGGACTAAATTGATCCATATTTAGTCGAAGATCAAGTCAATTCATTCTCAAAAAGAGTATAAATAACAATACAACCTAACAACTGGAAAATAAAAGAGCAAATTTGGGCGATTACTGTGCTATAATATTGAGTGGGTCTTCCAATTCATATATTAATTCTGGTACGGTGTGATTTAGTTTTGCACGGTCATGGATTTAGTTGATATTGACATATAATTAGGGGAACCGGATCATCTGGCTCTTTATGGATAGAAAAGTCATGCTCCTAAAGTCATTGATATGTAGATTTGGAGTGAATTTTGTCATATAAAAATTGAATATAGTTTTATCCCGGACCTACTGTGAATCCACGCGTCAGTAACTTTAGAAGCAGGAACTTCTGCCCACAAAGGAGATTCGGTTGTTATAATTAAATCGCTATCTCGACCATTATAAAACCCCAAATTAATGACACTAGAACCCAGTATTAGGTCCACAAAAGCCATACCTTTCTAGATCAAACAATTAATGAATTACTTACTATTGCTATATTCTTTTTTTATTCTTCTCTTTTCAGAAAAAGCATAATCTCATTAAATGGCCGGAAAAGCTTGAAGGACAATGAAAGAAACCATTAAATGGCAATTCCAAGGAAACTCATTTATGTAACTACCTGATCTACTAACATTGTTCTGGCTGTAATCATGGTTTCTGAGTTTTGTTTTCCTAATAACTCATTCCTTATCCATTTCATTAAAAGAAAGATAAAAATAAAAGGAAAAAAGGAAAAAAATGTGAAGTTGGAATCTGATCTATATGCTCTAACACCTTGTTTGGATGGAGAGTAAAGGAAAGGAGGGAATGGAAAGAAAAAAAAACTTTCCATCGAATCCTGTTTGGTTGATAAAATTATGTCGGAGGTGAAGGGTATAAGAGGTTAAACGTTTAATATTGCATAATTATAATCAATAAAATCGATTTTCCTCCCAATCTGAGGTGTAACGGATGGAAGTAAATTTTGTTGCAAAAATTTTCAAAAAAAATAACACAAATAACAAATCATATATCTTACCTATATAATTATCATACAAGTTTTTTGTCGCAAACCTACAACTAGGGTTGTAAATGAGCTGGCTCAGGCTGAGCTGGGCCTTAGCTCAGCTCGTTAATTCTAGACCGAGCTGTTAGCGAGCCAGCTCGTTAACAGCTCGCGAGCTAAAATCTCAACTCAAACTCGTGACGAGCCACGAGCCACGAGCTGGCTCACTAGGTTTGGTTGGACCTTGTTTTAAGAAGAAAATAAATTTTACAAACCTTTTTGGACCGAGCTGGACCGAGCTAAACCGAGCTGGACCGAGCTTGACAGTATAAAATGCACACAAATTCATACAAATTCACAAATTGATGCCTAGCCGAGCTAGCTCGTGAGCTGGCGAGCGAGCTAAGACCTTAGCTTAGCTCGTTAATTTTGGCCCGAGCTGTTAGCGAGCCAGCTCGTTAACAGCTCGGTCCACTATCGAACGAGCTGTTATCGATCGAGCCAGATGTGAGTCACGAGTGAGCCACGAGCTACGAGCTTTTTTGACAGCCCTACCTACAACAGCCACTGAAATTTTCATTAATCTTCTAAATTTTAATCAACCAAACAAGGAATAATTAAGATGAAAAGGAAAGTTAGATTAATTTTCCCTCATTAATCATCCAAACAAGAAGAGATTAATTATGTTAATCTTTCTTCCTATTCCATTCCATTGCCTTCTATTTTTCACCTCCCCTTCCTTCCTCTACTCTCCATCCAAACAAGGTGTAAGAGTTGTCTATTGCGAGAGAGAAATTGAGAAGAAAGTGAACAAACAGACCCAATTAATTATATTTATTGTCATATATTGGCTGGTAGTAAATTAGATAATACAGTCAAAGTGTGCTGCGAGAGAGAAATTGAGAAGAAAGTGGCCAAACAAACCCAAATAATTATATTTATTGCCATATATTAGGCTGGTAGTAAATTAGGTAATACAGTCAAAGTATGCAGCTATTAGGGCTGCAAACAAATCAAATCAAATCAAACTTACTCCAGTATGAGTTTGAGTTTGAATAAGATTTAAACCGAATTGGTTTGATTTGTTTCAAAACGAACTTCAATCGAACGAGTTAATTGCGAACTATAAATTTTTACGAATCAAAGTCAATCGAATCACGAACTACGAACTTTTTTGGCAGTCCTAATTATATCGGTAGTTTATGCAATAGTTTTCTTCACACAGAACAAAATTCACATAGTTTCCTTTTACCTTTTACCTTTAACGAATTCACACTGATGGATTATGGGCCAACCCAAATTTTTCTTACCTTTTACGCTGCTAGATTGATTAAAATCACAGTATGGACCTAGTCAAATGAAATTTATTCCATTATTAATTTGTCAAACTCCTGGAACATTTTTCTACTATAAGTTATTATTATATTAGCAATTTTAAGCTCTAATAAGTTTGATTCATGCATTATAAAGATTGATGATTGAAACCATTAGTTGCATTTGAGATTCGAACCTAAATTGTTCGCAAATTAAATTCGAACAAATATACCCAGTTTGAGTTTGAGTTTGAATAAGATTTGAATCAAACTAGTTTGATTTGTTTCAGAACAAACTTCCATCGAATGAGTTAATTGCGTTTTTTTTTTTCCAAATCGAAGTCATTCGAATCACAAACAAGAAATTTTTTTTGACAGCCCTAGCAGCTATATAGAAGTTAAAGAAAAATATAATTTTGTTTTTATCCCGCTACCCCCTCTTTTCTTTTACCAAGTCTTGCCCTGCACTTGATTCCATAGCATAGTGTCATTTTAGCTGCAAAACAAAAGAAAAAGAAAAAAAGGACCAAGAAAATGAGAAGCAATAGCATTGGTTCCACTTACTATCATTACAAAAAAAAAAGGGACCAAGAAAATGATATTGGCCGTTCATGCAAGTGTCTAAAGCATGGTGTCAGTGAAACTAGATCAGTTCTGGTATTGGCCGTTCAGTTCTGGTTTGATCGATCTGTCGGATTGGAACAACAATTGACA
This sequence comes from Carex cristatella, assembly GCA_024447775.1. Classification (NCBI taxonomy): domain Eukaryota; kingdom Viridiplantae; phylum Streptophyta; class Magnoliopsida; order Poales; family Cyperaceae; genus Carex; species Carex cristatella. Next base: position 8,178,573 of record JAJHPF010000010.1, on the reverse strand, counting down.
TGCCAGACCGAAGGCATGTGTTTCAAATTGGCCTTATATCCCTTCTATCCAACATGCTCCAGGCCTCCAGCTGTTCAAGATCTTACAAAAAATAAAACAAAAAGAAAGCAAAAAATGAATGCTGGTCCCAGAAACCATTTTCTTACCTTTTGTTTGAGCCCACATGGTAATGCAAGTTTTTGCTTGAGACCAGCAGATGATAATCATTGGCATGTGATTGTGTCCCAGCCTCAAACAAATATCCATGTTAGTGTATAATGGATGTAAAAAGAGAAATATCAACTTATGGAAACTTCATACAGCAAGAACAGGAATTACATTTGGATCTTACTATTGTACCAGTCAGTCGGCTCTGTACATGTATATTACCATAAGTTCCGGTCTGTATTAAGAGTGTCCCTTCTTTATTTCTTGATTTATGTTGCATTTTCTATCCTTTTTTTTTTTTTTTTGGGTATGTCTGTGGTTTAAATGGCAGCAAAGCCAAATTACAAGGTAAAACAACTGAGATATATGATTATGGATTAGTCTCAAATCAGCAATATACCAGACCAAAGTTACCATCTTCTTAGTCTTAGTACAAGAATGGCACTGGTACCAGGCAACCAGAACATAATGTCTATATGTTTATGGTCAACTAAACCTCAACAAAGCCCAAAAAGTAACCTGAAACTTGGTAAAATCAGGCAATATGGTACAGAAATAATCCACTGGTACTAAGATCAGCATGTGATTGCCATACTGATCAATTAACTAGCTACTAAAACTGCATCAATTTAACTAGCTTCCCAAAAGTCCCAAAAGTTGAGCACAGGGATAGCCGTAAAGAGATGATATTAAACCTTATTGAAAGAGAACATTCTTCACTGAATTTGAAGCAATGGAATAACAATAAGCTAAATATGAATTACCAATTAAAAGACAATACATGTCAATTGGTACAAAATTTGGATTAGTCTCATTAAGGAAACATGACCTTACCAGTACTTTCCAATCTAGTAAACAAGTAGCAATAGGCTCCCTTGAGGTATGTAGGCAACCACTCAGGTATTCTAGGTATGACTAAGGCTCAACTACAAAATTAAACGAGCCCGTAAAGGCCCAAATAAAGAAATAAAATTGCATAAAAACTCAGATCCTTGCTACCAGAACTGCATAATTGTACTAGCTTCAAGACAAGCACAGAAATAATGGCAAGGGATTATATTAAACCATGTTATAAGAAAATATTCTTCACCATTAAGCACATTGAACTAATAGAATGGTCCCGAGTAGAGGGACATCAGTCCCATTTCCCATCAATGAGATGAAACTCAACAACCAATTTATTTCCAAACCTGATGAGAGTTTTATATCATACTTCTTACATAGATGTGCAAAAGAACAGTTCTTCAAGCAAATCAACGATAAAAAGGTGAAACTGTACTTAACAACATATAATTGAGACTCCAAATAACCTAGACTAGACACTATAGTTATGATCAGCATGCATAAGATAACCAAAAATACAGAACAAAAGATGATGCTAGTCAATCAACACATAATTGCTACTTGCATAATAGATTCCTCACGAATTAGGCTTTCTCATGTTCATTTTATTGCATAGAATCCCTAGCAATAAATACTCGAAACACAGAAACATCATCTAACCATTTACATCCATTTTGTAACCTACATTTCTGTGCCCTCAACAGAGGGCAAACTTTCTTTGCTCTCCTCTTTCTTCTTGCAGCTCTCAATCCCACCACCAAGCTCCCCTGCCCTCCTCTCTAACCCTGACACGCGGTCCCCAAATCCTTCAAACTTCTCGAACCAGTCCCTCTGAAACTGCGAAATTAAACCAAGTGCCACCTGCTTCATCTCAAATTCTCTCTCTAGCCTTTGCCTCTCAACCTCCTTAGTGGAAATTACCAAACCGCCCCCTTGTGGCACATCTCCATACACTGGCTTTTCCCTCTCCTCCCCTTTTGGATATGTCTTCCTATACTCAGAAAAGGCATGTCGGGTCTGTTTCAGTGCCCGCTTATAACCCGATACAAGCTGGGCCATGATATTCATCTCTTGTTCATACCGGGACAGTTCGGCATTGTATTTCTGCTGGGCCTCAAACCTGGACCTCTCCAGCTGGTGCATCACCTGATCCTTCTCTTGAATCATAGCGGTGAGGTACTGCACTTGCATTTGCGCATTGATGACATCTTGGTTTCTCTCATTGTAGAGTGCTCGGGCCTTAGCCATGCATGCATCGAAAGGAGATGATTGCTCGTAGGTCCAGTTGTCTGTTTCACTTCGCATGCGCTTGGTAGCTTGCATGTCAGCTCTGCATTCCTCCTCTTCCTCATCATCTTCCTCTTCTTCCCTGTCCTCATCTACCTCTGTAAGCGGCCTCTTACTGGTGTTCGTAAAGAAGAATGAACCGGTGTTATTTGCCTCTCCATTCATAGACAAGAAATCACCCGAGTTCAGTTCATGGTTGTTGAGATCTGACCCCGTACTATACAGGTTCACACTGTTGACATTCTCCATTGCTTGTAGGAGATCAGTGGATGAATCCATCCTCTGAAAAGAGCGCATGTACTGTTCTCCTTCCTCGTCGACCTCTGTTATACCATCCATACCGGGTTTGCTCAAACTTTCAAACCCGAACCCTCTAGACCCACAAGGCTGAAGAGAGTGCTCAAAACCTGTCTCACCTTTCTCTTGCGTGACCCCCCAGTTAAGTGGGCCACCTTCAAAGCCGCTGTTTTCTTCACCTGATAATCCTAAGCTCAAGCCGGGTCCGGGTCCAGGCTCGACCATTTCATCAGCACCTGCATCTGCCAACTCCTCCAGGGATCTGGTTTCCTCTACACCATCTTCACCCTCATCCTTGTCCTCTTCCTCTTCCTCTTCCTCATCTTCAGCCTCTTCCATTATTACATCGGCGGATGCTTCAATTTCTGGTACCAGTTCAGGTACAGCCTTGGTTTCCACTGGTAACTGTTCAAGCAATACAGGTTTCTGGTACTTGATCAGTTGCTGGAGGTATGGTGCATAGTAACATGTACCGGTTTGGAGCACCTCCTTTAGCTCTTTTACCACAAAACCCCAAATTAATCCCGGCCCAATCGACCTTACCAGCCTGACCCTCTTTCACTAGCTGAGTGGCCTCAGCCACTTCCGGCGGAAGAATGCATGCGTCTTCATCTTCTTGCAGATGAAAAAGCATGTAACTTGAAATGAACTCTGACAAGATGGACCCCGCCTCATCTGACCTAAAAAGACCATGGTCTGGTTCCTCAATTGGATTCTTAACAATAACAGGTAACGAAAGAGCTCGCACTAAAGCAGCTTTCGTAACAGTGATATTCTCCCCGTTTACCCAACTCTTTTTATTCGAATGATCATAAAAAGCGATTAAAGATGCGATTAGATCAGAACGAAGATCTTGGTCGAGGTTAAGGTGCGCAAAATCCCACAGGCCCAGAGCACGAAACAGCGGTTCGTGCTTGGAGAAGTCAGAGAGAGAGAATAAAGGCGAGAAAGGCACCAATTTTAGGTTTTGTTTGAGCATAGATAGCTTCTCTTCTCCCATGGTTTTGTGCTTCTTTGAAAGGGCTTTGCATTTCTTTCGAGGTTTACGGGTCGACTGAGCCGACCCAGATGGTTTCTCCGGCACGGCGACGTCTATCGTCGCCGGATCGGACTCGGGTTCGGGTTCCGGTTGCGGGTTTGGTTCCTCGGATGTGGATTCGGGTTGCGGGACGACATTTGGTTCCTCAGGTGCGGATTCGGGTAGAGGGGATTGCGGATCTGGGGATTGAGACATTGTCGGATTAGATTGCGACTCAAGATTCTGCTAGATTTGAGAGAGGAGCAGTTGCTTTGATTGTGCTTCTTCTTCTTCTTCTTTATATTCAACTTGAGCGCGAGAATGGAAAGACTACGGAAGACGGGAAGAGGAATGTTATGTTTTTTTCGCTAGGGTTCTTCGGGTTGAATTCGCATCCTCTCAGATATCTCAAACTTTGAGTTTTATTGGAAAATTTTGACCGTTCAAATACGCATTGCACGAATCTCAAACAAAAATAACACTGGCCCCCGCGCTTTCACCGAATAGACATCGTACACGTCGGTCATGCAAAATTTGCGATATCTCAGAGGATACGCACTCGTTGGGGTTTTCGTTCGGGAATTCGCATCCTCTGAGATATCTCAAATTGTGAATGTTTTTATGGAAAATCTTGACCGTTCAAATATGCACTACACGAATCTTAAATATAAATAACACTGGCCCCCGTGCTTTCCCCGAATAGAAACAGTACACCTCGGTCACGCAAAAGTTGAGATATCTCAGAGGATACGCACTCGTTTCACTCCATCCTTTCCTCTCTTGAGAGATAGTTTGCCATTTTTATTATGTTTTCTAAATAAGGCTTCTATATTTTATACCTTCGTCGTTATGCCTCTATTTGTAAATTTTGCAATAACAGATATTCTAAAAATTTATATGTTAAAATAAAATTATTAGATGTGATTTTTATTATTTTTTTCTACATGTACATAAAAAATTATTATTATTTAGAGTAGAATTAGGGTGATTCTAGAAGTATCAAATCCCTTTATACTCTTAACTCTAAAATCTATCGGATTAACTTCAAACGATTAATCAAAACCGTTAAAACCCTTCTACCTTACGAGTGATGCTTCTATATGTGAAAATTTTAAAGTTTCGAATTAATTTAATATAAAGTCAAGTGGTCAAAAGGCTTCCAAAAAATGAATGCATTAAAATTAATTTAGAAACCTTCCAATTTTGACTACTTGACTTTATACTAAATTAATTCGAAACTTTAAAATTTTCACATGTAGACGCATCACTCATAAGGTAGAAGAATTTCAACGGTTTGGATTCATTATTCAAAGTTAATACGATAAATTTTAGAGTTAAGAGTACAAAAGAACTTGGTACTCCTAGGAGCATCCTAGTTCTACTCTTTATTATAATTATATATGAATCAATAAGTTAAAAAATCAATATTCAGAATTTATTCACATCACTGTGTTTTTGCAAGTTTTAATATTAATCAGAACATAATTTAAATGCCATAATCTTTTATTGCATACAAAATATGATATAGTCATATACAACATATCTAATTGTTTTATTTTAATATTTTAATTTTAGATTTTAAGTTAGTATAGTTTAAAAAAAAAGATATAATAGACTGAAATTTTTCAAATCATACATCCATTTTGCAAGAATTACAAATATACCCAACCGCTAAATAATCATGTGCATCAGATTTGACTTATCTAGCGGGTTATTGACAGACCCAATTTTCCGAGTTTTTTTTATAAACCATAAATAAAAAATTCAAAGTTACGAAATCAATATGATTACGTAAAATTTCGAAAAACCATAAAAACCGAAACTTAATCTCGGTCTGGAAAAAAAATTCTCAAGACCGAAATTCATTTTCGGTCTCTAGCCAAATTTTCGGTCGCCAAAGAAAATCCATCAATCTAACTCAGGGCCGAAAATCTTTTTCGGTTTTACTCAAATTTCCCTCAAGACCGAAAATTTGATTCGGTCCCCAGTCCCCACATGAAATTAATCAATTAAAAAAGGGGGAATTTCACATGTACCCCTCAAAAATTTCAAAATTACGTATTCCTCCCTCTAAAGTTTGAAATTACGTATTTCCCCCTCAAAACTTCAAAAAATCACAAATTTACCCATTTTATTATCTTTTATATTAAAACTCATTATAAATTTATCAAATACTCATTTTACCCTTTATTAAAAGCATGCAAATTCCATTGACTGAAATTTGAATATGAACAATTCCTCTCTCATCCGAACTGCTTTTAGATTTGTGCACGCAAGATCAGCACGAATCTTGATGTAAACATGCACACATACTGAAGCGACATGCACAGATCTTAATGTGATACACGATGATTATAATTTCTTTAAGATTCGTGCACGTTAGATCAACACAAATATTAAAGCGATGCGCGCAAATCTTAATGCGATGCACTCGGATCAGACGATAGAGGAACCCTTCATATTCAAATTTGAGTCCGATAGGCTTTATATGCTTTTAATAAAGGGCAAAATAGGTATTTTAAAAATTCAGAATTAATTTTATTATAAAAAACAATAAAATGGGTAAATTTGTGGGTTTTTAAAATTTAGAGGGGGAAATATGTAATTTCAAACTTTAGAGGGGGGTATACGTAATTTTGAAGTTTTCGAGGGGTATACATGAAATTCTCCCATTAAAAAAAACTTAATCTTGGTTTCGGTTTAATCAATTAATAAAAACTTAATCATGCTGTTCTTTATTTTCTTTATTAATCAGTTATAAACTTAATCTTGTATGTTTTCTTTATTTTTTTATTTTCTTATTTTCAGTTGATGACAGTGATAATGTTATGTGTAGGGCTGCATAAAATATTCATAGTTCATGATTCGATTCGAGTTTGATTAAAAAAATGTTCGTAAAAAATTCGATTCGAAATAGTTCGAAATTAATTCAAACCAAACTCAAACTAGACTTGGTTTGTTCAAAATAGGTTCGCAAACTATTCTAGTTCGAAACTCAAAGTAACGTGAACCGTTGTTTTCCACTGATGACTTAAAAATTAAAACATAAGGCCGTTCAGTCATAAGTCATAACTCGTAAGTCGTTATCTTTGCTCTCAGTTTTGAAATCATAAACGACTTTCACATCTCGCTCTCGGCGACTACGATCACTTTTCCTTGTCGTAAAAAATTTCGTAAAAAATTCGATTCGAAATTAATTCAAACCAAACTAAGTTCAAAATTAATTCAAACCAAATTCAAACTGGGGTAAGTTCGATTCGTTTGCAGCTTATATGTATGTTTTGTTTCATTTTTTTATTTTCTAATTTTCAATTGATCAATCAATTAATCAATTAAAAAAATAATTATTTTCTTATTTTCTTATTAATCAATTAATCAATTCTTATTTTCTTATTTTTCGTTTATAATTGATTAATAAAAAAAATTACCAAGACCGAATTAAAATTTCGGTTCCAGCATGGACCGAAATTTTAATTCGGTCTTGGGGTGGTTTGCAGCACAAGGTGTGATTAGGTGTGGCGTAGGGATAAAAAATTGAAAATAAATGGAGACCGAAAATAAAATTCGGTCTGGGAAAGAGAGACCGAGTTTTACTCTCGGTTTTTATGGTTTTTCAAAATCTTGCACTAATCATGTTGTTTTCGTATAATTATTTTTTTTAATTATGGTTTATAAAAAAAAAACTCCAATTTTCCATCTCGTTGACAAGAAAAGACATCTAGTAGCACAACTCTTTCTTCATTTGACATTTGAGAATGGACTAGTTTCGTTAAAGTAGAATACACTTTTCGTCTACTCTTTAGAGAAATATATAAAGAAATAGAGAAATAAACATTATTTATTTGTTGTTCTGTGCACGTATCTCGAAATAACTTATTTTTCTGCACACGAATCTTAATACAATTTAAGATTTAAAAAGGGGAAAGTTAGGAACACACGGAAGAATCCAAAGTAGAAACACTTCGTCTACTTTAGAGAAATATATAAAGAAATAAAGAAATAAACATTATTTATTTGTTGTTCTGTGCACGTATCTCGAAATAGCTTATTTTTTTTACACGAATCTCAAAATAATTTAACAGTTAGATGTAGAAAAACAGAAATGTTAGGAACACTGTTCACAGTAAAGAGCTCACAGTAAAGAATCGTAGCAGATTCGGATCCAATTATTTAGCATGCCGAGTATATTTAAAATTTTGCAAAAGTAGATGTATGATTTGAATCCTCTTCTAAAATATCAAATATTATTCAAACAGAGTTAAAATTTTTTAGATGAGAGTTTTCATAATATTTTTTTTATCATTTTATCCTTAGTTTTGAAATTGTTATTTAACTATTATACTTTAATGTACTATTATTATCACAACAGTTTTATCAATAATAATTTAAAATTTGGACTTCAAACGATTAACATAAGCGGTTGATTTTGTTTAATTTTTAAAGTAATGCAATCAAACCAAAATCAATGAAAAAGTCAGCAGAGCAAATTAATCACAATAAACTGTTTATTTCTCAATCTTGTACCGAACGAATTACAAACTTTTTAATTTTATATATGAAAGCATTACTTTACAAAGAAACAAAAATGAATAGTCTATATTTTTTAAATTAAAAAATTAAAAGATTTTGTTTGGGGTCATTATATTGTACGATCCATATAGGAACAATTTGTTTGGTTCTGATAAGATATATTGGTATGAAAGTACAACTAGGGTGTTGTTAAGTTTATCAAGTTTCTTTGTGAATTTAATTTTAAAATTTATTAGATTGGTTTTAAATGATGAATTCAAATCATTAAAAAAAAAAATCACCTTACGAGTGATACATCTACAAGTGAAAATTTTAAAATTTCGAATTAATTTAGTATAAAGTCAACTGGTCAAAGTTAGAAGGTTTATATATTAATGTTAATGCATTTATTTTTTGAATGTCTTTTGACCACTTGATTCTATACAAAATTAATTTAAAATTTTTTAAAATTTGCATGTAGATGCATTACTTGTAAGTTAAAATGATTTCAACGATTTGAATTCGTCATTTTGAAGCCAATACTTGAAAAATACTTATGTAGCAATGCTTGGGCCTCAGCCCACTCCAGCGGATCCGAATCTGCTGCGCTTCTTGCACCCTACAATTCCTGTTTTTTCAAATCCAACTGTTGAATTGTTTCGAGATTCGTGCACAGAAAAATCAGTTGTTTTGAGATACGTGCACAGAAATCATTGAACGACTGAATTTGAAAAAACAATGATTTTAAAATTATTGTTCATAATATTCGGATAGCAGCAAATCCAATTCCCACTTCTGCAAGATCTCTAGTCTCCCCTTTTTAAAATTTTCTGTTTCTTTTCTCTCGATTTTTCTCCATGTTTCTCCGTGTGGCAGATATACTATGGTAAAAAATGCATCTTGTGAAAAACAAATGTATACTCGTGTATAATTTCCGATTTTTTTATTAATAGAAAAAATATAAAAAAAATTGACAATGAATTCGACAGATTTCAAAATATAAAAAACTGTTATGGTTTATAATGTCCCATCGGACGTTATAAACCATATCATCCAGATTAGAGAAATATGTAAACCACTAATTAACAAAATAACAAAAACAAATAAAACTCAAAGTTAATGTCTATAATGTCCGGATTCCAACTTGAGAAATTATGTCCTTTGAAGGTTAATTATCAAACTCAGAGAAATTTTTTTGCAAGGGCAATTACTTCACACAGTCAAAACACTATACACATTAACGTCCAGTGTGTTTTTGTTGTTGTTGTTTTGTTAATTAGGAGTTTAATTGAGTCTGTTAATCTGAATGTGATGATTTATAATGTCTTGCTGGACGTTATGAACCATAATGGTTTTTTTATATTTCAAAATCTGCCGAATTCTTATACCGTCCGATTTGATTTAAAATTTGAGCTTTTGTCCAAAGAAATTTGGACAAAGTCACATCCAAAGTCAGTCTTAAACTGTCCGATTTTATTTAAAATTTGCATCAACGGTTTAGATTTACGGAATCATTAAAATTATTATGTTTTAAAAATATTTGCATGAATCTTAATGCAAATCAAATAGTTAGGTCTAGCATTGGATGAGATTTTGTCCAAAGCGATTTGGACAAAATCCAATTACTTACTATTGTCAAAAAAAATTTCCTACTGATAAAAAATCAGTATATAATTTGGATGAAATTATGGTCGTCCACCACTAACACAATTTCGCAAATGTGAAATTTGTTTCTAATTGATCGAATCACATTCTTGGGGATCTAACATCTAAAAATTATTTTGCGGTGTAAATAGTATGCTGGATGCAAAAGTATATTGTTGGGTCTTGTAATATTGTTGGATGAAATTATGACCGTTATTATTAATTGGAAGCCTTCGTAAATTTTATTCATCCAACATAACTTTGGCATATGATTTTTTATCTTTTAAAGATTTCTATGTAATATTGTAAAATTGAAATGTAATCAGATTTCAAAAATATTTATCTCTTTTTTTTATAGCATAATGAGCCTAATATAGTTTGAGTCAAGCTTGGGTGCTATGGATAACATAAAGTCATTAGTGCTACAGTTTCAAAAACCTATCGAATAAATTTCAAATTTCGATTTAAATAGCTCAGTAAATTGATTATATAATGAACTTGTAGAATACCAATTTTTACTATTTTTAATTATTTTTTTTTACTAATTTATGAAATATGACAAAATATGACTTAAAAATAAAAATAAAAATTGTCAATATTTTAGGCCATTTTTTTTTACCATTTTTCATAAATCATAAAAAATAGTAAAAATTAGTATTCTACAAGTTCATTATATAATTAATTTACTAAGCTACTTAAATCGAAATTTAAAGTTTATACAATAGATCTTTTAGGCTGTAGTACGGATAATTTTAGTTTATTATAGTTTATAGCTATGTTGATAAACATTTATCATCATCATCATTGTTGTTGTTGTTATTCAAATTTTGGACCTCGAGGATAAGAGTGCCTTAAATGTTCGTGAATCGTGATTGCAAGATATCATAAATGAGAATGATTGCTTCATTATGAAAATCTTCTGTTCATTTATTTTGAAATAAAAATATACATGTGTGTGTGTGTGTATTTTTAGAACTTGGTAGTGACTCAAAATAAATTATTATTTTTACATAATTGGTGTTGATTGCACGATATAAGAAGAATAAACCCGTGTATATGTTTTATTTTCATAACGGTTTTAATTTTTTTTAATTCTGTGAAATTGCTCCTGTTTAGATATTAAAACGAAATAGAAAATTGTTCAGATCTCTAATTCTGATTTTCTGTGCTTCGATAAAGATATAACAAAAAAAATTGCGTGTTGATCTTAGAAGAATAATTGCATTTCTTCTTCTTGCTTCAACGAACCATTTTTGACAATTTTTCAAAAGCCATTATCAATCTGTTGCAATCATCATGCTTGAATTTAGTGCCTTATGTAACAGTAACTAAAATGCAATTTGGCGAAAAGGATATGCTTTTTTTTTTCTTATTCTTTCTTTTTTTCTTTTGCTATGTAATTCTCATTAGCATTTAGCAAATGGTTCTGCTTTTTTCTTTCTTTCTATAATATATCCTACATATAACCAAATGGTGCGCTTAATTTTTAAATCCCATGCCGCGACACGTACTACCTGTCTACCAACTTTACGTAAAGAAAGACGCGGTGCTTTAGCTATTTGTTTGTCAAATAGGTGCATGACCCCGTTCTTTCTTAAAAAAAAAAAAAAAAAGTTATTTGTTTGTCAGAACTCAGAACTGGATCACCTGTTCTACGTGGGTAGGAAATTTTTGTTCTTGGATAGGGGTGTTTATTGTGTCTGGTTTCATCGGTTTTGGACCGAACCAAATTAGATCGGTTTAAATAATTTGATTTTTTCGGTTTAATGCTTCGATTTGGTTTGTTTTTTAAAATCGAATTATAAGTTCGGTTCGGTTCAGTTCGGTTCGGTTCGGTTTGAAAATTTTCAAAACCAAATAACCGAACCGACCGAACTTTTATATATTATGAATTTGGTCCGGACCGTCCCTATTTATTTCTTAATACTCCGATTTATTTATTAATAAATTACTTTAAATACTTCGGTTTATTTCTTAATATTCCGGTTTATTTCTTAATAACCCGATTTATTTCTTAATATACTTCGTTTCGGTTCGGTTTCAACCGAACCAAACCGATGAACACCCCTATTCTTAGGCTGTGCTTCACAAATTGAGAGTAAATTTCTCATTAGTGGAAAGGGAAGGGAAAAGATCGGAGTGAGACTCACCTTTGAACAGTAATTTTACACTTCGATTTAGAAGTGAGGATTGTCGCCAAAATATAACGCAGCACTGAGCTTAGGGGTGTTCATTGGTTCGGTTCGGTTCAAACCGAACCGAACTAGTCAAACCGAAGTTATAATTCGATTCCAAAAATAGAACCGAACCGAACCGAATTAGCATTGCAACTGAACCGAACCGAACCAAAGTTTTATTTCGGTTTGTTCGGTTCAAACCGAAATATATCATTTTTTTTATTTAAAGCAATTTTTTTGTAATAAACTGAGATATATTAAGAAATAAATTTGAGTATTAAGAAATAAATCCGGATATTAAGAAATAAACCGAAGTATTTAAAGCAATTAATTAAGAAATAAACAGGAATATTAAGAAATAAACCGTGGCGGTCCGGACCAAATTTATAATATATAAAAGTTTGGTCGGTTCGGTTATTTCGGTTTTGAAAATTTCAAACGAACCGAACCGAAGTTATAATTCGGTTTTAAAAAGCAAACCGAACCGAACCATTAAACCGAAAAAACCAAACCGTTTGAACCGAACTAATTCGGTTCGGTCCAAAACTGATTAAACCGGACCCGATGAACACCCCTAGCTGAGCTTTCTTCACCTCCGAATAGTGTTCGTTCACCTCCGCTGTCTCTCCGGTTCTTCTTTTCTGGAGCAGGTGAAATCGTCGGACAGGAACAGTCTGAGGCAAGACTCACCCCTGCACAGTGATTATCTCCTCCTCTTCCTCCGAGTAACCCCTCAAAGTCTTAAAGTCGCTAGCATGTAGATTCGAAATGAATTTTAATATTTAAATATTGAATATAATTTTGTTTTGAGTTGAATTTATGTATCAGTAATTTTAGAAGTAAGAATTTTCTACCGACGGAAAGACAGAAGATTCGGTTCCTTGCTTGTCAACGAGTTGTTAAATTTCTGAGAATAATAATGTTATAATCAATCAATCAATCTTATTCACAGCGACAGGTATGAACACATCATATTTATCTTTTGACAAATATGAATACAATAAGCACCGTAGGAATGGAATTCAAATCTGCCTGACCGTGTATAATGAGATCAGAACCGTCCGTTTTAATTTTACACGAATTTTAAAGCAAAGTCTCTATGTTTCAAATAGGTACTAAATTGATTTTGATCCGTTGCAAGTATTCTACGCGGTTTGGTAGCTTGGGATCAAAATATGCTATTTTTTTAAAGAAAAGAAGCTTCTTTTTTTTTTTTTCTGAATCATTCAAAATTTATTAGATTAAATTAATATTAAAATAAAAAAAATTGAGGCTGTGCAATGAATTTTGAATGATTCGCATGGAAGAAAAAGTGAGTTCTTTTTTTTTTTCAAAAAAAGAAACCGATTTGGAGTGATAGCTTAGGATAGGGTTGGCAAAAAAGCACGGTCATCCCTGCCCGGCCTGCCCGTTATCCGGTCGGCCCGGTGATGTGATGGGTCAGGTAAGACCGGGTCTAAAGACGGGCCAGGTCAGGCCTGGGCTTAAGTCGAAACCCACAGGCAGCCCGTTGGGCTTATCTGATTTTCTGTTTTCTGATTTTCTGGTTTCTGGTTTTCTGGTTTTCTGATTTTCTGGTTTTCTGGTTTTCTAGTTTTCTGATTTTCTGATTTTCTGATTTCTGATTTTCTGTTTTCTGATTTTCTGGTTTCTGATTTTCTGGTTTCTGTTTTTCTGTTTTTCTGTTTTTTTTATTTTTTGATTTTTTGGTTTTCTAATTTTTTTTATTTTTGTAGGCAGAATAGCAGGCAGGCCTGGGCCTGGAGGAAAAGCCCATTGGGCAGGCCGAACCTAAATTTACAAGCCCGTTAGACTGAGCCGGACAGACGGGCCATTAAATTTTTACGGACGGACTAGATCTGAGCTTGACAAAATACCCGTGAACTAGGTCCATTGCCATCCCTAGCTTAGGATACTCGTACGAATCAGTACGAGTCTTCATGAATATGGAAGAAAGCACAATAATGAAAGTATCTAGCATATAATTAATTATTATATATAAAGGAACTTAATTTTTTTAATAATTTTTTGCTTTTGGATAGATATTGTTAGATTGTTCTTTAACTTGTCAACGAAGGAAATGCCTAACGATGCAGAGGGTTCATTACTAATCATTTTACTTTTGCGGTTGATTTGTTGTTTTGTCGTTGTTTCCACTTACTTTCCGAAATTTTTACTTTTTTGGATACTAATAAAAATTTCGGTTTAACTTTCTTGTAGATAAAAAGCGAGTTCCAGCAAAGAATTATTCCTAAGGAATTTTTTTGGTGTACTCATCAAAACTTTTGAAATTGCCAATATACCCATCGAAACATCAAAATATCCTATTTATCCATTCAAACTGAACTTCTTTTCTTTTATCTCCAATTCCCCATTTCTTCGTAAATACATTATTTTTCTTTTAATAAAAATCAATTTGACACGTCGGTCACGCAAAAATTGAGATATCTCAGAGGATACATACTCAGAAACCACCACCCTCACCCCGACCCGGTCCGGATCCCCTAAAGTAACTCAATTTTTGGATTTTAGATCGAGACCATCCGATTCGAATCCGACGTTCCATCTCGCACGATCCATCTCGAAATGTGTGCTCCATCCCGAATTTGGCTCTCCATCTCACGCGCTCATCTCGAATCGGACGGTCCCAATTAAAAACTCAAAAATTAAATTACATTACTGGATCTCGATTCACCCCGGCCCGCACACACACCCTTTGTGTAGTATAGTAGATCTGTTAGCTAGTTCTTAGTCGCAGAGAAAGAATGGCAGACAAGAAAATATTTGTCTACTCTCTGTTTTGTTTTTCCTATTGAGTTTCATTTTAGCAAATTTAAAGTCAAATTAGCTGTATGCATGAATGTAATTGTTGTCTCCTCTTATCTCCACGAGTTCTCTCCAATTAAAATAGCCAAATTAATTAGATCAGAGAAGAAGACATGAGTAAATTAGTCAACTTGATTTTTAATAAAGACAAATAATATATTTATGAAGAAATGGAGATAAAAGAAAAGAAGTTCAGTTTGAATGGGTAAATAGAATATTTTGATGTTTTAATAAAATAAATTGGCAATTTCAAAGAATTTAATGGGTACGCCAGAAATTTTTCCTATTCTTAATTTGACGTTATAAGCAACCAACAACTTAAATTTTTTATAAAAGAGGCATGGCCCATTTCGTTGAAGAAATTGTTTAAATACAACCAACGAATTAAAATAATAGAAATAATTTTACCCACTATTCATTGGTTTTTATTTTGCATAAAGTTACTTGTTTGCATCCACAGAAAATCTGTATTTTCTCCTTTACAGTTGCGTGAAAATATTAGATCTCAAACATATCTAATCATAGAGTAGAACTAGGGTGCTCCTAAGTTCACTCAATGTCTTGTGAACTTGACTCTAAAATATATCGAATCGATTTTAAACGATGAATCCAAACTATTGAAATCCTTCTACCTAATGATTGGTGCGTCTACATGTGAAAATTTTAAAGTTTCGAATTAATTCAATATAGAGTCAAATGGTCAAAGGAGTACAAAAAATGAATGCATTAAAATTAATTTATAAACCTTAAACTTTTGACCACTTGACTTTATATTAAATTAATTCGAAATTTTAAAATTTTCACATGTAGACGCATCACTCATTAGATAAAAGAGTTTCAACAGTTTGGATTCATCGTTTAAAATCGATTCGATATGTTTTAGAGTCAAGTTCACAAGAGGTTTGGTGAACTTAGGAGCACCCTAGTTCTCCTAATCATATATCTAGAGTTCTAGACCATCTATTTAAAATCGGTCGATTTGAATCAGATCGGAACTCTTATCATTAGAATCCAACGATGTGAACAAAAAAAAATGCTCATTTTTACCTTTTGATCCTAGGGGGAATTTCATGTGTACCCCTCAAAAACTTCAAAATTACATATTTTTTCCTCTAAATTTTAAAATTACGTATTTCTCCCTCTAAATTTCAAAAACTCACATATTTACCCATTTTATTGTATTTTATATTAAAACACATTTTAAAATTAATAAAATACCCATTTTACCCTTTTACTAAAAAACATAAAACATCCATCTCACTCCAATTTGAATATGAAAGGTTCATCTACTGTCCGAATTGCTTTAAGATCCGTGTGCTAGGCCAGCACGAATCTTAAAGCGAACACGCACAAATATTGAAGCAATGTGCACACTAGATTAGCACGAATCTTGAAGTGAATACGCACAGGTCTTATTGTGATGCGTGCAGATCGGACGGTAGAGGAACCCTTCGGATTCAAATTTAAGTTCAATGGGGCGTTTTATACATTTAATAAAGGGTAGAATGAGTATTTTATAAATTTAGAATGAGTTTTATTACAAAAGACAATAAAATGGGTAAATATGCGAGTTATTGAAGTTTAGAGGAAAAACTATGTAATTTTGAAGTTTTTGAGGGGTATACGTGAAATTCTCCCTTGATCATAAATAAACATTCCAAATCTATTATTATTGTTTTAATAATTTTTTAGACTTTTTTTTTCTTTGAGCATAGCCCGTAGGTCTTAATTCTGCCCCCAAGCAAAATTGATCCCATGTCTCTCTCGTAGGGGAACTATGCCTTTACCAACTGCTCCATGTAGTAGTTCTTCTTCTTCTTCTTCTTCTTCTTATTTTTTTTTTTTTTGAGGAAATTAGACTGTGCTCTACAAAAATGAGGGAAATTGTCATTATTGGAAAACGAAGGCAAGAGAATCAGCATATTTCACCTCGCCTCCATTCCGATTTGGAGGTGAAAAATTTCGCCAAAACTATATAGGATATTCCCCTTCGCATTGTAGCATTCTCCTCTGCTCTCTCTTTATTTCATCTCTTATGAAGTAAAGTGAACCCATGGATCCGACAAATTCTCTCCTTTGCCCAAATTTCTCCCTTCTCCTCTCTTCGATTCCACTCGTCTTGAGATCCGAATTTGCTGTGATTCTTTACTCATGAACAGTATTCTACAATTCCTGCTTTTCTAAATCCAACTGTTGAATTGTTTCGAAATTCGTGCTAAAAAAATAGCTATTTTGAGATACATGCACAGAAATTACTGAACATCTGAATTTAAAAAAAAACATAAATTTTAAAATTAGTGTTCATCCTTTTTAGAATCGCAGCAGATGTGAATCCAGCGTCTTGAGCACACTTTTAGTGGCTACCAAGGTTAATGATCTCTCTATTTATTATTCTCCTTTTCTTTCAAAAGAGTGTGTGCTTGATGTGACTAAAGATTATATATAAGAGCATCCACAATGGTGATTGTTTTTGGATTGCTAATCTAATGTGTCAATTGCTAATAAAATTGTTGGGATGTGGCACAATTTCTAAATTAGCAAATTTACTTTAAAAGAAAACCATTGTTTAATGACACGTGGCTAATTAATTGGCTGAAATTAATTATAACACTCTCCCTCTCTTCACAAAATTAATTGTTGGGATGGAGTGATTTAGAAATTATGAATATCTAATTGCTAAATTCAGTGACGTGGCAAAATTACAATTTTTAAACTTTTTGTGGGATGGAGATGCTCTAACTTTTAGCAATACAATATTTTTGTATTATTTAGCGTGTGACTTATCATGTTGTTTACAATTTTAATGTTTTAAAATATTTATTTGTGTCACAATTTTTTAAATATAAAATAAATTCTATAAAAATTGTCTCGTTTTAGCAATGACATTTTTTTTTTTCCGAAGCGAAGTAAAAACCCAATCCTGGTAATTATATAATTAAATAAGCAAAATTTCAGTACATTAATTAATGAGAATTTATAACGAATTACAATAACAAACGCATATCTTGCTATGAAAAAGTTAATTAAAGGAAAATTCTTTTAATTTTTATATTCATCGAACTAATAATGAACTTGTACTCAAATTGTACTCAATAAAAAATAAATTTAAATAAAGTTATATAGTAGTTAAGAACATCTCTAACGGGGAAATTGAATAGAAATCTACGTTAGCTGCAAAGTACAATTTAGAAATTAAGTAAATCTTAATTTTTAAAGCTCTGTAACCGTGAAACTAAAGTTTGAGAAGAGAGACAGGGAAAAGAAAAGGTTTTTCTTAGAGCCAATAATTTTGTCCCATTCTGTCAGTGTGCCCAAAAGAAAACGTTTTCTTTAGAGCATCTACAACAGTGATTGTTTTTGGATTGCTAATCTGATGTGTTAATTGCTAATAGAATTGTTGAGATGTAGTACAGTTTCTAAATTAGCAAATTTGTTCTAAAAAAAACGTTTGTTAAATGACACATGGCTAAATTGGCTAAAATTAATTATAGTGCTCTCCCTCTCTTCACAAAATTTATTGTTGGGATGGAGCGATTTAGAAATTTTGAATCTCTAATTGCTAAATTCAGTGACATGGCTAAATTACAATTTCTAAACGTTTTGTGGGATGGAGATGCATAAGCAAATTTGTTTTATTAACAATTGACTCACATCTCAACAATTCAAATAAAACTTACCACATAGAATTAGCAACTATAAAATAATTACCACTGTATATGCTCTAAAGACAATGTTTTCTGCATGACGTAATAATTCGAAATTTAAATAGAGAAATCTGTTCCTTTGTTTTTAATTTTCAAAAAAAGAATATAATAAACATATTAAATCGTCACACTTAAAAATGACTTGTGGATTCATTCGTTTCATTCAAATTCAGATTAAATACTATATATTATACATCCATTGATAGTCTTAACTAACAAACAGAGACTTCCGAAAATAGAAAAGAAAGAAGATATTTTAAAGGGGGACTTTCACGTATACCTTTCAAAAACTTCAAAATTACATATTTATCCTCTAAATTTTGAATTTTCTTCTCTAAACTTCAATAACTCATATATTTACTCACTTTATTGTCTAAACTTCAATAACTCATATATTTACTCACTTTATTGTCTTTTGTGATTAAACTCATTCTAAATTTATAAAATACTCATTTTACTCTTTATTAAAAGTATAAAACACTCTATCGAACTCAAATTTGGATATGAAGGGTTCCTCTACCGTCCAATTCGCACGCATCGCAATAAGATCTGTACGTATTTGCTTCAAGATTCGTGATGATCTAGTGTGCACGAATTTTAAAGCAATTTGATCCGCGTGCATCGCATTAAGATCTGTGCACGTTGCCTCAATATTCGTGCGTGTTCACTTCAAGATTCGTACTGACCTAGCACACAAGGATCTTAAAGCAATTTGGACGGTAGAAGAACCTTTCAGATTCAAATTGGAGTGAGATGATTGTTTTATGTTTTTTAAGGTAAAGTGGGTATTTTATTAATTTAGAATGAATTGTAATATAAAATACAATAAAATGGATAAATATGTGAGTTTTTGAAATTCAGAGGGAGGAATAGGTAATTTTAAAATTTAGAGGGAGAAAATGTAATTTTAAAGTTTCTGAGGTATATACATGAAATTCCCCCAATTTTGAAAATGCGTCGTTATCCAGAAGTGGGTACGTCGCTCTCCGTGCAAATCCGCGGCCCGGACACGGTACACGGTACATCCCTTTTGTACCCGGTGCGCGAAAGTGACTCTTGTTTCGAACGAGTCACACCTGAACCACTGCCGACACAACACGTAACCAGCTCTGATCACTTGATCGCTTTTAATCACAACACAGGATTCTTAAGAGGCAGAGGTAGCCAGGTATGCAAACGGATCGGATAAAATTGGACTGTATTCGGATCTCCATCCAAAAATTAGATACGGATATTCGATATTCGAATATTAGTGCGGATACAGATACGGATATAGTTTTGAATTTTAATTATCCGTATCCGAATAATTAATATATACAATATAATTTTAATATGGAAAAGGCTGGCGTGCTAGCTGTAGCATAGTGACATGTCGTACTACTTCTTCAAAAATATATTGTGTAGACTTCAAACGATAAATCCAAACCGTTAAAACCGATTTACTTCACGAGTGATGCATTTACATATAAAATTTACAAATTTTTACATTCATTTAGTATAAAGTCAAGCGGTCAAAAAAATAATGAAAAATGAATGTATTAAAATTAATTTATAATTCTTATTTTTTGACCGCTTGATTTTATATCAAATGAATTCAAAACATTATAATTTTGACATGTAAATACATCACTTATGTAGTAGATTGGTTTCGATAGTTTGGATTAGCCATTAAAATATATCCAATAAATTTTTGAAAAGGTAAAACGACATGTCACTATACTACATGTAGCACGCTAGCACTATTCTTTTAATATATATTATAAAAATATTTATGTATATATTTACGGATATCCGATATCCGATCTGTATCCGTACATATCTGTCTGATATTATATATGTATCCGTATCCGGAAAAATAAAAACATATACAAATATAATTTTACCAAATTATTTAGAGAGGGAACAATTTGGATTGGACGTCCGTCACACTCAATTGAGTTAAATAAGTTTCACTTCCGTACAATTTATTTTAGAATCTGCATGCTAGATCTATACAAATATTAAAACAGATACACATAAATATTGAAGTAGTACACAAGAATCTTAAAAACAAATCAGATGAACGCGAAACCAATAAGATTCAAATTTAAATTTGATAGATGTCAGATTCAAATTGTTCTCGTTTAAAGACACTATGCACTATTTATAAATTTGTACTTTTCACTTTATCTTGTGTTAAACTAAATCAACCTTGTTAAGAGACTTGGGCGGATATACTCATAATTTTTTTTAACAGTTTAATTTTCATGACTGTTAAAATTTAATATTTATAATGACAAAATCACAAGTGGGGAAACATTTTAATTAACCTACCAATTGTGAAATTATAAGAACTTCAAATTACTATATTGTTTGCATTGTATCAGCCCTAGTACTTAAGATTTCAAGGATTTGTCAAAAAAAAAAAAAAAAAAAACTATATTGTATGCATTTTGAGATAGCATATTGTTGTATTATCACGTAATAAGGATTGAGGAGACATCTTGCACGTATTTTTCTAAAAAAAAAAATTACATAAATTGGCACCCTTTTATTATTTGTCCGATCCGTATCGTATCCGAAAACACGGGTAAGGATAAGATTTTTTTTTATTAGCTTATTGGGTACGGATAAGGGTGACGATTTTTTTCCGTTATCTTACCCGTTTTCGTATCCGTTTTCGTATAAGATAATTTTTAAAAATAAAATTATATATAGAGATATATATTTGTATAAAGATGTTCATTATTCTTTTTTTTTTCTTGTTTTGAAAAATATTTTATCGAAACCACAAATTGAAATGTCAATAGCACTTTTTTATCCGTTTATCCGATCCGTATCGTATTCGAAAAGACATATAACAGTAAAAAAAATGTATTCGTTATCATAACGGATACAGATATAAATATGTCTCTACCTAACTTGTATCGTACCCGTTGACACCCAATAAACCCTTAAACTAGAAATAAAAACCATGCAAATGATTAACACAAATTTACTTCTCATCTAAAAATGAGTAATTACCTGAGCTGTTTTTACTCCTGATTCATGTATATAATTTTCCATAAATTCCTAGAAAGATCACACATTTTGATGGAAAAAATAATTCGCAGGATATCCCCCGCCCCCCCCCAACACACACACACACAATCTTTCACATATCTGTAGATTCTTAAAAATTGCTTTAGGAATACTTATTCATAAAATATGACACGCTGAATATGCCATAACTTTGTTCACCTTAATGTTTTAATTTTTGCTTGAGTGAGAAATGAATATCAACAATGGTTTATTTGCCATAAAACTTGGTTGTTTATTTGGCCTAGGGCTGCAAATAAATCGAACCAAATCGAACTTGTTCTAGTTTGAATTTGGTTTGAATTAATTTCGAAGCTAATTTTTTACGAACTCAATTTCGAATTTTTTTATGACAAGGAATAGTGATCGCAGTCATCGAGAACGAGAGGTGAAAGTCGTTTAGGGTTTCAGAACTGAGAGCGAGGGTTATGACTTACGAGTTATCACTTATGATTGGATGACCTTATGTTTTAATTTTTAAGTTATCATTGAACATAAGTCATCAGCGGAAATCAACGATTCACGTTACTTTGAGATTCGAACTAGAATAGTTCGCAAACTTATTTTGAACGAATCAGATCCAGTTTGAGTTTGATTTGAATTAATTTTGAACTATTTCAAATCGAATTTTTTACGAATTTTTTCAAATCAAACTCAAATCGAATCATGAACTACGAACTTTTTGTGTAGCCCTAATTTGGCCGATATCTCTTTATGAAATTTCGAATTATAAATTTAAATTGTTGATGTGAATATTTTTATAACCGATAAAGTAACACCAAAAATATTTACAAACTATTGAGATTTTTTAATCTAAATATTTTGTGGTTTTCAATGAAATGATAAAAATGTTATAAATTTTTCACGTGCAGGTATTGCCACTTGCCAGCGAAGAAAATCATGTTGATAGCTTCAATTCATCATTTAAATATTGACGCAAACGAAAGATTATGACAACCTGACACAAAAAAGATTGTGCAACAAAATCCCATCCACAAACCTGTATGGCCGTATCAGATTAGGTAGCAGATGTGTTTATAGTTTATACCGTGTGATAATTTGATTTGTACATTGCTCATATATTTGTTGGAGGCAAAAATTATTTTCAAGAAGAAGAAAAAAAGAAAGAAAGTAAGAAACGAACTTTAGGAAAGAAAAAAAATAAAGCCATTAATCGACAAAAATGGAAAGGCGACAATGAGGAAACACATCTTTTTCTAAAACTAAAAAGTAAAAAGCCATTCTCACAATAAAAAGTAATAAACCCAGTGTTAACTTAAAATCTCGCCATTTCTCTTCTTCTCTCATTCATTCTTCACCCAGAGAAAAATGGTTTCCTCTCTCTCAGCCTCACCAATGGCCACGAGAAAGCACCAACTCCTCTCTCTCCTCTTCTTTTGCTTGCTCGCCATTCCCGTGTACTCCCGCTTTACCCCCAACCCAATCATCCAACAGCCCCACTCTCTCCACATAGCCCGACATCTCAAATCCGACGGTGGAAATTCAACAGCTGGTTGCGAACAAACCTACGGCTTTCTACCTTGCACCGAGACAGTATTAGGAAACCTTTTCCTGATCCTGGTTTATGGTTTTCTCATGTTCAAGGCCGCAACTTTTCTCTCCTCTGGCAGTGAGCTGCTGCTCGAGATTCTCGGCCCCGGAATTGTCGGCGGGTTGTTTCTTCCCATTCTTGGTGCGCTGCCTGATGCACTGCTCATACTTGGTATGTGTCAGATTTGATGTTTTTGTGAATTTTTTTCTTAGCAATTCCAAAAGAGTTGCCAGTTCCCAGGTACCAGAAATAACATTAGAATTCATGGAAGGGCATAAACGAAAAATTCGTACTTTGATCACATTAGGAACTTCGTTTTACAGTTGAGAACAAGGAAATTTGCCTGTTAATGTCAGGAATGTCAGGGGCGGATCCAGTATCTTCGTCAGGGGCAAAAAAATATCGAATCGGGTTTAATAGCTAATCGGATTTAAACCCATTAACTAATTAGGTACTCGATAAAAAACAATACTTTAATTTATACTTTTCAATACTCTGACTTGTAATTTCTGACGTTTTAACCTATAATTCTAATTATCAATCATAATTCATGAAATTTATTTTAATTTTAATCTTAAATGTAACCCGAATTACAATTCAAATATCCAGTTCAAACATCCAGAGGGGGGCAAAATTTTTTTCAGGGGGACAAAGTCGATCGAAACGTCCTGAGCTCCACTAAAACACAAAATCCGGAGGGGTAGCTGCCCCTCCTGGATCCACATGGGTGATGGATCCCCCCCTGGTTAATGTTGTCATGAAAAACTTGTGCTTTTGCTTCAGCACCACACAAAGATTACAAGTTTTGCATCAGAATTGTTTGGGGTAGTTTATCCCCCAATTCTCTGAATTGCCAGCTTGGTGGGACCAATAATTGATTGTCCATTCTCAATTGGTTGCTATATATTTTTCACAATTGAAATTTCTAGTTCTTCAACCGCCAAATTAATTCTAGCCGGGTCACATTAATTATAATTAGTAGAATTTATTGGGAGCTTCCACTCTTATCTGGTTCAGCTTCTCAATCTAACGTGTAAAGTGGACCAACTTCAAAAGTAATGGAACTTTTCTATTTCCGTCCTTGAATTTGGCAAAATGGTGCAACTGGTCCCGATAAATCTTTTTATTATTGATTTAAAATTTTAAGTCGAACTTCACTTTTCCTTTTGACTTGAAAAATGGTTGCTTCTCTTTTTAAATTCCTTTTGCATAGTTTTGTTCTAGCTCAAAAGAAGTTAAAGCTAGCTTGAAGGGAATAAAGTTTCAAATCTAACAGAAACTACCTTCTACTTTTTTTAATCAGCTAACTTTTATTAATTAATAGTGCTGCTTTTCTTTTTTGGAGACACGTCACAGGCATTCTCGTATTCTGTAAAAGCAAGCATTTATCTTTGAATGCACCAAGTATCATCCTATTTGAACAATGAAAGATCAGAGTGCTTTCATTAAACAACCACAAAATGATTCAAAACCACCAAATATTTTTATTTTAATTGGAAAAGACATTGCATATGTGTGAGTTTTTCTCTATGCACTGTGCTTAATGGTAACTTAATTATACAATATTTTGACCCTAGATCTTCATACCAGCGTAGTCTCGATCATCAGTTGGATCTTGGGAAATGGATAGACAAGATTTCAAGTGTCATGTGGGCCTAATGGGTGCCTACTTGGCACTTTCTGTCTGATCCTTTCTGCATATATTATTCTTCATTCCAATTTACCAATAAAGAATGCAGTTGAAGGTACTACATACAGATTCTTCTATAGTTCTATTACAACTGAATTATGGTAGGAGTATTAAATTAAATAAAAAAAATCAATAATAAATTAATAATAATTTTTTTGCTAACTCCTGGTAAAAATCCTGACTACACCCTTGGTCGCATACACATGCATAAAGACCCGTTTCAACTTTTAATAGATAAACTATTTATCATGATCTTGAATGTCTTTAATTCAACACTTAATAACTGATATGATAGATAACCAATGATCTGTTTGTCTACAGTTTCTGGTCTATCTGGGAGCAAAGAAACCGCACAAAGTCAGGTTTTAATTGGAATGGGTCTCCTTGCTGGGTCGACTGTCTTTCTTTTGACGCTTCTTTGGGGAACTTGTATTGTTGTTGCCAAGACGGACCTTTCGGAGAATTCTACTTCCATTGATACGCAAGATACCAAGGGTTTTAATCTAACTAGTATGTTTTTTCTCTTGCCTCGTATCAAATTTCTGTTATTTCTGTGACATTCTCATAATCATCTTTTTTCCCTTTGGAATTCCTTTTTTCTGACTAGAAAATTTATGGCAATGATCATGTATCACAGAATCTGGCGTGTCCACCGATAAGCAGACAAGCGATGCAGCAAAGATTATGGCAGTTTCTATTTTACCTTTTATCCTTATCCAACTGCCAAAAGTTTTCAAGTTTGACTCTGCTCAGCGTGTGGTTATAGTGATATGTCTTATAATCTCGGTGTTGCTAGTCTTGGGTTATGCTTTTTATCAGGTAGAGAGATGGCCTTCAGTTGTTATTTAAGGTTTCAAATAATACTTCTATTTATTCATGAAAAATCATAAAGAGTGTGTTATTTTTCTCTGTTCTCATCTCTAGCATGTCAAGAAAATGGACATGTAAATAATCTATTTATGCTTTTTTATACTGTGGTCAGATATTTCAACCGTGGGTTCAGAAGAGAAGATTAGAATATGTGAGACTTAAGCTTGTGGTGTCTGGAATTCTGCACCACTTTGAGAGTAAATTAGTCACTAAGCTCACACAAGAGGATGGCACACCAGATGTTCCTGCAATAAAAAAGTTAGTCTCTTCAGATTCTAATCTCAACTTAAGTTCATATCTCCATATCAAGGTTAACTTACCATATACGAGTACTGCTTCTGATGTTGATGCAGCTGAACTTTATGGTTTTACCCTTTTATTTTGTGTTTTGGTGAAAAACCAACTAGATAGTGGAAGATCTTTAAGCTAACTCTGCTATAGGTTTGAGTACTATTTTTCTATCATTGATTAGTTTGGTTACCAATTTTGTTCGCTCCAAATTTATATTTACTCTCTGTATCGGTATTTGGTATAATATTGGACGCACCTGGGAATGGGATGTATCAATGTATCAACTGAGAACCACTGTACTTCTATCAATTGCAATGTAACCATGGTCTAAATTTTTTAACTATTTCCTTTTTTTTGTGTGATAACCTAAGTTATTTCTTCAATGGCATAAAAAATATCTGTTTTTTCATTACAGAATATCAACTTGTTATATTCTTTCCACAGATTATTTCACGCAATAGATTCTGACCAAGACAATAATATATCCCGTGATGAGTTGCACGCATTTCTGGTTGGAGTCCACTTTGAGGAGATGGGCTTGGAAAAACAAGGCGCTATTGACAAAGTAATGGCGGATTTTGACACTTCAGAGAATAACCGCATCGATGAAGATGAGTTCATTGCAGGCATATCAAAATGGCTTAAAGAGGCCAAGCGCACTGTCTCAATATCTGGCAGTAATACGTCAAATTTTCTAAGTGATTTTCACCAGGTATAGTTCATCAGATAATTGTTGAAATTTTCAATATGAATTTTCTGCAGCCTTCATAGTAACTTAAAGTTAAAATCTACCAACTTATAAGTTTTCTTAAACATGTTCTCAACAAATTGAGTCTTGCATATCAGTACTGTGGTGCTATAACAGATGCCTCACCAATTTTCCATCTGTTTGTAGAATTGTGGTCTTGTTAGTTCAATCTTATGTTTCTTATTGCTTCGAGGAATTCCTGATTAAATATAGTAGCCTCTGATTGTTGATTATAGGTTAAAATAGTTCTCTGATAATTTAATTATCTTTATTCAAATTTAAATTTTCAGAGAACTAGAGATGAGCACAACAGATTAATAGACCATGAAGATGGAGAGGAGGAAATTGTCATTAACAAAAAATGGATCACCATTAAAGCTGTCCTTTTTTTAATTATCGGCGCTGTCATGGCAGCTGCTTTTGCAGACCCGCTTGTAGACACTGTTCATAATTTTTCTCAAGCCACAAGCATACCTTCCTTTTTTATATCTTTTATTGCAATGCCGTTGGCTACGAATTCGAGCGAGGCTGTCTCAGCCATTATTTTTGCAAGTAGGAAGAAACAGAAGACTTCTTCCTTGACTTTCTCTGAGGTATGATTATGCACTGCCAATGACCCTCAATCAATAATCAACTTTCAATTGTTAAATTAATGGTCAAAGTGTATCAATTGTCTCATTTGACTCCAATTTCGCAATTCCATCTCCACTTCTAATCTTCAAATAAAAATCATATTTTTCATATTTTATATTTATGAGGTGGGCCATAAGTTTTGGTGCCACCAAATGCCATGACCTCTGTTTTGCATTTACTTTTAAAAATTTAATCCAAACTGTTTAGCTTGTGCCTTTTCACGAGAAATGCAACAATGTAAAATTTTATATATTTTTTAATTATTTGCAAACAAGATTAAGAGTTCATAAAATGAATGAATCTAGTTAACAGTGATATTAATAATGTGTTTTTTTGGCTTATTGATCTAAGTATTAAATAAGCTCTGAACAAAAAAATTATGGACATCTCTCGTGAAGAAAAGAACAAGATCAATAGTTCTAATTTGATGTTTTGCTTTAAAATTTTTAAATGTAAATGCAAAATAGAATGTGATACCTAATGGTACCAAAAACATGTATATTGGAATCCTACCCTTGTATAATTATGGAAAAGCTGAGCCAAGTAAAACAAAAATAACAAAAAAAAAATATTTTCAAGAATAAATAACTTGGTAAGTTGATTAAGTAAATCATATATAAATAACTGAGTTATTATGATTTTTTGTAAAGCTGGTACCTTTAAACCTTACAGACTGGTAGTGGACCTCATCTGGACTGAATTACATAGTGCACATTATCCTCAACTTAAATTATTGTTGGAAATGTTTCATTTTTTAGATCTATGGAGGAGCTACTATGAATAACACACTGTGCCTAGCAGTGTTCCTGGCACTGGTCTATGTGAGGCATCTGACATGGGATTTTTCATCAGAAGTGCTTGTTATTTTAATCGTGTGCATAGTCATGGGTCTCTTTACGAGCTTCCGTACCAACTTCCCTCTGTGGACCTGTTTTGTGGCATATCTCCTGTACCCGTTTTCGCTCGCACTTGTTTATGTGCTAGATTATAAATTTGGCTGGTCATAGATTCTGGCATGGTGAGAATATTTTTTTTTCAAGGCTGAGAAAATTATGATCCAGTTTTTTGTACTTCAAATGTTTCCATCTCTTGAATATTTTGTATTTGTGTGTATGATATTTAATATTGTACCATTATTGTATTGGATATCTTTATTGTATATTATGTGATGAGCAGTGACAGAGTTTGTGGTGTTTTTATGTCAATTGGAGATCATATTACTGGAAAATTTCATTTAATATGATCAAAATTTGACTAAATAGTACAACTCAAAGGGAAGAATATATAACTAAATTTCAGATTTTACAACAACATTTCTATTTCTTGTTACATTCAAAATATGGTGACTACCTCGTTTAGGGGTGTAAACAGGTCGGATAATATCTATTCGTATTCGGATCCGTATTTGAAAATTAGATATGGATATCTGATATCGGAGTATCTGTGCAGGTGCGAATACAAATATAGTTTTGAATTTTAATTACCCGTATCTGAATAATAGATATATACCATATAATTTACTATATATTATGAAAACATTCATGTATATATCTACAAATATTTGATATGCGATCCGTATCCGTATCTAAAAAATAAAAATAAATACATATATGATTTGACCACCATCCGATATGTATCCGATCTGTTTTCACCCCGTCCTATTGACATTCAAAACAGCATTACAACAATAACAAAGGCGTGCCACTCGCTCAGAAATTTCATCTATTTCTTCTTTTGAGTCCAATATTTGAGAAGTGCATTCTCTTGCAAAAAGTTCTTTCTTTTCCTTGTGAGTAAACCATCGAGCAAAAGAGCTAAAAAATAAAAACCTTCACCTTCTTTGGTGGTTTGATTGATCTTTGTAAACTGCACCACATACCGGAGCCTATCATGACTATGCATATACATACGTGAGAAAAACCACATCAATTGCCGTCCATCTCTTAAAAGCATTTTGTTTCGTTTTGAATGGAGGTGTTCATGCTGGGAATGGATGCCAAAATATTATGAAAAAAATCCCAAGTATCTCTCATTTGGTAAAAATTGGTTCGAATCATAGTTACAAGGTTCGTAAATTATTCGCATTAATTTTTTTTTTGTAATGGCGAATTGAACGTCAAATTATTCGGTTGATTGAACTTTGACTGAATAAATTTACAAAATTTTCCTGAATTTTCTCAAAATTGACCGAACTCGTTTCTTTATACGGCCTTAAATAAGAGGTTGGGAATAGGTCTTGCACAATTTTTGATTGATGAAAGGAAAACCAAAATAAATTACCGGCAAAGATTGATGTGAACAGTTGGAATTATAAAGTATAGAAATTAATTAGCGACGTCTCTTTAAATGTACTTGAATAATTGTTGGAGGGATTTATGCGACTGTTGTTTATGTTATCTTATTGTGGATACCACCGTCACATGCAAATTATTTATTCATAGAAATTATAAAATTGAAATGTACGAAAATATAAAGAAATACATCGTTTTCAACAAATATAGTAAGATCAGAAGCATTGAGTGCAATCCAACTATTTAAGTATCAAAGGCACTGAGTGAGATCCATATTTTATTTTATTTTTTAAATAAACGTTGAAAAAAAATAAAACATAAATCTTAATCAATGTCTCTGATCTATAAATAGTTAGATCGCGCTCAATACCTCCGATCTTACTATATTTGTTGAAAACAAAATATTCTTTTTATTTCCGACATCTCAATTTTATAATTTCTATGGATAAAAAATTTCCGTGTCACATAGTCAACAAATGTGTTGATTAAGAACGGTCAAAATTCAAGATCTGACTCCGTTGCTCTCCAAATAGGAGAGCAGAATCTTGATATTCCAA
The DNA here is from genome assembly GCA_024447775.1 of Carex cristatella. Taxonomy (NCBI): domain Eukaryota; kingdom Viridiplantae; phylum Streptophyta; class Magnoliopsida; order Poales; family Cyperaceae; genus Carex; species Carex cristatella. The sequence continues at coordinate 8,148,432 of JAJHPF010000010.1, read as the reverse complement.
TTTCAACCGTTCATCTGTGTTAAAATTAGTGGATAAAAAAATTTAACGGCTGAGATCAGTCGGTTCCAAAATTCAGTACTCAGTTCTGTTTCTTCCCGAAAATATGAAACTTGACGGACTGACAAAGAGAATAGAAATAGAAACTCAGTAGGGCTTTCTAGCTCGGAACGGTTTGTTTCCGCTTTCTTTATTACAATTAATTAATGACAATCTAATAACGCTATCAGATTCTCCTCGAGTGCGTATTCTCTGAGATATCTCATTTTTTACGTGACCGACGTGTTCGGTGCCTATTCGGGGATAGCGGGGCTAGTAATATTTGTACTTTGAGATTCGTGCAAAACTATTTACACGGTTTAGATTTTCTCTAAAGTCACGCAAAGTTTGAGATATCTCAGAGATGCAAATTAATTCTCCTCGGGGTCACCTTTATAAGAAAAACCAAAAGACAATACTCGGCCAATACCTAATTGGACCCAGAGCAACTTCCGTATAAAATTACAACCAATAAACAATGACCACATGTCCCTTTCTCTCTTCGTACATCTATGCTCTGTGTCCTGAGAAAAATACAAGTTGCAGAAATCCCGACCTTTGTCTCGGGGCACCGAACCGATTGGCCTTTCCTGTCCTTCTCCACAAGAAGAATTTACGGACTCTTACAAAATAATTCCCGTAAAATGATAAACAGATTTTACTCATCCCTCACTCTTTTATAAACTCCACTGATCTGAGTGAACCTCTCGTAAATATTTGCTCACCGAACAAAATCGCTCCGCCTGACCTCTTCTCTAACGGTAACATTTCGCATCCCTTCCGATTCCGTATTTAATCCTCCAATTTAATAACCCTTTACAAAACCCTCCCTTCTTCTCCCTTCATTTTTTACCCAAATCCACCCCCACCAAATAAAAAAAGAATGAGAAATCCCACTATTGTAATCTTCGCTTTGCTACTCACCTTGGTGTTGACAGGCGCAAAGCACACAGAGAGAAATGGAGGTGTGGGTGCTGGAGATATCTGGTGTGTGGCGAAGAATAATGCAGATGATGCGGCACTCCAGTCAGCAATCGATTGGGCATGTGGGCCTGGTGGGGCAGACTGCCGGCCGATACAACAAGGTGGATCATGCTACGACCCGGGAGATATTCAGTCCCATGCTTCCTATGCTTTCAATGATTACTTCATTAAAAATGGCGGGGCTGAGGCAGCATGCGACTTCTCTGGCACTGCGGCTTTAACCTCTTTGAATCCAGGTCCAGTCATTTTCTAATTGTGGCTGGGTTTTTGTGTGTAGTTTTTGTTAATGTTTAATGAAGTCTTGATGGGTTTGGTTGCTGGGGCGGATCCAGGATTTTTATTGGGGGGACAAAAAATTATCGAATTGGGTTTAGCTAACTGGATTTAAACCCGTTAACTAATTGGGTATTCGATAAAAAATAATGTTTTAATTTATACTTTATAATACTCTGACTTGTAATTTCTGATATTCTGACTTATAATCATAATTTAAGAAATTTATTTTAATTCTAACTATAAATTTAACTTGAATTACTAATTAAACATCTAGAGGGGGCACAAAATTTTTCAGAGCCTCCGGTATACACTGGGTCCTCCCCAGTTTGGTTGGGAAAATAAATTTTGGTGGAATAAAGAACCAATGGGACCTTCTTCTATGGTGCTATTTAGTAGAGAAAACACAAATTGATATAAATCGTTTGAGATAAAATTGCAGTTTTAGTTAAGAGAGTAGTAAGACAAAGGAATGAACTGATTATAAACTGACCTCTCTCTTCTTGCAATTTGTTTATAACTTAATTTTTCTAATTTCTTATTCCCTTTACATCCTAATTACAGGTCATGGCAGCTGTCAATTTCCCTCAAGGTCAGCACCAATTTTGAATCTTCTTTATATTATTGTTTTCGCTGTCAATTTCCCTCAAGGTCATGGCAGTTTAGTAAATGAAGAACCCTTTGCATCAGTAACCCCAAAATTTTCGAATAAAACGAATATTCTTCTGATAATTGGGGTTATTCTGTATTAAAACAAGAAAAAAAGTGAAATAGTATAAGATGTCAGATTTGCAACCTGTACCAGCTGGTCAGTATAAGACCCTTACCAATTAAGATCTGGACCGTCCGATTTAAATCCAAACTAATATTAAATGGCCACGTGCGTTATAGGCGTGGGCCGGATTGGTCCGAATTCTGACCACGCAGCTGAAAAAAATAACTCAATCGGTGCATTAGAGGATATGGATTCTTACCAATTATACTGGCAGTATTGCAAACATCTTTATTTATTTTCTGTATTGAGTTTTGTGTTTCATGTTTTCCTCGGAATTTTTTTTAATTGAGGTTTTAGATTAAGAGTCCTAATTCTAGTTAATGATATTCAAATGACGGTAACACTTGCAGCTCATCTTTAAAAAGTGGCAACGTATCGAGTGCGGTCTATGGATCGACAGTTGGCTTGGGTCCTTCTGCTGATTTAAATTCCAGTCCCTCAATATGCTTGGATTGTTACATATGGTTCTTTATGGGGACAGTCTATGTGATATTAACAAACCTTCTTTGAGAATAAAAAGGTGGTTGTTTTTTGTTTAGAAGTTTTTTAGTTAGTTGATTAAGTCTTCTGCAACATGTTTTCAGAATTGATGAGCAACCAATTTTGGGGTTTATTTGCATATAAACCTAGCAAAAACCAAGGTGGGCTTACATAAAATCTGAATATTTTTTGGCTTAAGTTTTATAAAGAAAGAAACTGATGACAAATCTTGTTGGTTCCTTGATTGCACAAAAATAATATTGTGTTTTATTTGTTAGCGAAACAAAAGGTAGTGGCTGTAATTTGTAAACTTGCTAGTTTTGTTCTCACCAAAGATCCATATGGATCACGACAACATTCTGTTTTTTGTTATTATTATTTTTTTTTCAAAAAAAGGCCAAAAAGCCCACAGTTGATTATCTCAAAACTATCACTACACTCTACAAGTTTAGGGCTTGTTCGGCACCTCTTGGGGAATGGCCACAGTATTTGAACTGAATTTTACTGTGTTCGTGGGGAAAAAAAAATTCAGTTGACACAAACATTCTACACGGCCGAAAAGCAGGAACTGAATTTCCTACATCCTGTGGGTAAGAAATTTCTGCCCTAAAATCACTGCTGGATGGAACCGTAACAAAATAATATTTAATATTTAAATATCAAAATTCATTCCGAACTCATCCGGCAGTGATTCGGTTCCTCAAACACATCCGGATTCTAACCTAGCTACTCAAATACAGTAGCAAGATTTCAACATTCTGTTTTTTGCATCATGGACATTGGTGTCCCAAACTCATAATCCTATTCCTACCCAAAACTTTTAAGTATCCCCCTGCAGTACCGCAGTGATAGAATCCCACACACCAAAATCAATTCACTATATATTTTTTAGAGATTTGTGCCAGATTAAAATGGACGACTCATATTTAATTCTACACGGTCAGGTATTGCACTTGACTGAATTAAAAACTTTTAGCTACTGATTCGTTACAAGTATCATTAAGAACTATATATTTAACACACAGAGAGACAGAACTTTTGTTTTCTGTTATTAATTGATTATAAATTTATAGTCGTCATTGGTACCTTTCCATTCGGCTGATTCTTGGTATATTATAGGATTATTATGGTTTCTTCAGCGTTTCTTTGTGAATAAGTGCCATGAACTCTTGGATTTTTCATGAAATTGGAAAAAGAAAGGATATCCTTCTGCTCTTCATTAACCGACCAAACGGGGAAAAAATTGAATTTATAGTATCTCAATAATAATGTTGTTCTGTATGAAAACGAACTTCTTACTGGTAATTAAAAATTGTTATAAAATGACAGCAAGCGTTTTTAAGGGATAGTGTTGTTGTTCATATCTCTCTATATTTTTTTATTTTTTTTTTATAAGAAGGCCCATAGGGTCATAGGCTTTATCATTACAAGTTATGTTGTTATGCTTATCTCTTTGTTAAAACAAGTGATACGTCCTATCTCATAAAGATAGTCTCTATGTTGAAAGAAAGGTTGCAGATGAGGCTTGTCCTGCCTTGAATGACAGGCCGATATTAGATTAGTTTTGAAAATAGAATGAGAATTTGAGATATCCGGACTCTTCCCTATGTAATATCTCTTAGCGTAAGTTGAGTCAAGAAAAAAAGTCGATGCCTGTTGAAAGGATCCTCCACTTATTTAGTCTGTCCCTTAACCGCCATCACGCCCGCGGCCTTGCGGGGAGATCATGAGAGCGGTTAACCCGCATGAGACGGTGCAAGCCTATGTTGGTTAGAAACTGCGTCACCTGTGCGTATGTGGCCGCAAGGGCTATATTTATTGGACCCACGGCTTTTCGTATCAATTCCGAATTGACCTCCTAAGGGAGATCTGTGTCCCAATGTTTTCCTTTAATCCAAAAAAAATCTAAATGAGAGTCTTGAGAATATGACCCTATCAACAACAAGTATAACCGTTTTGTTTTATTTAATGTCATTATTATTATTTTTTAACTTGTTCATCTACATTTGGAAGAATTTAACCTATGTAGGCGTTGGAAGAATAAACGGACCATTAGATTGGGCTTAGGTCTGAATTTTTTGGGCTGGGTCGTTTTCAGATTCAGTCATTCATGACGTTTTAGTTTCATTAAATATTGCTAGTTCATTTTTTTTCTTAGTGTTTGGTTATTTAATATGGTATATTATAGCAACTGCAGCAGTTTAAAATTGTGTAGTACTTGTTCCTCTTATTAGGATGTACTTTTTGGTAAGTCAGTTGGAACGACTCCGCAGCTCTCCACCAAATAGGGAATTCAGATCCAGTGAAGTAACCCAAAAGTTGGGTTTTAGATCGGAACCGTCCGATTCGAATCCGAGACCATCCATCCGGTAATGAGCGCATGTATCTCGAGATGCGAATTTGGATCCCGAGATGATACTGAGCAACGGATTAGAATCGGATGGTCCCGATCCAAAACCCAAAAATTGAGTTACTTTAGGAGTTCCAGACCCCCAAATAGGAGAGCAAAATACTCTCTTATTCCAATTTCAGCCATTGGATATTTTATGCACGAATTTTAACACAGATAAAAGACTAAGATTTGAATAATAGAATCCTGCTTTCCTATTTGGAGAACAGAGGAGTTGGATACAAGTCAGTTAGAAATTGATCAGCTATGTGCTGATCTAGTTTACGTTGTAAACGTGAGGTTTGAGCAAATATCTTATTTACTTTTCTAAATTTCAAAACTCACAAATATACTCAATTTATTGTCTTTATTTATTAAACTTGTTTTAAATTTACAAAGTAAACATTTTATATCATTTATTAAAACATAAAAAAGATGTAGCATGCTTAAAATAAATATTTATTCTTCTAATTGGTGTTGTAAGGACAAACGATTCATTTTTTTTACTTGTGATGCATTAGATGAAGCCGGTCGATTAGCAGATAGATTTCTTTTTTCTTATATTGACTACATATTTTTTTTATAATGAAGGATAAAATGAGTTTATTAGAAATTTCAATAAATTGGATAAATTTATGAGTTTTTAAAATTTAGAAGGATAAATATGACATTATTAATTCGAGAAGAGAAAATGCATAATTTTGATAATTTTGAAAGATATACATAAATTCCTCCAAAGAAATATAATTGTGTGAAACAATATGAGCAAAATCGTCTGTTGGCTTTCTTTTGACTTTGTTAGATTTAATAATACTTAAATTGTACAAAATAAAAGGTGGACGCTTTTATTGCCCACCACTGAAATAAGTAAATATCTACCTTTAATTTTAAAAGCCAGGTATAGATCTATGTATAATTAGACTGTTATTTATTTTTGAAAAAGTTCTGCTTACCTGAACAATGCACAATCTGAAATTGTTAATTTTGCAACTTACTAGTTGTAACAATAATTTTTTTTTGTCTCTCTCTGATAAAAATTAGAGAAAAATTCTGACTCTGAATGCACGTTTATTAACTGATGAAATCTGAAAGTGGAGTTTGGACTATAATTATTGCCAGGGCTGTAAATGAGCTCGGGCCGAGTTGAGCCTTAGCTCAGCTCGTTAATTCTGGACCGAGCTGTTAGGGAGCTAGCTCATTAACAGCTCGCGAGCTAAAATCTCAACTCAAACTCGTGACGAGCCAGCTCACGAGCCACGAGCTGGCTCACTGGGTTTGGTTGGACCTTATTTTAAGAAGAAAATAAATTTTACAAACCTTTTTGGATCGAGCTGGACCGAGCTGAACCGAGCTGGACCAAGTTTGACAGTATAAAATACACACAAATTCATACAAATTCACAAATTGATGCCTACCCGAGCTAGCTCGTGAGCTGACGAGCGAGCTAAAGCCTTAGCTCAGCTTGTTTATTTTGGCCTGAGCCGTTAGCCCACCATCGAACGAGCTGTTACCGATCAAGCCAGATGTGAGTCACGAGCGAACCACGAGCTACGAGCTTTTTGGACAACCCTAATTATCGCACCTCAAAATACATAGGAGCAGAACCATAAAATTAAGATTGAGAAGTTAAATACGTTAATATATCTTATTATATGAAAAATTTGGAAGTATTAATATTTGTATATTTTTTAACGTGTAAAGGATAAAATTATAAATTTCTAAGGGCTTAACCATCTGTAAATCCGGAACTGTGAAATTAAAAAAAGAAAAGAAGAACTTTTGTCATTCTGACGGTACAATTTTTTTTTTTTTTGAAAGAAAAATGATATTTTCAGACTTGGTATTAATCTGATCGATTAATTCCTTGCTTAAACTCCGCAAGTCTTACGCCGCAAATCTCGTAACTCTTTGTTATTTAAACCAATCATTTAGTCAGAAACATTGATTTGAAAGCAAGAAATCCGGTAAAAGCAAGAAATCATTTAATTATTTGACATCGTCTCGTCTAATGTAGTTTGTGCCTTCGTTATATCTCTATTTTTAAAAACTTTAATAACCAACTTTATTTGATAGTTATCAAGAGTTTGTAAAAAATGTGCTAATGTGTTAGAGACGTTGATTTTTCAACTTATTGATTCACATATAAATAAAATTAAAATGTGATAGTTTTTTATTAGTACATAAAAATAATAACATAGATCACATCCAACAGTTTTATTTTGATTTTTAAGTTTTAGATTTTGAGATATTAAAGTTTTTAAAAATAGAGATACACAAAAAAATGGAGACATTTGAATCCTCCTCTTAATCATAATAATAAATATGCATATGATTAATAACTTAAAAAAATCAATAAAAATATTTAATAATCTGAGAAAATAACTACTTCTCTTGGTATTTCTTGATCAACTCTGCATCTGCAAATTGGACATGTCATGCTCGTCGTGATCAGCCACGGCACGAGACACGTCTTATGAAACGAATGAGCACATACCGGCAGGAGTGCCATCACGTCATCTTGTTGCACCTCCTCTTTGCAAATCGGGCAGGTACAGGTACAGTCGTCATCCGTCGGTTTTTGCTCATACAAGTAGGTTGGTAAAGAATCGACTATAGATTCGTAGCGAAATCCATCTGAAAAATCACGGGTTTCATGTAGCTCGGTCGGGAAGGCGGCGTGAAGTCGAGCCTTTGGATTTTTCAGCCATTGAAGCGCCATTCCGATTGCATACAGTGCTCCGATTACCGAAAAAAAGAGCAAATACATGCATAGCGGGACAAGGACAGGGGCAAAAAGGGAAAACCAAAAGAGAATTGGGATATGGGAAGGAGAAGAGAGAATCAATCCGGCAGAGAATGTGATAAAAGATAAGAAACCAGTGAAAAGATGGAAGCAATCCTCCCAGTTGTTCAGATACATAGTTTTAGGCATAGTTTCAAAAGAAGACTACGGTTTAGTTTATTTTGTAGTGTGTATCCTGATTTGGAAACATAATTCCAACGTCTCTGAGATATTAAGTTGCGAATTTGACGCCACTATTATCTTAGCGGCTCCGCCACTGATAAGATCAATCGTAACGCAGTGTATCTGAACTGAACTTTGCGCAATTTATTGCCTAAGAAAGTCCTATAATTATGTTGGTATTTGGTCAGTGTCAGTATCTCTCTCAGGTACTTCACAAAATGGAAGTATCTTATAAATTTTCGGATTTAATTGAAATTTACGTGGTCATTTTAATATTAATGAAACTTTATTAATTATAACGAATAATTCGGATTTTACCTTGCAAGGTGAGATAGTGAGATATCTCACAGAATTTGAACTCTCTCCGGTAGTATGGAAATTATTGGATGGGAAAAGGGCAGGTCCGATGTCCACCGGAAGAGTGGAAAAAATGATACGACGGAGCCGGTTTCGTCATGGAACGGCATGGCATGTGTGACTGTTTCATGCTATAATTCGCGTGTCGCGTGTTGTAGCTCTCTTTTAAAAATTTGACACGGCACGACACGTCACGCGAAAAATCTGATCACGTATATATGGCAAGGCACGTGGTCACGCGAGTCACGTGTAAATTAGGACCGTTAGATTTTGATCAAATGATGAATCTTTAATAAAATAACCTAAATTATGAAAAAAAATAGTTAAACGTGACCAGTTACGTTTGGGCACGACGTGACTCGCGTGCCGTGACCACCTTCGACATTTAGGTCACAGCACAGTACGGTACGTGTGACTATTCACTTGTTCATGGCACAGCACAGTACGGTACAACCAAAATCACAACGTGTAAGTCACGAGACAGCACTGTTTTACCATTCTACCCATCAAACTCAAATTTAAGTTGGACAGTATTTCCTTTGATCTGCGGATGTGTGTGCATTTGATTCACACGAATATTAAAGCAGATTCCCACGGAAATTGAAGTGGCAAGCTTGCATCTTAAAGCATATCGTTAGAAGCGCTGCTTATCAAATCTAAAGTGGATCCGATGAACACCTACTCCGACGTATAGAACCATCCTGTCCATATCTAGATATGAATGTTCATTTTAGATCGAACATTCCGATTAAGTATGACGCACGTATTAATGTGCCAATGAAAAAGTATATATGATCAGTAGGATGGAGATGCTTTGTTGATATAAATTATATGAGATTTTAAATGTCTTTATTTCTTAAAAGTATAAATACAATTTTAAAATGCACGCCAGAAATCCACTTGGATTTGGGCCCGCAATAAAACCAGGCGCTAGCTAATAATGTAACAATAAAGCTCTAAAACGTTGACCATAAAAAAAGCTTTAAACCGTTCATGATTAGGGATGCACAAAAAATTCAAAGTTCGTGATTCGATTCGAGTTCTTAAAAAATTTAATTCGAAATAGTTCAAAATTAATTTAAACCAAACTCAAATTGGACCTGGTTCGTTCGAAATAGGTTCGCAAATTATTCTAGTTCGAATTTCAAAGTAACATGAATCATTGATTTCAGCTGATAACTTGTGTTTGTTGATGACTTAAAAGTTAAAACATAAGACCGCCCAGCCATAAGTCATAACTCGTAAGTCGTAACCCTTGTTCTCAATTCAGAAACCCTAGACGACTTTCACTTTTCGCTCTTGGCAACTCCGATCACTCTTCCTAATTGTAAAAAAAGTTCGTAAAAAATTCAATCCAAAATTAATTCAAATCAAACTTAGTTCGAAATTAATTCAAACTAAACTCAAACTAGAATAAGTTCGATTTGATTCAATTCGTTTGCCCCCTATTCATGGTAAATATTACTATATGTATTTGACCACGTCAATGCATTTGATTTAACTATCAATGAATTTCATGGTAAATATTACTATATTCATGACAAAGGGAACAAAGATTGATACGAGCTCCACTTCTTCTTTTATTTTCTAAAATTGAAAGAAAAAACCAATCAATTATATATTGACTGTACACACATATATATATATATATATATATTGTGGCATGTGATGCTGTATATATTACGGTAATAGTTGTTCCAACCATTGTTGTAAATAATGGTATACTCTCATCAAACAGACGGATACTATTAAGTGTTTAATCGGCATGTGATTGATTAATTAAAATTTTGTGGATAATTTTGTATTGGTATCAAAGTTATGTGCAAATACTTGTAATTATTAAAAATGATTAATTTAACTCATCAAACTTACGAATAATTTTTTTTTGAAGAAAATAGAGGTCTAACCTGTATTTGATTAATTGAAGTTTTAGAATACTGAATCCAATTTTTTTTGTCTTATTAGAATAGACTATTTTTAAGAAATTTTTAAATTTGTCTATTCTAATCAGAGAAACAATAACTATTTTTGATTTGACTATTCTAGTTATTCTTATTTTGCAACCAAACATACTCTAAATTGTGCCGGATAAAAAGGATTTTGGTTATAGTTTTCCTTGTGACGGACAAGGGCGTGGCGGTACTTGTGATATTTCCGCTTGGGACGCATTTTATTTGGCAATTTTCTGGATGTTAAATACTATTGGATGGGTTACTTTTTATTGGCATTGGAAACATATTATTTTATGGCAAGAATGCAGAGATTAGATTATACAGAAGCGAAATTGAAGTCAATAGATAGGCATGAAAAATGCGATTTCCAGTCAGAAGCAAAAAGTGAGAATTTAAATTAAAATAGAAAAACGGAGCTAAACTAAAAATATAGAGCACAAGCTCGGTAAATTTAAAGCTAAACTAAAATTTTTCCATTTCCACATGACTACATGTCACTGATGAACTGGGCCACAGGCTCAGCAAATTTAATGGGCCACACTGTTTTGATTTGATAGGCCTTTTTCCAAACAGGGCTTAAAATTAATCGAAAGACAACTCGTTACTGTAATAGACTTCGAATGTGTATTCTTTAAGGAGTTTTTTTTTTTTATAAACCATAATTAAGAAAAAAAAAATTTAAGAAACCAATATAATTTTTTTTTTTTACAAAAATCATAAGAACTGAGTTGTCAATTCGGTCCGAATTTTGTTTATTTGGCAACTTGGTCCCAAGTTGTTTTTCAGTTTTTACGGAAAAACTGTGCCGTAAAAACTGTGTAGCCATTAGTGTAATTTCAGTTTTTTCAGTCGGGACCGAATTGGCAATTTGGTCCCATTTTTTTTTATTTGAGACCGAATTGACAATTCGGTTCTTATAATTTTTGTAAACAAAAAAAAATAATCATATTGGTTTTCTAATTTTTTTTTTTCAATTATGGTTTATAAAAAAATTTCTTCTTTAAGCTTGTTGTGCATGGATGATGAAATGAGATGGCAAGACCTATATATTGTTGTACATTCTTTAAGCTTCAAACAGGAACATAAAATATATTTGAAGTGCTTGATCTCTTTTTCAAAGAACAAACAAGATAAGTCTCCTAATTAATAATTAGAGTGAGACTATGGTACTATGAATAGTGCACTTTGGTCCGTATTATGAATCTATATTTTCATTTTCAAAATTCAAAAAGTCGATCCGAACTGTTCATTATGATCTCCATATGAAAATGTACTCGGAGGTCAAATTTTATATTTTTTAGAATTTTTTTACTATTTTTCAAATAGATACAAAATCACTACTTTCGTATGGTCATAATTATTAAATCAATGATTTTGTACCAATTTTAAAAAATAGTAAAAAAATTCTCAAAAATGTAAAATTTGACATCCAAACACATTTTCATATAGTGATCATGTTAAGCGGTTCGGATCAACTGTTTGAACTTTAAATACACACCAAATTGCGATATGCATATATAGTACCATAGCCTCACACTAGCAATTATTTCATTCAAAATTTGAACCAGTATTTGAACTCATTATGAATTCAAAGTATCATTTGTTGAAATTTTTTAATGACATGCTAGCTGGAATTATTCCAAAGCCATTTCTGATATATTTTTTTTACTGATTCATATTGCAGTCAATTTGATTGGAATCCTATTAAAATTTTGAATCTATAGTGCACTGCATCTGTTTTAGTTATAGAATATTTCAAATAAAAAAAATACACGATAAAATTTGAATTTAGTTAAAACTGATAATTATTACATAATAAGACCAAATTTCGAACATTAGCAGAAAAGTAAAAAATAATGTGATAAGATTGTCAAAATCATACATAAATACAACAAATTTTTAAAACATATATACCGGCAGTGTTATAGCTCGTCACACTGCGTTAACTACTATATATGTGTGTGTGTGTGTGTGTGTGTTAATTAGCTAGGATCACACTATTTCAGATCTACAAATTGGGCAAGTTAAGCTCATCGTCAACCACCGGTCGATACACGCTTGGTGGAATGAATGTAAACATACCGGAAACTGTCTCATCATCTCTCCTACATGCAAATCTTCTTTGCAGATTGAACACATTGAGTAGTCGTAGTCCTTCGTAGACTTCTCAAATGAATATGTCACGAGTGCAGCACCATGATCGGAGGCTCTGCATAGCTTAGCAAGAAAGGCGCAAGATAAAATGGCAGATTTCATGATCAAGCCAAGCATTTTGATAATTATATAAAGTATTGCAACAGGGATGACAAAAGAAAGAGATAACCAAAACAGAAGTGGCCTGTGGAAAGGGGAAGAAAAGATCATTTCCGCAGCTATGCGGGTCATACCAGTACCAGACCTGTACACCTGATTGTTCGTCGGCATTGTTGCTTGAGAAAATGAGTAGGAAAATGGAGAAGGTTAGAGAGTAGAGCATGTATGTTTTCAATAACATTTATATAATTTGAATCTCTCTGGATTACATCACTATCAGAGCAGTCAATTTAAAGAAATGTGTACAGCCTAAGCCTGTAATTTCTGAGTAAAAAAAAAGATATAATTTCTTCTAGAGCTAGCAAGAAATATGTTAGAATAAATGCTAACAGAAGTCTTATTTGAATGGAATAGCTGGAAAAATGTTAAGGCTACTAGAAATTTGACACCAGAATTTATTTTTATGGAGCTCTCATTGTGTGAATTTTATTTATGAGATGTCATTTTCTTCTAATCTTAAAATTGGAGTTTTCTATAGAGGGAAGAAAGTAGAATTGAGGCATGAATAGGTTGATGGCAAATGCAGAGATAATTAAGGGAATTAGAGTTCTAAGAGTGTTGTTGTTGTAATTGTCTAAATGGATATTATGCTTATTTAATTTAATTAATCCTTTCAATTAATCCAGCAGTGCTTGATTTGCTAAGGGCTTGTTTCAGAGAGAAAGGGAGAAAAGGAAGAGTTAAATACTGAAATTGCTTTTAAAAAATTAAAAATAAATAAATAGTGAAATTGAGTTGGAACAGTAGAACATGAGCATAATTATATGAAATTATGGAATTGGTTGAGTGTTGCAATCAAACCTTATTTATTGCAAGCAAACCTCTTTCTCTGTTCTAAAAGTTGGAACAAACATTTTTTAGGATTGAATATTAAATTAAAAATAAATCCTTTCGTAAACAAACATTTCTCTGTTCCTATTTTTTTTTTTTTTTTTTGTAAAAATAGGAAGAGGCTCCCTAGCCGAAATTTTTATTAATAAGAATATAAATAAAAAAAATACAAGTTTTGGGGAAGATTTTGCATAGAATTTGAAAAGTGGGAAAAACGTGATTGTTTATAACGTTCTCTGGATGTGATTGTTTACAACTGTCTGATTAGCGAAATTAGATTATCGCTAATTAACGTGTTTAAAAAAAAAAAAAAGGTCTAACTGTTATGGACGATAACAGCCAGCTACAGTGATTTTTTTCGACTATGCCATCATTGAACTGAACTTAAAAACAAAACACTGTAGCTGGTCGTTATCGTCCATAACGGCCAGACTTTTTTTTTTTTTTTTTTTTTTTTTTTCTGGCATTAATTAACGCTAATCATATTTCGCTAATCTAGCCGTTGTAATCTATAACGTCCAGATGACGTTATAAATAATCACGTTTTTCTCACTTTTCAAATTCTACACAAAACTTTCTTCAAAGACGATATTTTTTTATTAATTTTCTTATTAATAAAAATTTCGGTCTGCATTAAAATAAATAGTATCCTTCCAGTCTAGGTACCTCTCAATGGGCCTAGCTAAAGTCCATTACTGTTACAACAATGAAATAAAAGAAAAAGACCTTTCCAGAGTGGGGATGTCCCATCAGAATTTAAACCCGCATTTTATTTATTGATTTGAAAAATTAAAAAAGAGTTCAATATCCATAAGAGTAAAAATAATCAAATTAAATATGATCCTTCCATGAAGTAAATATAGGTCATCAAAGAATCTGATAGGACATGTGCCAAAGCAGACAAACTTGGGTCCGATGTCCATCGGACTCAAATGAGTTCGATGGGTTCCATTACCGTCAGATTCACTTTAAAATATGTGCTCATTGCTTTAATATCCGTACGTGTTTGCTTTAATATCAGTAAACACGGATCTTAAAGTGGGTTGGACTGTTATGGAACCCATCGGATCCAAGTTTGTCCCGTGCCAAAGGTCTCAAAAGCTCTTCACAGGTTAAGTTTTAGACTAAATATCAAAGGCCTCTCGGGCCCATTCGATCTCAACCTTGAGTCTGGGAAACTCCGCGAAAGCTCAGTAAGGTCCGCTACGATGACCTCCTAGAGCGAGCTTATGCGAGCATGGAATGGTCCCTATATTTATGCAGACATTACTGCATCTACATGATTATTATATTTGACAACTTGTCAGGCTACGTAGATGCGGTTTTGTCACCGCCCTTGAGATACAATTATCGGATGACCTATATAAGACCCTAAACTTAAGGTCCTAAACTCAACTGAGCAAGAAGACAAAACTTTGAACAAAAAAGAGATATCAAAACTGAAAAGAGTCTGAATACCTCATTATCTTCTCACCTCAACAACCAACAACCAACAACCCACAAAATCATTCTTATAAATACATATGGCCTATTCTTTCCAAGATAGGACGTATTAGAATCATCCTTATAAATACATATAAACAACTTATTGAGATTCCATAAATTTACAGCAAAATATCTAAAAATGAATAAAGCATGAATAAGAAACATCGATCCTTCTATCAAAACAATTAATTCTCTTAACTAAAACCTATATCTCTTATTCCACCGTTAATTGAGGTCTCAACTAAACACAATCTTATGAATCTTGGATGCATATATATATATATGAATCCAACATTTTTAATTTGGCATCCATATGATGCTGAATTGGAGGCGCAGAAAAACTTGAGATGCTATATAGTTTGGCATCCAAACGATGCTGAATTGTTTGGTATCATTGTCATGCTGTATATTTTTTTTTGTCTTCTTAACGCTGATTTTTTAGAAAATTTATGTATACCCCTAAAAACTTCAAAAATTATGCAATACCGTATTTATCCTTCTAAATTTCATAAACTCACATATTTACTCAATTTATCGACTTTTCTATTAAATTCATTTAAATTTATAAAGTACCCATTTTACTAATTATTAAATAATATAAAAATTGTAATATGTTTAAGACAAATATTTGTTTTCTAATTGATTGATTTTGAGAGCAAATATGTTTAAGACAAATATTATGTTAGGATAGTTCTTTTTGGTACGGTGACAGGTTTACTTTTGTTCTTCCTGGGTTTAACTTTTCTGTTATGCATTGGTCGTCTTTAGTCAGGTTACATTGTGTTAGTTTATTTTGGTCGTTGGCTTGATATGTAAGATATACTGGTGGGTACTTATTTTAAGTACCTCACTCCTGACTCTTTTGGTTTCAATATGAAATCGGTGGATTCTCCACTATTCTTCAAAGAGAGCAAATTGTTCATTTTCTTACCTATGATGCACAAATAAGCATATGCCCAAATGCCACTGTGTATATTCACAAGTAGCTAGAGAAATGAACCATTGATCCTCGGAATCCGGTCAGTTAGAAGACTAAATATTTATCTTAAACATGTTATATTTTTTTATTCTTTCAATAAAGATAAAATGAGTACTTGTTAAATTTAAAATGAATTTTAATATAAAAATTAATAAATTTGGTAAATATATGACTTTTTCAAATTTAGAAGACTAGATATATATGATATTATGAATTTTGGAGGTATACTTAATTTTTAGATTTTTAAGGGGTGTACATGAAAATTTCCCAATTTTTTATAGTATTTTTAGATTTGTTATTTTCAATTTCGAATTGTTACTGATCTTGTGATTTCTTATTTTTTTTATATTAACATTAAAAAAATTCGACAAATTTGTATTAATTTATTCTAGTATAGATATATAGTCGAGCAAACTTTTTGGTAAAAAGTAGTAGACTCGACAATAACTAGGATTCTAGGATTGATATAGGCAACAATATAATGATTGAATTTTTTTTCTGTACATATCTAGTAGATATTATTTAATAAAGCGTTAATTTTTCCAACTGCTACACACATATAACTAGAAATAATTAGTGTCAGCAAAAATATATTTCTGTTTGGATTAAAATGTACTCTGAAATTTCACGGCCATGATTGCTAGAATGGACACAAAATGACAAAAATATGAGAATCATCGAGAAATAACTTTTCCTTCCACGTTTCTACTTCGTTTTTTTTTAATTCTAGAACTATATTTTTATCTTGTTAAAAAAATAATTAGTTTTTATTTTCGTATCAAACTAGGAAAAACTAACCAAACTTCCTTCTGGAATAATAAGTGTTTAAAAGAAGGCGGTAAAAACCTTCATGAAATATTTACTAGAGAAAATTAATGCATGAATGTCAAACATTAGCAGAACAAGGCTCTAACATGAAATTGCAAACATGAGCAGAACAAGGCTCTAACTGTCACAAGGATCATAGTCCAAGTACAATGAATTTTTTTGGTTTAATTAACATGGTAATAAATTGTTCTAGTACTGTTTCAGTTTACACATATATCCATGCATGTAATTATCTACTCTCGATCTACAAATCGGACATGTCATGCTCATTTGCAACCATTTTGAGCCACAAGTCCCATGGAAAATATGTGAACACACTGGTAGTTGCATAATACTATCGCCTGACCGGAAAACCTCCTTGCAGATGCAGCACATCGGCCCATCATCAGTTGCCTCTTTCTGGTACCGGTATGTTGGAGGCGATATATAAGTAACAGGAGGATTTCCTGATTCTTGCGTCCATTCTGAGACATCGATTGTTATTGTTTCATCAGACATTATGCTTGTTCCAAAACACTGTCGTAGCATCGCCTTTGTTCCCTGTAGTATCAGCATCAGTAACTGACGATTCCCGAAAAATGACTGGTATACTGAGACGGCTATAATGTTGATTGATGAGACTATCAAGTTGATATAGGCAATCATGAGAATTGGAGCACAGACCAAGAGCCAAAACAGGATTGGCTGCTGGTCGCGACTTGAGAAGCACGAACCAATGATGAACATAACCCAGCCTAAGGATGATGAAACCATGGCAAAACAACATCTTTCATACAATGTTGGATTTTGATCGGTTTCTGTTGACATATATGCATAAAAGAGCATGTCAGCCCAAGAAAGATTATGATTGAAATGAAGATTACAGAACTTTATGATCTGATACTTATATTTAGAAGGGAAGCTTCCCCATTATTTTATTATATGTCAACCAGACAAGATCTCACACTAAGCCTGCACTTAACAAGTTATGTGATATTGACAAGAAGGATTATAATATTATGATAAATACAAGCAATAAATCTCATCTTATTTTAAAAATAATTCCAGTTACTGATTAGTTGTTTAGGAAGCAACCTTACTAACAGAAGCATTAATCCAACAAAAACCTCTAGAACTGATGTCTATATATATATATTATTCTAATGAGAAGCGGAAAAGAAAACAAACTTTGATATGTCATACAATAATTTAATTAATGACAACAGGCATGCTGAAGAAAGTCTAGGCTGAGTCACCTCATAATGATAATACAAAAAACTTTTTTATTAATTAGGTTAAATAAAGAGAAAAAAATGTACTAGAACTAAATAAGCCAATTGCTCTATCTTGGTATGTGTTTCATTATATTTATAATTTGGATGGCCTCTGCTTCTGTTATTGAAGGACTTTGAAGTGATCTAATGTTGAATTCTAGGGTTTTAGAGTACTGTTTAGAACAAGCAAAGAAGAACACGAGATTTAGAAGAAAGAGGGAGTTCAAAGTAATCTTTTCTCTGACGCCTCAACCATTTTCTATTACAATCTTTCATAGTTACAAATAGTCCATACATTATATATATAAATTCACAGAAAAGTATCCTTAGAATTTCTATATATTAAACATATTAAGATATCTAGAATCTAGAACCTATATAAAGACTTGCTGAATGTATATTCAGACTTAATTCTCAACACTCTCTCTCACACGTTGGAGCATAGATATTTAATATGTCCAACTTGGAACATATTTCTTCTATCCTTTTTTCAGACAACCTTTTCGTAAAAACATTAGCTAATTGTTCATGAGGTTTCACATGCTTTGGGTCAACGGGACAAATTTGGGTCCGATGCCCATCGGACTCAAATTTGGGTTCGATGGGTATCATAACCGTCCGATTCACTTTAATAATTGTGCGCACAGATATTAGAAGTAAATACACACGGATATTAAAGTAATGCACACGGATCTTAAAGCAGATCGAATGATTATGGAACCCATCAAACGCAGTTTGAGTCCGATGGGCATCAGACCCAAGCTGCTCTCTTGGGTCAACCACTTTCTCTTTCACAGACTTCTCACGAACTAAGTGACAGTCCACCCTATTTTGGGCTGGGCCCACTTAGTTCTAAATATATGGGAAAGGGAATTTTTTTAATTTCTTTTTGGGTGGGTGAGTTTGCATTTCACAGATCACAGATAAGAGTATATAAATTATTCATTCCAGAGAAATGAAGTGCTTTATTATCTGCAAAATGATAGAATAAAACAATACATCTTGGCACATTTCCATGTAAAAATTTCTGTTAAGTCCATCCATCCATCACGTGACTTGCTAAAAATTAAAATTCCTAGTTTGTTACGAAGAAGATTTACTTCAACCTTTACTAAAAAAAAAAAAGAATTGGATCACAAAAAAAAATACCAACAAGATTATCCATTTGAGGGAAGAAGAAATTAGAGAAGATTTTCGTCATTCCAGATAAATGAATTGAAGTAATATTGGAACACACTTGACCAAAAAACTTTACTTGCTTCAAAATTCACTCAAAAAAAAAAAAAAAAATAACAAACAAACAAACAAATTGGAACACACAAAATATATATAGCTTTACTAAAAAGTGTTTTGTTTTGTTACCAACTCACACAACATATCCTTCGCGTCAATAAGGGATTCTCCCTCAACTGTAGATGTTTTGCTTGTTGCATTAACCTGACCTTAATTAATTGTCTGTTTACTGCAAAAAGAGAGCGGATATACGGTGTGTGTTATTAGCTAGTTATTACTCAATTTAGACCCTCTGATTAAAATTATATATATACCGTAAATGAAATCCTCTACATTTTGATTTGGAGATGACAAATATGATCGATCGAGTTTATATAGATAGTTAATCTCTTTCTCTCTTCTTAATTTCTTCTTTCTCCTCAAATTGTGTTTGGTTCAAAAGTATGGTGACCTTTATGCTCTCCTCCCCTTTCTGCCCTTTCATTTAACGAGGTTGTTATATATATAACATGTCTTTAAGATACTTATTTTATTAATGTTGATTCAATTCAAGCTCGATGGAAATACAATCATATCATGAAAAAAATAGGGAATAATTATAGGTACCAAAGTATACCACTAGAAAAAAAAACAGGTTTGAACCTAGGGACAAATAAGTTAAGAAGTTATGGTGTTTTGTGAATATTCTAACACAGTTTCATGGCGTCATGCGCACAACTGACAACTATGCATATGATACTTGGAAGATTCTTATTTTGTACAAGAAATAAAATTGTAACACACTAATGGGTAATGAATAAACAAAAACCTCTAGTTATATAATTAAGAAGTAGAGACAGAATTAAGTACCTGTACGATGTTCAACCTATGGAACACTTGAAGGGGACACTTTTTCGGTTGCCGGAACATTACTACGACATAGATGGTATACGAAACGTACGAGCAATATGATATGAACAAATATCGCATATAGAGCAAGAGAGAAGGTAACCGGTGCACCGACAATTACCGAAGACCAGAAGAGCCCTGGCAAATGCTTAGGGCTTGAGAAAATCATGCCACAGATGAAAAGCACAATATATGGACTATTAAATAGCACAATAGCCACAAATTGAAAATACAAAATTGACCGCCAATTAGAAAAGCATAAAAAGGGAAATGAAATGTCTTCCTCAACCTCTATGTTGATCTCCATGCTTTAGTCCTTAATTAGGGTTGATTTTCCAAATGGTCTTGGTTTGAAACCGTTTGAGAGTCTAAAGGTTAAATAGGGAGCTGGGTACGCTTTTTAAATGTTGCATTTGGAGATTTAAAAATGTGATTGAACAAGGAAACTTTCGCTCCATTTGAATAACATTATAAAAAGGAGAAATTACTTGGAAACTAATAAGTGCGTTGCCACTAAATATTTCAAAGTATTTTTGTTCCAACTGTTTTATTTTCTTTTGTAAATATTTTCTCCTTTTTTTCCCCTCCAGACGTCTTCACAAACATTGAGCTAATTAATTGCTTGGAAAATGTCATCCACTAGTACAGAAAACGCGACCATACACAGCATACTATATACGGATGAGAATAAATTACATATTAACAATGTATAATAGGAAACGCTTGCGCGAAAAAAATCTCAAACATACTCACATGATCTGAAAGTAACGAACCGTGTCTATACGTAAGTCACCAACTTTTGTTCAAGGTTTTGTAATACTCATGAACCATGTACGACTTGAGGCCTCAGTACACGATTAATAGTTTAGAAACTGTGTATATTTTGTACAAATATCTGAACACAGATTTCTCTCAATATCTGTATAAGATTCATTCGCGCCATGATCAGCTGAATCACTTCAATTGCATTCATAAATTTGTATATATTTGTGTTTTGAGTTCAGTTGCATTCTTATTTTATAAACGCATATATGTTATTAGATTAATTAATTTATGGCTATAAATTAACACGGAAGCTTGTGATCATAACATTAATTATAAAAATCTTACACACACACACACACACACACACACACAGAGATGGAAAATAACACAGAACATCAAGATATATATAGAGTAGAACTAGGGTGCTCCTAAGTTCACCAAGCTTCTTGTGAACTTGACTCTAAAATATATCGAATCGACTTTAAACGATGAATCCAAATCATTGAAACCCTTCTACCTAATGAGTGATGCGTCTACATGTGAAAATTTTAAAGTTTCGAATTAATTTAATATAGAGTCAAGTGGTCAAAAGTTTAAGGTTTATAAATTAATTTTAATGCATTCATTTTTTGGACTCCTTTGACCACTTGACTTTATATTAAATTAATTCGAAACTTTAAAATTTTCACATGTAGACGCATCAATCATTAGGTAGAAGGATTTCAACGGTTTGGATTCATCGTTTAAAGTCAATTCGATATATTTTAGAGTCAAGTTCACAAGAGGTTGGGTGAACTTAGGAGCACCCTAGTTCTACTCTCTCTCTCTCTCTCTCTCTCTATATATATATATATTAAAATACATATACATGCATGAGTATATGTCAAAAAACAAGCAAATAATACTATAAATTGACCTTAAAAAAACTAAAAAGTTAAACATACACAATTAAGTACTAAATATAATTTTATTTTCCCTTCAATCTTTAACTGCAGTGTGGTTGAGGTGGTGGATGATCTCTTAGGCTTCGACGTGGTTGAGTTAATGGAGGCCATGCATGGCTAGTTTCTCTTGATTATGGAAGGGGGTGTGACTAGTTGATATCTAGAGGTTTCGTATAGAATGCATGAGGCCATCTCATAACTCTCCCATCTGACAACGTGATTGACATCCAAATCCAATATGTCTCAACAGGTTCTTTTGGAATTAAAAAGTTGGGATAAAGTCCATTCCCTATTCTTTAAATTGACTAATTTCTAGTTTGTTCGGTGAGAATAGAGGCTTAATTCCATCCAATTCCTGATCTATTTTGGTCCAGTCGAATAGGCCCGTTAAGAATTGTATCTTAGTTTAGGGACTTATTGGGGCAAATAGATAGAAGTCTAGGGACTCATGTGCAAGAATGTAATGGCTATATAAGCCCAACCCATTCAATGAATAAACTAAGTTTTTGGATCAAAACCTTTTTGGTATCAAAGCCGCTCTGCTAAATTCCTCTCCTATTCATAACCTAGGTTACGTGAAAAAGACGAAGAAAAAATGCGCTTTGCCAAACAGTGCTCTGCCAAACTCCAACTCCACTCTGCTCTGCTAAACTTCGGTCTGCCTCTCTTCTTCCTCTCTCGGTCGGCCCCCTCTTTCACTGTATTTCGACCGGTTCTCTCTCTCTAGGCCAACCACCACCTAGGGTTATCTTCTTTGGTTTGATTAGATCAGCGTGGGGGGCCGATACCCCACAATACCTGTTGGAGGGTTGATCGGGTTTGGATCTCAATCTTTGATGAGGGGATAAATAAAGATCGGGTCAAGAAAGAAAAGTGAGGGGGTGAGATGAGGAAGATCTAGATCTTGAGGGTGCAAGATCGGGTTCAAAGGAGGAAAAAAGTAGGATTTGGACTTGGATTAGTGTGAGCAGATTAGATCCAAGTCAGATCGATGAAAAATGATAGTTCGAGCAAGGGCAAGAATCCTATGAAGGTGATCTTGTGAGTGAGAGCGCACCGAGGTCACAGAGGGTGGATCTCCCACCTATTGATATGAAACTTGATGGGCCAGCTTCGTATCTGAGCTAGTCGCGTCTGGTGAGGTACATTATAGCATGGAGGAATCTAGAGGGATACTTGACAGGAGAAAAGGCAGAGCCAGCTGAGGATATTCTAGGGAGGGATGAGCAAAAGTCCACTTACATGTTGGTATACATCTGGGTTCTGAGTTTGATGACTCTGTCTAATAAATCCAATGTTGATGGTATTGGAAGGGTGAAGGATGTCTGGAAGAAACTGAAGAGGACCTATGATGGAGTGGGGAACAACCTGAGGGTTTATCAGATCAAGATAGAGATCTCTACTGCAGTGTAGGGGGATAAGACTGTGCAAGAGTATGCCATAGAGCTGGAGCGCTTATGGCTTGATCATTATTATTTTAGGGTCCGAGTGTGTTGCATTGATCATGCGTGTAAGGAGAGAGAGGCTTCCATGCAGGATAGGACTATGGGGTTCCTTCAGGGTCTAGCGCCAGTATTTGAGCAGAGGGCCGCTAAGTTAGTGGCTCACCCTAAGATTCCTTCATTCGAGGAGGCAGTCTCAGCTATGATATAGGAGGAGAGCCAAATTGGGCTACAGGCTAGGACATGAGGACTTCTGGGGGTGAAGTCAGCTCTAGCGGTCTCCAACTCAAGTAACACAAGATTCAAGGGTGAGACCAGAAAGTGCTACAACAGTGGTGAGATAGGCCACCTGAAGCAGGCTTGTCCTAAGACACCTAAGGAGAGAGACTCGGGTGGACGTGGACAGTCTGAAAGTCGCGGTCACGGCTGTGGGGGTCGAAGAGGTGGAAAATGGGGCTATCGGGTTAATATGATGGTAGCAGAGGAAGAGGAAGAAGGGGTCGAAGAGGATCAGGCATTCTTGGAGGTTTGTTTACAGATGCTTAGGGGGAAGTAGAAAGTAGCAGATAATGGAAAGAGTGTGGTAGTTGGTGCATCCACCTCATCTTCATCCAGGAGTAACATTGCTATTTATGCTCATTTTGCCAAAGGTATTGGTGACATACATGCTCTTGTCTCTATATCCACCACTAGATCACCATAATGGATAGTAGATTCTAGTGCATCTGGACATGTGATAGGTAGTGCCAGTGAGTTATCTTCTTATACTAACATAGTAGTGCAAGAGAGCATTCATACTGCTGATGGTACAACACAACTTGTGATTGGTAAGGATACAATGAAGTGTACTGGTTTTGTAATTTTGTCCAATGTTTTGCATGCTTCCTTTCTTTTCAGTAAATCTTTTATCCATTACCGTCATTATATTCCAACTAAAATGTGGTTGTTTCTTTTGATATTTCTAAGGTGATTTTCCAAGAGAAGGGCACGGGCCAAAGACTTGGGTCTGGCACGTGGCATAGTGGACTGTGGTACCTGGATTGAGAGGGGATAGACACAACGTTGATATCTATAGTAGAGAGGGCATGAGTAGGAGGGTATGAGATGAGTGTTGAGGATGTGTTGATGTTCCATCACTAGCGCAAGTGACATTCTTCTTTTAGTGTTTTGAGTAGGTTGTATCCAGTGTTGCTTGAGAAAGCTAATAAATAGAAACTTGTGTGTGCATGTGAGTTTGGCTAGCTTACTAGAAGCTCTTATGTTAGTTCTGGTCATAGGAGTTCTTGTTCTTGTGCTTTTGATTTGATACACTATGATATTTGGGGACATTGTTTCACGAGTTCTATGAATGGTTATAGATATTTTGTGAATTTCTTTGATTGTTTTTCTCATGTTACTTGGTTATATTTGATGAAAAATAAGAGTGATGTGTTTGGTTGCTTCAAGGACTTCCATATGTATGTTCAGACTCAATACATGCATGTTGAAGGTATCGAGGTTTGATAATGGGACGGAGTATACCAACATAGCATTTAGAGAATACTTGTCAGCTTAAAATGAGGTAGCAGAAAGGAAGAACAGACATCTTTTAGAGGTAGCTAGAAGTATGATGATCTCAATGAATATTCGAAAAAAGTTGTGGGGGTAAGCAGTCTTAATAGAAGCTCAATTGATCAACAGAATATCCTCGAGAGTGTTGGAGTGGAAGTCTCCATGTGAGATGTTAAAGAGAGATAATGGTAGGATCTTTCCATTAAAGGTGTTTGGTTATGTGTGTTTTGTGAAGGACAACATACCATCCGTGGAGAATCTCGATCCCAGAGCCATAAAGTGTGTCTTTGTGGGATACTCTGCTCCTCAGAAGGGGCATGTTTATTGGAGCCCGGTAGAGAAAAGACTGTTTATGAGCATGGATGTACATTTTAGAGAATTCAAGCCATATTACACATTGGAGGTGACTTCACCCTTCTCTGACTCGCCCGATACTGGAGGTGTGAGGTGAGAGGGGGAGAGTGGTGAGAGATTGGGGAATATGGGATCAATTACGTTATCGATTCCTTGCCCTGTTGAAAAGGAATGATCGGTTGAAGAGGAGCAAGAGAGTGAGGAAGAAGAGGATACAACTTGCTCAGAGGAGCTGAGAGTGTATACAAGGAGACGGAGGTAGAATGAGGTACCAGTGCCAGCGCGTGTAGTACGACTTGCTCTATCTAATACTTTGTCCCGGCCTACTCCGACTTGTGAGACACCTATACGACCCTCAGAGTAAGATTACGCAGGTGATATGATTCCTCTTTCTTCCCCTACTACTCCCATGACAATAAGGAGGACCTCTCATAGCAATGCGAGAGTTCCCACTGATCATTATGGT